>OY728161.1:1455098687-1455612964 GCA_963277665.1 Viscum album | reverse complement strand
TTCATATGAATAATGAGATATTTCACATAGTATCCCTCTATAACTTGGATGATAAAAAATTTTAGTTACCTGGTTTGAATGGCCACTTATTTATAGGCCTCGGATATAGATCTATATCCACAAACTAGATCTAAATATAATGAAAATAGGGAATAAAAAACTACAATAGATGGGAGAATAATAGGAAAGAGAAAGGAAACCACATGGTATAAGATCCTCTTACCGGGATGGGTTCAGATCTTAAATATGTGCTTCAAATCACTAAGAACGAAGAACTGAATGGATTGGAATCCCTCTGAGAGGATCTAGAATTGATAGAAAATGATTATGGGTCGATCTAGGGCATTCATGGGTATAATATGGGGGTTTGGGAATTTTTTTATAAATATTTAGGTGATTAAAATATTGTGTGCACATTTTGCTGCTCAAGGCATGCAGTTTCCCCTAAATGTGTTCCTTAACTATGCACCACTTCTAGGGGGTTTACGATTTCTCCTTAGAGGGTGCATGGTTTGAAAAACCATCTGTCATCCATGTGAATCCCCTCTATTTGGGTTCATATGGTTGATAGGTTCTGGGGAATGCAGCGGAAGCTGGTGGGCTGGGATTTTATAATTTTCATTGATGGGATGACTAAATTTGTCGTTGTTGACAATATGAGCCCTGGTAAGGTCCAAAGATCTCATGTAAATTGTAAAGAGCATAAAAAATAAACTAAAAACATACCCATTTCAAATCTGAAGCTGTAGTCAACTGAAACTTGTTGTTGGTGATCGTCACTTGAAGGATCTATAGTAGGATCCCTCTAGATCATCAACACATGCTTCAAAAATCCATTGAAATGTAGATCATCAAATTCGAGGTGCTAGCATGGCGATCCGATGATGTCTCTGATGTCCCAATGATCACCACATCAAGATGCCTTCAATGCTTGAGGGAGATCTTGATCCATGCTCTTGGATCAACTACTTATCTATCTAGGTAGTGGGAGGAGAGAGAGGCTCTCATTTTTCATTCCATGAAAATGAATGAATATTTCCATGGAGAGAGAGCCTCTCTTCTATTTATAGTGCTGTTGAAAAATACTCGGTTGGGTTCTCCAACCCCTGTTTATTTCAACATCCACTAAATAAATAATTATGATGAACTAATCTATGTAAATATTATTTATTATATTTTCACACACCTATAATATATATATAATATATTACATGATAAAACCAATCCATTAAACTCGACTTTCTATCCCACTTAATATTAAACGAACCATGAATATTAAAATAATATTCGTTTGATTAATATTTTCCTGTATTTACTTAACTTGTAAATACTTTAAATAAATTCAATCCTAATTATTCATAACTTGAATAAAAATGAATTTATTTAATTCTTTTGGTGATCGATACTTTGGAAAACACTTAGACCCTATGGTGGGGCCCACCATGTCCAATATACATATTCAACTAAATAGGGTGGATTCTTGAATATGCTGTTGTGTGTGACCATCTAGGACCTTATCTCAATAGCAGTGAATAAAATCCACAAACCAAGATCGGAGTCTAGCAACCCATCATGGTCCCTAAAGAGATAAGGATAGTCATAGAAACGGCTACCATCCTACGAAGACTGATTGTGCACTATAATCTCTTTTTCATTAAATATCTCATAAAGCAGGACACACACTAGTGTCATCACCCTTTTATTGCTTTATTATTTGTTGATCTATCTGGATGGATTTATATTTCAACTAATTTGGACAAATACTTATATGGGTAGCACCATCCTAATCAACCAGGCCTGAGATATACAAATTTTTAAACTTGGAATCAAAAAATCCTTTTTTGACCATTCAACCAATGTCATACCACCAATGATGCACCCATCACAAGCTACCTCACCGCGATTTCAATACCAAGGTTTTTTCCTTGCATAAAAGTATGCAATCAAATGATACGCATTGGTAATGGTCTAAAGTCAGGAGACCAATACACATGTCTGTAGATAGGAACAACCAATGACACCCAAAACATGTGGTGATCCTAATGGCGAGTATGTCCTCGTGATCTCACTACTAGAGATCACCAATTGAAAACATCATGAGAATAAGTCTCAATGATTATGATCCCCCAGCACCTGATAGTCAAAGATCCACTGTGTCCATTTGGTAAGATGTATCTAGACCATAGAACATATATTTAATATTAATGTATATGTATCTCAAGGATCTCATTATAGCCTAGAATCTGCTATAACCTTCTGATATTATAATTAATCTATGGAAATTACCATTATATAGTAGATGCAAAAATATCTACACTATAATGGTATTAATATATCATGTATAACTAACTGCACACATGATATGGTAATCAAAATTACGACATAGTTGGGTTTAGGGCACCCACTATTTCAACAATGGTTTTCTGGTTTGGGGCATACTATTTGGGAAAACTTTCCACTTTCCTTCCAAAATTTCCAAATTTCACCCAAAAACACCCCAAGGTAAAACCCAACTCAAAAGTACACAATAAAAGACAAAAGAGTACCTATAAAAGATCCATATACATCTCTAAAAAATTCCAAGGTTTTATAATCTCCCCACATTATAACAGATTATCCTCAAGTTGTGCTCCCAGGCATCTCTAAGATTTTGAGTCAAAAAGATCGGTCCATTGATCCCTCATATCGACTTCCCTCTCCCATGTTTCCTCCTAAACATATCCATGTTTCCACAATACATGAACTATATTCATGGTATTTTCCCACAACACTTTTTCACTATGATCCAAGACACTTATCGGATGCTCCTTAAAGGATGCATCTATCTCAAGCTCAACATCATCCATATTTATCACATTAGAAGGGTTGGGGTGATACCGCCGAAGTTGTGACACATGGAAAATATAATGAATAGAATTGTATCTCCATGGAAGAGCCAATAAATATTAGGTGAACCCCTCTCATTATAAGAGTCTCGACACATATAAAAATCCTGGGTTCTGACACGTGGAAAAAATTGAAGTATAGAGTATTGCGTAAAAAGAAGAAGTGCTGCGTGAAAAAGGAACTACTGCGCGAAATAGGAAGTTCTGCGCGAAAAAAAAATAGTTGCGCGAAAAAGGTTTTTCACGCCAAAATGTTTTTTTCCACGCAAGGCTTGAATTTTACGCACAAGTTACCTAGAAGGGTGCACGAAAAATTTTGAGGTCCCGTGGGCATTCGATAGGTGCATAGCACTCTCGAAGTAGATTTTCGAAGAAGAAAGAACTGTGAACCATTCGGTTTCACAAAGAGAAGTTGAACCGCACTCACACAACTGGTGTTTAACACTATCGTTGTGCATTGTGAAGTGAGGATGAAAGAAGTACTTTGGAATTCATATTCCAAAAATAATGGAGAAACCAGACGATGCTTTTCTGATTTGTATTTCACAAATATCATAAGTTTGGAGAACTTGTGATGCAAGCCTTATGAAGTAAAGGGAGAGAAAAAGAAGTGTTTTTGGAAAAGTCATATCACAAATATCATCAGATCAAAAATATGGAAAAGGAAAGATGTAGGCGCGCAAGTATGCAGTAGGCACGCAAGTATGCAGTAGGCGCGCAAGTATGCAGTAGGCACGCAAGTGTGTAGAGGCGTGCAAGTCATATTTCAAAATAGCATTATTTCAGAAATATGGCAAAGGAAAGAAAGTTGCGTGCAAGTCAAGAATGGCACGCAAGTATTTGTCATGCAAGTATTTGGTGCGCAAGTATTGGCGCGCAAGTATTGGTGCTCAAATCATATTCCAACATCATTATATCCAAAAATGAAAAAGGAAAGAAGAAGGCGTGCAAGTCATGGCGCGCAAGTGGTGGCGCGCAAGTGGTGGCACACAAGTGGTTGTGCACAAGTGTTGACGCGCAAGTGTAAGTGGCGCCTAAGTCCTATTTCAAAGATCATACAATCAAAATATGACAAAGGAAATAAAGCGGTGCTCAAGTTTGAAAGTGTCACGCAAGTCAAGAGTGTCGCGCAAGTATTGGCGCGCAAGTCTTGGCGCGCAAGTGTATGGGCGCGCAAGTCACCAAATTTCCTATAAATAGATGACTCGCCTCCTCATTTGTTAAGGCTCAACACTTAAGAGAAAAATTTTAGCTCTGAACGCGCAAGTGTAGAAAGCGATGCGCAAGTTGAAGTGGCGCGCAAGCTGAGTGTTATTTATACAGCACGCAAGTTTTTCTATGCAAGTCTGTCGTGCAAGTTTTTCCACGCAAGTCTGTTGCGCAAGTGTTGCCATGCAAGTCTGTCGCGCAAGTCTTTTGGGAAAGTCTTGCCGCACAAGTAGTGGAACGCAAGTAGCAGCGTTCAAGAAGAGGCGCGCAAGTTATAGGAACTCAGGTATAGGGCACGCAAGTGGAAGTGGGCGTGAAAGCTTTTTTGTTCCAGGAGTTCCTGCCATCTTCTGAAGAGGAAAGAAGAACAAGGAAAAGAGTTCAACTGCATTCCATATGCATGATCACATGCATTTATGAACAAGAGGAGAACTCACTCTGATGATGCCAAGTAAGATGGTCTTCGTTTCCTAATTAATCACATTGTTATATGTGATTCTTTCTAAGAAAGAAGGAGTCCTAGTGCATTTTGTTATTGCACTAAAGAAGAAGAAGAAGTCCTAGTGCAGCTGGTTTTTCTCTAGTGAAGAAGAAAAGAAGAAGACACAAAGAATTTCTTGCCTACTACTTTGCAAGTAATCAAGTGAAGATCACTGAAGAAGATCAAGAGCAGAACCTACCTTTTGAAGAATGAAGAAGACTGTCTCCATAGGCAGTATAAAGAACCATCTAGACGCTGCAAGTTGGGCTAGGTCATCACCAGTCCAGGGAAGAGGATTGTTTCCCACCACCCTCTAAAGTGTAGGGACTCACACGGGCTAGAGGATTTCTTTCCTAGCCACTCAATTGTAAAATCATATCACATTATAATGGAGAATCCATGCAGTGGTCATACCCATGCATGGCAAGGACGTAGCTACTCTTATTGAGAGGTGAACCTTGTAAAAATATCGTGTTCATATTTTTACTACTTTCTATTATTGCATGCGACAGGGAAAATAGAATAAGAGAATCAAGATCCTAATAGGTCACGAGGTACAGGGATAAAAGTTGGAATTTGTTTAAAAAGTCCCCAACACTGATTCACCCCCCTCTCAGTGTTAGACATATCCCAAACTGGTCCTATAAATTGGTATCAGAGGGAGGTTAACCTCTGTTGTATTCTCTAAAGTGAAGTTATTCTCTTTTGAAAACATGAGTTCCGTTCCTGAGTCAACAATGAAGAACAGTGTTGGTGAAGATTTATTTATATCTACCAAGACCACGATGAATAGGAAAAAGAAAGAGAAGAGAATGTTGAAGAAGAATTCCCTCTTATCTAAAGAAGAGGAAGCATCTGGTTCTCCATACCTGGCTGACATTGAAGACACGCCAGATTTGGAAAGTAATGAGAAGGTGTCTCAAGTACCCACCAAGAAGATGGACAACCTTCCTACCTCAACTTATCAAGAGGTATGTGTTAGTACATTTGAAAATTACCCTCATGATGAAAATGCTAGCACAAGTGGTGATGAACAATCTACAACATCTCAAGAAATATCAGTTGATAGATTAAGAATGATTCTTCATGGTATTCCTGAAGAGTGTGCATCCCTGGTTTGCAGGGTATTTCAATACATGTAAGAAAATATCACTCAGCTGGAAGAAGAAACTGATGTTTTGGAGAAATTCTTACAAGAAAAAATTGTTGAATTTTTAAATCTCTCTAGACAGGTTGGAGCCTTTGAAGCAACAAAGAGGGGATTTGAATAAAGTTCTTCAAAGTGGCTCAAAGATGTTGAAGAAAAGGAGGGAGTCAACAAGACTCTAGAAGACAAGATCCATGCACTAGAAGATGATCTGAAAAGGGGAAATGAAGTCAAGAAGTTATATTTGGAAGATAACTCTAAGAAGATCAATGAACTTGACTTTTTGTGACAAAAAAAAGTAAATATGAATGAAGATGAAGTTGAAAGATTAAAGAATGCTTGTGAAGAGAAGATGACTGTGATTGAAAACCAGTAAGTCATCCTCAATATGAGATGTCTAGAATTGGAAGTTGAACTAACCAATCTTGAGAAGACACATATTAAGTCTCCACAAAAGAAAGAAATAGTTGCTGCCAGTACTCAATGCTCACTGGAGGATTCTACTGTCAAAATACCTCCAGCATGTGATAAGAAGATCATGGCATCACTCATTGATCTATCACAAGTAGCTGAGAAAGTAAACATATCATCCATACCAACTTGTATTAATGTTTCTAAAATTGATCCTACAAAAAGTGCAGGTAGAAAGAAAAATTCTAAACAAGTTTGGATGAAGAAAATTGAGATGAAACTTATCACCATGGATAGGGTGGATAGGGGAAAGAGTGTGGAAGATAGATCCCCATCAAAATCACAACATACCAAGAAGAATAAGGATCAGAAAACTTATCAAGAAGATGACAAGAAGTTAAGGTTTGTTGGTCAATGTTGGTGCTGCAACAGGTTTGGGCATTGTGCACTAGATTTTTGTTACAATCCCTTAAATGTAAAAGCACAGAGAAATCCCATCTCAAGGGGGAGAAATCCAGAGAGAAAGAAGATACATCCACAGATCCAGAAACATATGTATACTGCAAATATATTTGGAATGCTGGACAACATCTGTGATGTATGCAATGGGATTGGTCACAAGAATGGTGGATGCCTATCTCAGAATGTATTCAAAGCAAATAAGAACAGAAGACCACAAAAGCTGGAGAATAATGAAGAATCTATCTTGGGAAGTAATCATAAGTATGTTGCAAAATAAAATGATCCCAAGAAGATTACAATGAGGAAAACTGAGAAGTCCTTGGATTCCATGTCCAAGAAGGTGAAGGGTGGTGCATCCAAAAGAACTACTATGAAGGAATCCACTTAGAAGAATCCATGTAGAAGATCCAGTCTTGATGCCTCAGTCCCTAATGATATTTTTTTGATTTGGCCAGAAGATTTGGAAAGAATGAGAAAGATGGAATATGCACAAGCTAAGGCTAGTGCTAAGAACAAAAAGAATATTCTACATGAAGACAAAGAAGTTCTGTGTGTGAGGTGAAACAAGGCTGGTCACACTGTCAGAAAGTGCTTTGAACTTATTACATCCCAACAAGAATTCATGAAGAGGATGAATGTTGCACCGATAGATTCTAGTGCTTGGAATTCTCCTGAAGAAAGAAGATTCACACACAAAGAGATAGAAGATGTATTGAGATCCACACAGCTACATTTTAAATTAAAGATCAAATGTGAAAGTGTGAGGAGTGGAGAAAATGGAGCATCCTGGTTGAGAAAATCATCTCATCCCTCCTACTCACATTGAAGAAGCATGGAGGATCCACCCTATTCCCTTAAATCTTTGTGTATTGTATTTTTTCTTTAAATACAGGGAATCTAAGGTGATGCAAGATCTCAGGGGGAGAACTTGAGATTTAGTCATGAGAAGTGTTCTCTATAGATGGATACACCGGAAGAAGCTTCCAAAGTCATTATCCCAATAAGTATCAATTTCAGTTGGTACTAAATTCAACTACTCTGAAGATTGTCTGAAGATCATGTCATTGGAAATGGTATGTTATTTCTAAATCTTTCATACTTGGTTACTCAAAATAAAGATCATTCTACAAAGGGGGAGTAACAAAGATAATCAATGACATAAGAAGAGTGAATGTGATCCAAGGCCACTTATCTTGCCAATTGCACATGAATGTTTTTGATCCATTTGTTGAAGTGAGTGCAGGAATTTCAGGTTGATTATTTCTTTCACACTCAATATCTTCGGCATGGAATGAAAGTGAAAAACCCTTGAAGACAAGTGTATGAGTTCTCATCTCATTAGGTGTCATATTATGTGGGTAATGGACAGCTTTGTTGTCTAAATCAAATCCACTTGTTTTCTACGCCGAGCATTGCTCAAGTAGACTTAGAGTGAAATGATTGATGGCACATTTCTTAAGTATAGAATGATACCCTCTCTACCATGAACTTTGTATTTATTTTCAATAAGGGGGAGAGAAATGAAATTAATGTCTAGGGGAGAGACATAAGTAAAAGGGAGAGATAAGATTCTCATTTTGACATTGACACATTCATTTGAGAAGACTTTGAGGTATTGAAAACAAAATATAAAGGGGGAGATTGTTGGGACCACTTTGTGTGTGGACATTGTATTTGTTGTCAACAGTTGTCAATACTGGTCAAAATGAATAAGGAGATAAAGAAGGACTCCAAAGTTAATGGAGATCGGCTGAAGTGAGGATGCTTGGAGAATTATTATGAAATCATAGCATTGGATGTCATACTTGAGTAATTCTCTAAGAAGATAAATTCAGTAAGTTCAAAGAACTTGTGTCAAA
Organism: Viscum album; assembly: GCA_963277665.1. Taxonomy (NCBI): domain Eukaryota; kingdom Viridiplantae; phylum Streptophyta; class Magnoliopsida; order Santalales; family Viscaceae; genus Viscum; species Viscum album. The sequence goes on along the minus strand of OY728161.1, from coordinate 1,455,604,510 downwards.
GGTGACACATTGTTTACAGCAATGAATAATGGAGAAGTATCATCCATTTGAGGATTATTGGAGCATAATGGTGAAGTATCATCTATCTAAGGATGGTTGAAGAAGAATTGAGGATTTGAAGTGAGGATGAAAGAAGTACTTTGGAATTCATAATCCAAAAAGAATGGAGAAACCAGACGATGCTTTGCTGATTTGTATTTCACAAATATCATAAGTTTGGAGAACTTGTGATGCAAGCCTTATGAAGGAAAGGGAGAGAAAAATAAGTGTTTTTGGAAAAGTCATATCATAAATATCATCAGATCAAAAATATGGAAAAGGAAATAAGTAGGCGCGCAACTATGCAGTGGGCGCGCAAGTATGCAGTAGGCGCACAAGTATGTAGTAGGAACGCAAGTGTGTAGAGGCGTGCAAGTCATATTTCAAAATAGCATTATTTTAAAAATATGGCAAAGGAAAGAAAGTGGCATGAAAGTCAAGAATGGAATGCAATTATTTGGCGTGCAAGTATTTGGTGCACAAGTATTGGCGCGCAAGTATTGGTGCGCAAGTCATATTCCAACATCATCATATCCAAAAATGACAAAGGAAAGAAGAAGGCGCACAAGTCATGGCGCGCAAGTGGTGGCACACAAGTGGTTGTGCGCAAGTGTTGACGTGCAAGTGTAAGTGGCTCCCAAGTCCTATTTAAAAGATCATCCAATCAAAATATGACAAAGGAAATAAATCGGTGCGCGAGTTTGAAAGTGTCGTGCAAGTCAAGAGTGTCGTGCAAGTATTGGTGTGCAAGTCTTGGCGCGAAAGTCTTGGCGCGCAAGTGTATGGGCACGCAAGTCACCAAATTTCCTATAAATAGATGACTCGCCTCCTCATTTGTTAAGGATCAACACTTAAGAGAAAAATTTGAGCTCTGAATGCGCAAGTGTAGAAAGCGGCGCGCAAGCTGAAGTGGCGCGCAAGCTGAGTGTTATTTATACAGCGCGCAAGTTTTGTCACGCAAGTGTTCTGCGCAAGTTTTGTTGCGCAAGTATGCCACGCAAGTGTTTCCAAACAAGTCTTTTGGGTAAGTCTTGCCACACAAGTAGTGGCGCGCAAGTAGCAGCGTGCAAGAAGAGGCGCGCAAGTTATAGGCGCGCAAGTATAGGGCGCGCAAGTGGAAGTGGGCGCGCAAGTTGTTTTGTTCCAGTAGTTCCTGCCATCTTCTGGAGAGGAAAGAAGAACAAGGAAAAGAGTTCAACTGCATTCCATATGCATGATCACATGCATTTATGAACAAGAGGATAACTCACTCTGATGATGCCAAGTAAGCTGGTCTTCGTTGCCTAATTAGTCACATTGGTATATGTGATTCTTGCTAAGAAAGAAGGAGTCCTAATGCATTCTGTTATTGCACTAAAGAAGAAGAAGAAGTCCTAGTGCAGCTGGTTTTTCCCTAGTGAAGAAGAAAAGAAGAAGACACAAAGAATTTCTTGCCTACAGCTTTGCAAGTAATCAAGTGAAGAGTACTGAAGAAGATAAAGAGCAGAACCTACCTTTTGAAGAAGGAAGAAGATTGTCTCCATAGGCAGTATAAAGAACCAGCTAGACGCTGCAAGTTGGGCTAGGTCATCACCAGTCCAGGGAAGAGGATTGTTTCCCACCCCCCTCTAAAGTGTAGGGACTCACACGGGCTAGAGGATTGCTTTCCTAGCCACTCCATTGTAAAAGAATATCACATTATAATGGAGAATCCATTTCGTGGTCATACCCATGCACGGTAAGGACGTAGCTACTCTTATTGAGTGGTGAACCTTGTAAAAATATCGTGTGCATATTTTTACTGCTTTCTATTATTACATGCGACAGGGAAAAGAGAATAAGAGAATCAAGATCCTAACAGGTTACGAGGTACAGGGATAAAAGTTGGAATTGGTTTAAAAATTCCCCAACACTGATTCACCCCCCCTCTCAGTGTTAGACATATCCCAAACTGGTCCTATCATAGGCGACACCCAAATGAATACATGATCACCCTCTATAAACTCTAGGGGTCATCGATGTCTGTCAGCATACAAATTCTATCTACTTTTTGTTGTAGCCATACATTTCTAAATCAATTTTACCTATTCTAACATCTCCTATATGAGACTCATTCCCAAAAACTCTAACTCACCTGCCTTTATCCATCATAGAGGAGATTTTCATGGCCTACCAAAAATATCCTTGTATGGTTCCATCTGTATATTTTTCTAATAACTTTTGTTATAGGAGAAATCCACTAGTGCCAGATTCTTATCCCAAGACCCACCAAAATCAAGAACACTTTCTCATAGAATGTCCTCAAATACCTATATAGTACGCTCCAAATTCTCATCCGTATGTGAGTGTAAATCCGTACTCAATAAAACCTATGTACCAAGCGCCTTCTATAAATATTTCCAGAATTGCATTGTAAAATGCATGCCACAGTCTAAAACAATAATATGTGGGACCCCATACAGATAGAATATCTCTTGAACATACAAATATTCTAACTTCTCTACTGATAAAGTTTTCTGTATAGGCAAGAAATGTTCTACATTCATTAGTCTATCCACAATCACCCAGATAGAATCATTCTTTTGAGGTATCCTTAGAAGACCCACCATAAAGTCTATAGTACCATCATCCCACTTAAATTGTATAATGGGAAATGACTGTAATAAAACACCAAGTCTTTGATTCTCAGTCTCCACCTCCTAAGAGGTGTAGCATCATGCCGCAAACCCTACTATCTGATTTTTCATGCCTGACCACTAAAATTGTCATCATATGTCAATGTACATTTTAGTAAAATCTATATGCACCACATATTTCAAGTCATGAAACTCATACATCAGATCCTCCCACGTGATCTTAGTCACAACAATATGATTCCTGAGATAGATGATCTCATCCTCATGTATGCTCTAATCAGAAGGTTACTCCCCACCTTCAAGGATTTCCCTCAAGGTCAAACACTCTATATCCTCATAATTTCTATCTTTAATCCATATCAAAAGTGTAGAATCCACTGAAAATGATACTAGATTCATCTTCCTATGACTCTTCTAAACCACAATATGCATATCAGCTAGTAAAGTCATCATCTTACACTCAACACTTGACTCTTGAATAGCCTGAGTCTGAGTTTTTCTTATCAAAGCATATGCAACACTGTTTCCCTTTCCAGGAATATATTCTAGTTCAAAATCAAATGACTGCATATACTCAACTGATATCCACTATCAGGGATTAAAATCTCATTTGGAGAAGTTATACTTTATGTTCTTGTGTTCTGCATACACAGTAAAATTCTCTCCCAATAAGTAATGTCACCAACACATTTAATCATAAACCACAACTGCTAACTCAAGGTCATGCGTAGGGTAATTCCATTCATGTAGCCTCAACTGCCGAGACCCGTATTCCAAAACTTGATCTCTTTTCATTAACACAACTCTAATTCCAATTCAAAAAGCATCACAATACACCGTATACTCCTCACCTTGCTCGGGTAGGATCACGATTGGTGTTGATGTCAACATCTTATTCATCTCCTGGAAGATATCCTCACATGCTCCCGTCCATTCAAACTTTACCCCTTCTTAGTCAATCCTAAAATTGGAACTGCCAGTCAAGAAAATTCCTAGATGAATCTCTGATAATATCCTACTATAGAGACCCAATATTATAATACATGGATATTACATCATGTTTGATGAATATTTAGTACATTACAAAAATATATGCCTGAGAACCATAATAGTTTAGTGTCTTTGGAAACTTGGAAAAAAATCTTCTGTCCTGGTGAAAGATCTTAAATATCTCCCATAAATATATCTACTTTTAGTACTTCTACCAAAAACCTTTTTTCATAACCTGGGGAAATGAAACATAAAAAGGGGTGAGCTTAGATGCTCAGTAAGGGTAAATAAGGGAGACATATAAGTATAAACATGAACATAGGGATATGAGAATGTGATTATAACATTTGGATATCATGACCTACCTATCAAAGATCATAAACATGAGTTATGGGATAAATATTTTCATTTCATAAGACATGAATCATAAGGAAATAAACATCATGATCCATAAAATCGTAATTGAGTAATAATACATAGGATTTGTGGCATACATATAAGAATATAAAATTTTATGTCAATTATACCTACCAAGACCTTTATAACGTGTTAGTCTTGGTCTACAACCCATGTACCTACTTTAGGATTAGGCTAGCAACCTGTGTACCCTATTTCTTTTAGTCTTGGGCTACAACCCCTATACCTTATTGTTTTTGGGCTTGGGATACAACTCGTGTACCCTCTTTATTTTAGGTTTGGGTTACAACCCATGTGCCTTATTATTTTTGGGATTGGAACACAACCCATGTACCCTATTTCTTTTAGTCTTGGGATAAAACCCATGTACCGTCTTGTTTTTGGGCTTGGTCTACAACTCGTGTACCCTCTTTCTTTTAGTCTTGGGAAACAACCCATGTGCCTTATTGTTTTTTGGATTTGGTTAGAACCTATGTACCCTTTGAGCTCATATACAACTTATCATTACCTAATACATTGGAGGGAGATATAGGTCCCACTCATCTCATAATAAAATCATTTATACATGTCCACAAGATAATAAAACTTTCATCATATCATAACCCATAAAAATAGATAGGTTTTATAAACATAAAATCATAACCCATGAAATTAAATGGGTGTCATCAACATTTCTTCACATCATAACCTATAAAAAGAGATAGGTTTCATAATTACTTCATGAAATCATAACTCGTAAAAAGAAGCAGGTTTCAAAAGTATAAAAATTGTGGAAGTGAAATGGGTGTTTTAAGTATCATTCCATCAAAACATAAACCACTCAATAAATAATGTGAATGGAACCTTTGGATAATTTCCTAAAATGGAATGAGTAACATCAACAGATGTTATTATAAATGGAAAATAACTTGGAAGGATATTTTGAAAACATGTATTGAGGTAAATATCCTTTCTTCTTTGAAAAGGGATCTTTAAAACATAAAACCTTTTTAAATCCATTTTCCTTAAAAACTTACAGCATAGGCTTGAAAACATTTTGAAAACTATTTCCTTTAAAATATATTTATAAAAAAATCTTAAAAATTAACCTTTTAAATGTGAAAAGAAATCTTCAAAGAATTGATGGTGGGTAAATCCATACATGTCATACGAGGTAAAAAGAATATTCCTTTTTCATGGGAAAATGTTAGAAAAATTCATAATTCAGAAGGTGACAAGAATATTCCTTTGAAAACATTGGTAAAATATAAAAAAAGGGTTAAAATGTATTTTAAATATTTTAGGATTATAGAAGATTGTTCATGGAACCCTTTTTAGAAAACATATATTTCCAACCGAAGAGAGGGTAAAGTCAGGGTTTCTTAAAAATACTTTCTTAATTATATTTTGTACCAAAGAGTATAAAGGTGGTGCCAATACATGAATATATCATGAATAACTAGATGAGAATAAATTTCACGAATGTTCTTGAGATTTTAATCATAATATTTTATCAAAGGAAGCATGAAAATAAACAATCTTGAAAAGTGATGAGATTATCTCAATACACTCTTATAACTTGGTAACTTGGGATCGTATTCTCCAGGTAAGAAAAGGAAATTAAGTGAAGCTTAAAATATCAAGAAAATAAGAAATTTCATGATATAACATGTAAAATGGAAGTATATAGACCTCAAAAAAGTATTTATGTGCATAAAAAACACGAATCTTAATGAATGAAAATTGAGAAAAAACTATTTCACCAATTTGGTAACTTTTGAAACATAAACCCCATGAAATAAAGATCATAAAATGGATATGTGAATATCTATAAATTTAAGTATAATATACATAGAATAAAATAATGGGAATTACATACACCACACATAAGGAAATAGTGATGAACATATCATGTATCTCATGGAAATAAAAAGTGAGATAAAATCCTCTAACCTTGTTTCCTGACTCTCATCGTTCTCATTCAAACCACCTCGTAATCTGGTAACTCCTTTTGGTTGGTGCCAAAAGGATTCATCGTAATTCCTTATTCCCAAGGGAAGGATTCTATGAGAAATAGAGGATTATTTAGAAGTGTATTGGTAAGATCTTGACCAGACCTAAAAAAATTTAGTGGTGTGTGGATATGGGAGAGGTGGTGGCCTTCTATAGGGAAGGAAAAGGGCTCACTTTGAATTTTTGAAAACATGTTAGTTGTACACAAGTTCTTACCCAATAAAAGTCATTCCAAACCAACATAAATCAATAATGGGAGGTGTATGGACTAAATATTTCCATAAAATGGGTTTTGGACAAGTTTATAGTTCATTTTACCTCCTAAGATTATGGTTTAGTCCCTAATTAAGCTTAATTTTACCTTAATCATTGTGATTAATTTTAATAACTTTTACTAATCATTTTGGTCAAAAATCAATATGATCTAATTAGGCTCTAAATATTATATTCATTAAAATGGTGTATATCAGTTTTTATAAATCCAATTCATAGAATCAAAAAAATTAAGATTAATGTTAATCCCGCAGATGAGACGAAATTACGGGTTTTTAAAGTAGAAAGAAGTTCAAAATTTTATTAAGTTTTTATATTAAATTTCAAAATTAAATTGATTATAATGACCTAAATTTTATTAATATATTTATAATTGATCTAATTTGACCTTAAAATAAATTTATAGTATAATTTAACAATAATAATTATTTAAACAAAAAGGAAATTTTTAACTAAAAACATTATTTTTCACTATTCATCAAAAAATGAAGTTTCTCAGAAAAATACCAAAAATTAACCCTAAGATAAGTTAAACATTATAAATTCAAAAATAAAGTTTATTTTATCAAATTAAATTTCTAAATTTTTATAAAATTAATTTTATTATTAAAATCGGTTCATTCGAGAAAATTATATTTTTAAACATAAAAGGAATTTACCAAAAATCATATCTTTCATTACTAACTTGTTTTATATAAAAAAAACAATTATAAATAATTTTTGAATAATTTTTACTATTAATATAACTATGTTTAATAGCTAGGTTATAATTATCTCATTTAAATAATCATAACAACAAATAATGTTATGTAGAAACATCTATGTTGTGTGTAACATATGCCAAGTTGGTGTTGCATATAGCACAAGCCAAGTTGATATTGCGTGTAGCGAAAGACAAGGTGGTATTACATGTAGCACTATCTGATTTGACGTCATCTTAAAGTAATGTTTGACTTAGTTTTTTAATATATATATATATAGATGTGTGTGTGTGTAAGAAAAACTATTTCCAATGTCACGTGAAATGAAAAATATCAAAAAGATAAATTAATTCAAAAAATAATAATTCAAAAAATCTTGGGGTGTTACATTATACCCCCCTTATAATTAATTTCACCCTATAAATTAATTTGGTTTATTAAAGGTTTAATACTTGAAAGTTTCATTCATAAAAACCCACATCATAAAAATGAATACAAAAACTTCCCTTAAATGGAAAGTTGGGACCATAATGGTTACCCAAAGTAACATATAACTGAGTTTCCACATAGGATAACATAGTTTGAGATTTAATATTGGACATAAATTAAAAGCATAAATATTTATAGGTAGTGATTGAGGTCATCAATCATAAACAATTGAATGGTCAAAAAAATTGAGGGCCTCAAAGTCATAAATCTGTGATGATTTAAAAGTCCAACGTTTCAACAAAATTAAGGTATTAGAACAACACATTTTATTTTTATCATTATCCTAACATTGAGTTATTATATTATTAACCATGAATATTAGAAAATATACTTACTTGACATATCTCTATAAAAAAATTCATTCTTTACTTTTACTTTTATCAATTTCTAATTAAACTATTACTTCATTTAATGGACATCCAGAAATTAACTTTTATGCCTGAAGTTCTAAAATATACCTTTAGCAGATCTTAAGGCCCATAAAATAATTAAATTTATAACTATTTATCTATAACGATTCTTAAAAATGAAAATGTTTAATACATTAATCTCTAAAAATTAACATTATTGTTTCATCATAAATAATTATTCATCAAAAATAATTATACATTAACCAAGACATTGTTTAGGCTATTGGTAGGCATGAAACCCTTATTATCCTTCGGCCATGGGTTCAAGACACATGGATTATTCAGACTTGACTGGTTGTCACCTGAAATACATGGTTTCCATTTATAAAACCATACTTATATAATTTCCAAAATACGATGGACATCCTTAAAATAAGGTTAATCACTAAATAACATTTTAACCAATATTTCTTATATAATATCAATACATAAATACTTACTTCAAAGTTTAACTTATAAATTTCATGAATGGATAACCTAATAACCCTTCTAAAATATGCAAATAAAAAACCATAGAAATAAAGTCATGAAAATAGCTTAACATTGATCCCCCATATATCACAAATTAGCTCTTGGTTGTCACATTCCAAAGATTTGAATACCCTCATGGTAATTTCTCTTGGAACATGGTAATGACCTGAGTTGCCATAAATAATTATGGAAATTTTGAATGATTACTTATTCCATAGATTACAGGATATATTCCATAAATATAATAAGTTTAAAACTTCATCCATGATAACATGAACTACTTTTCAACATGTCCTTAATTAGTTCCAAGGTAATCAGTACCTTCCAATTTACTTATTCATATCCCACATATCTATATCCAAATAATATTATCATAACATGAGGAATATATTAAGGGTTATCTTTCCCTTAATCATGTGTTTTACATGGACATCACTTTTCCATTATATCACTTTTCTATTCCATTGTAACCATTCAACATGTTCTTGTAAATTCGTAGAAAAAAACATAAACTGAATAATCCTTATATATTTTACCTTTCATATAACATACTTCTTGAATAAAAATACATAAAATATTTTATTATTACACTTAATCCTTATTCCATTATCAAGGATACCTCATCCTATTACACAATAACTCATTCCTTTCACATTTCATCTATAGCCTCATCATCATTAGCAATGTAACCATCAATCACACCACCTTGTTGGTTCCCTTCAGGAGATTTCATATTGGTACATTGAGTTACATAATGATCATTTACTCTAAGCTTAAAACACTTAAACTTTGATGATGTCTTAGGAAGTCCAATATTCTCATCCATTTCATTAATCTAACTCTCCATTTTTTTGCTTATAGCCATTTTTTATGTGTCATTCTTTACCACAGTCAAAACATCTTCTCATTACTATAAGATATTAACTTAGGTGATTATTTACACATTATTGACACATAGGAAACCAAATATTATTTCCTTTATGGTCTCCATTACCCAAACTCTCATAGAACTCCTTCTTTCTCTTCCTTGGTGATTCTGAGAGTTGGTGAAGGTATACTTTATTAATCATGTTCTGTGGGAACTAATTAGGCATGATGACAACATTTGTCACTCAAGTGATCATCCCACTTGAATATTCATCAGAAAATTTCCCATCACATTCAACATTAATGTAGTTCCTTCTAGTTCCCTCCATTGAAAAAAAAAAGAATCATAGTGTGAGCATTACTTATCATAGCAGAAAACCATATAGTCATGAAAAGAATTACTTATAGGATGTCTAAATCGTGACACCTTCCTTAATCTATGACACCATAGGTTTATCCTAGGTTATTCATATCAATATTATATTTAAATCCTTAATTATTTTTTGTAAAGAGTTTTTGTATTCCCAAAGCATATCCCCTAGGAGTGTCAAACCAGGTGTATATCAAGGCTCGTTTTTGTGTACCATATTACCCCGAGTCAGGCCCAGAACATCTTATCGGAGTTCTTACCCCTAGGTACATTTGTGCCATATCCACTTGTATTATCGAGAAAAGGATGTATTTCTAGGAAACTAATCACTCTATACTTTACCATAATTCCAGGAAATTTTCTTAAATATTAACTCATCCTTATACTTATCTTTAGAGACATCCCTAGACATATCCTTAGAAATATACCTAGGGATCTCACTAAATTTTTCACATCCTAATTTCCAAAGGTTGACTAAAACTTTCCTTTGATACCAACTATAGTGACCCAGTCTTAGCATACATGGATATTAAATCATTTTAGATAAATATTTAGTACATTGAAAAAATACATGCCTAAGGACTGTAATAGTTTACTGTTTTAGAAACATAGAAAATAAAATCTTCTATCCTGGTGAAATATCTTCAACATATCCCATAAAGATATCCACCTTTATTACTTATACCTAAAACCTTTATTAATAACCTGGGTAAAAAAACATAAAAATAGGTGAGGTTATATGTTTGGTAAGGGTAAATAAGAGAGAAATGTAAGAATAAACATGAACATAGGGATATGATAACATGATCCTAACTTTAAGATATCACGACTTGCATATCAAAGATCATAAACATGACTTATGGGATAAATATTGGAAGTTCATAATTCATGAATCATAATGAAATAAACATCATGAGACATGAAATCATAACTGAGGAATAAGGCATAAAATTTTTGGAATACATATAAGAATATAAAATTTTATATCAAGGCTACCTACCAAGACCTTTATAACATGTTATGCTTGGGCTACAACCCGTGTACCTTCTTCCTTTGATTTCATTCTACCTGAGGTAAGGATTCTAGGAGGGAGGTAGGATTGTTGGGAATCATATTAGGTAGATCTTGGAAGAACCTAATAGTTTTTAGAGGTGTGTGGATGTGGGATAAGTTGTGACCTTTTATAGGGAAGGATAAGGACTCACTTAGAATTTTTAAAACAAGTTAGGTGTACACATGTTCTTACCTAAAAAAAATCATACCAAACCAACCTAAATCAATAATAGAAGATTTATGGACGAAATATGTCCATATAATGGGTTTTGGACAAGTTTCTAGTCATTTGGGCTGATAATATTGAGGTTTAGTCCCTAATTAATCTTAATTTGACCTTACCGCAATGATTAATTTTAATAACTTTTACTAATAATTTTGGTCAAAAATCAACATGGTATAATTAGAATCCAAATATTATACTGATTAAAATGGTGTATGAAGTTTTTTCAAAATTAAATTCATATAAGTACAAAAATTAAGATTAATGATAATCCCATAGATGGGACAAAATTATGTTTTTTTTTAAGTAGAAATAAGTTCAAAAGTTTATTAAGTTTTTATATTCAATTTCAAAGTGAAATTGATTATAATGACCTAAATTATATTAATATATGTATAATTGATCTAATTTGACATTATAACCAATTTATAATATAATTTAACATTAATAATTATTTAAAAAAAAGGTAGTTTTTAACTAAAAAATCGTATTTTTCACTATTCATCAAAAAATGAGGTTTCTCAGAAAAATCCCAAAAAATAACCCTAAGCTAATTCGGACATTATAAATTCAAAAATAAATTTTATTTTATCAAATTAAATTTTTAAATTTGTCTAAAATTAATTTTATTATTAAAATCGGTTCATTTGAGAAAACAATATTTTTAAACATAAAAGGACTTTACCAAAAAATCATATCTTTCATTACCAATATGTTTTATCTATATAAAACAATTATGAATAATATTTGAAAATTTATTATTATTCATATAACTATGTTTAACAATTAGGTTATAATTATCTCATTTAAATGATTATATCAATAAAATGATGTTTTGTAGAAACATATGTGTTGTGTGTAACGTACGCCAAGTCAGTATTGCATGTAGCACAAGACAATTCATTATTGCGTGTAGCGAAGGACAAGTCGGTATTGTGTGTAGCACAAGCCAAGTCAGTTTTGATTTAAAGGAATGTTTGACCTAGTGTTTTAATATATATATATATATATGTCTATATATATGTATAAAAAGAACTATTTCCAGTGTCATGTGAAATGAAAAATATAAAAAAGATAAATTAATTTGAAATAAATAATTCAAAAAATATCAGGTTGTTATACCTACCAACCCCAGAAATATATAGATGTCGAATAAGTTCTTGGGTTTCTCCCAAGAAATCAGTTCATGTAATTTCACTGGGTCCAGAAACACATCTTCCAATGAGATGATGTGACCCAATAAATGTACCTAATCAATCCAAAATTGACTCTTTTATAGCTTTTTGTATAACTGATTCTCTCTCAGTATACTCAAGGCAATTTCAAGTTGTTTGGAATGATCATCATGAGTCTTGGAGTACACCAATATTTCATCCAAAAACACCACCACAAAATGATCTAGGTACGGATGGAAGATTATATTCATCAAGGCTATAAACACTTCTGGTGCATTCTTCAACCCAAACAGCATTACATTGAACTCAAAAAGGCTATACCTACTTCTAAAAGTAGTCCCCGTTATGTCAGAAGTTCCAACTCTTAATTGATGATACCCTGATCTCGAGTCTATCTCGGAGAAGAAACAAGCCCCTCTCAACTGTTCAAATAGATCATCGATGTGTGGAAGAGGATACCAATTCTTCACTATCATCTGGTTCAACTTCCTATAATCAACACATAAGAATAGAGTCTTTTCATCCTTATTATCAAACAAAACTGGTGAACCCTAAGGTGATGTACTTGTACGGATAAACCCCTTATCCTCTAGCTTCTCTAACTGAGTCTTGAGCTCTTAAAGCTCTGTCGATATCATTCTATATGGTCAAATAGAAACTAGATCAGCCCTCGATATGATCTCAATAGTAAATTTCACATCTCTCTTAGGTGGAAACCCTTATAATTCTTCAAGAAACACATAATAAAACTGATCTGCTGTAGGTGGAAAGATTTCCTACTTTATACCTCCATCATCTAGTAATATACTAGTGACCTGGGCTATGAGCTCTCCTAGTTGCTGATTAATTTGCCCTACTCGGCCTTCCTAGATATCCCACTCTCCATGGTGAATATAGTTTTCACCCTTATGAGATATAAATTTCACTCTCCTATGGCAACAATAAATGTGGGCTCAGTATGCTACTAACCAGTCCATACACATGATCAAGTCAAAGCCTGATATGTCTAGGGTGTAAATATCCCATGTAAAGAGATACTCTCCAACCTTGAGAGAACACCCCTTGCACAAGAAAATTTCTCTAGAATGTAATCTCAATGGTGATATATTACTAACACCCCACCCACAAACTCCACCTCCAAGATCAAACCATTCACAAGTTGTGCAGAAATAAAGGAATGAGAGGCACCAGTATCAAACAAGAAACTAGATAATATAGAAGCTATAATAATAGTACCTCTCACTATTGGTGTTCCAGTCTTTCTATCCACAAGTGTAGGTTTAATGGAATGTAATTTTCCTTCCCCTATTTCAATTGATGCATTCTGATCTCCCTAAGTTTCACCACTCTGTTGGTATGAGTGCTCTTTCCCTGAAGTACCTCATCCACTGCCTCTACCATCATGTCAAGTAGAACTCCAAATGCCATATTGGTATGTTGTAGAAGATCTCCTTCCCACACTCTAGTTCTATTTAGCTCCTCCATCACTACCCATACCTCATGGGTTCCTGCAGAACCTCTATAGATGTCCCATATTTCTGCAAGATCGACACTCTATTGGGGGTTAGGGACAATGTTTACAAAAGTACCCTAGCCTACCGCACAGGTGGAAAAGAAATCGAGTAAGATCCTGAGTAACTAATCATTCCCCCTATCCACTCTTCTTTCCACCACCCTATATAACACTATCATAGTGACGCTTCTTACCCTTGAAAGTCATACCTCTTAATTTTCTAGTAGCAACCATCTGTCATGCACTGGATACCTTTCTTAGGTTCTCTTTAGTTATGATTGAATGATCAATCACCTCATAAAAATTCTCTAACCAAAAAATTTTAACTTGGGACTAAATATCACATTTAAGTCCATCTAGGAAATTCCTCTCCATGGTTTTCTCATCCCCTATAAATGTTGTAGAAAAATGCTAGAAAACTGTAAATCATCAAGCATAGTCCATCATGGACATACTTCCTTAAGTCAACCTCATGAACTCCACAACTCTCTCCTAACTCAGCGTCTCTAGATAAAAGTAATTCAAGAACTTCTCTAAGAATTCCTTACATAACATACCATCATCCTATCTAGTATGATTCTGAATATCCCACCAGTTCTTCATTGATTCTCATAGCATATAAGCATCCAACTTGACCCTATTCTCAGTAGGAGTCTCCAAATGGTCAATTATCATCTGGATATAATCAATCCAAAACTCAACTCCCCCATGTCCACCCTCTCTAGTAAAAGTAGGAGGGTGTTGAAAATATAACTCAAGTGTTAATTCAGACATATTATTCATAACCTTCTCTGGGTCTCTTTCCATAAACTTCATGAAACGAGTGAAGTTCTCACAAAACTTCTCTCCTAATTTTTTATCTGGCACTATTGGCGCCTCAGGTTCTACTACTAGAGGTAAAACTCCATCCATGTCCTATTGTAATCCTCTCAAGAAACAACATCATTGTGGAATATCTCTACAATGACAAATTCCCACTTTATGACACATAACACAGGTTAACACATTTACGGGAAACATAATATATCACAACAATTAATTTCCCCAAACCCTACCACATAGTTAAAACTGAGGTTCTATCACTACCCTTAACCATCCTGCACATGGTTCCTAGTTAACAAGGGTAAAAAAATTATCATTATTCATGTTTATCATTTAGACACCCATTTATTCTCATTATACATCATTTTAAAATATTTCTCAATTTCATTTTAGGCACCATTCTTAGTTTAATTTCACAATCAAGGTAAAATAGTTCAAGTTCAAAAACTTATCCATAACTCATTTTTCCTTTCATGCCTAAAATGATGCATGTAAAAATAATGTTGAGTGCCTAGAATGATTCATACAAACTCAACTCTCGTTCCATACCGAGAAATGAGTCAAATATCAAAAAATCCTAGAAATAGTAATCACATCACCTAACAAGTGCATCACCCAAGATGAAATAATATTCAACTGTAAGAGAAAACATAAATAAAAAAAATCTCACCCTAGGTACTTGGGTTCTACCTCATACATGGGTTAGTTACTCCCATACACGATCTCATAACCAAGCCCTAAATCTTTCAAGTCTCTTTTCTACCTTTTTCCAAATAGTAAGAAAAACTAAAATAAAATAAAATCAGGCTATGATACCACTTTGTAACATCCCATCCCAGGTGTTACACATTGATACCCTGATCTGTTTGGTCACATGACCTCAAGCAAGCCTCCCCGTACACCAGAGGCTACTAAATAGTTGTGAGGGTATAATATCGATCATGGGGAGACTATACCCTCTTTTATCCAAGTAATACACCAGCATAAAATAAGAAACAATAATAGAATAACATATAACCATAACCAGGGTAGTACCAAAATCACATGATGACCAAAGTAGGTAATAAAATACAAAAACTGAACAATAGATATGTCATACTAATGTACATTCCAAGTTTCAAAATGAAACTCAAAAGTAAAGACACTAAAAATTCCCAAACAGGTCCCGAACCACATTCAATTCCCTCATCCATGATCCATCCTGACTCATCCATCTAACATGGGGCATTTTCTCATATCATGTCCTGAAACCATGAAATCTATCTAAGTACCAATCTGGTAGCCTAAGTAGAGTGTGAGTACAACTCAGTAGGCCACCACCAGCAGGCCACCACCAATGCAGTCTAAAACAAAATCCAGTCATCAACAGTGTATGCAGTTGTATAAAGAAATAAATACAATGTATAATTAAATAGTTTTCACATTATCAGTTAATATTTATTTAATCGCATTAACCCCCAAGTTTCTATGGACACCCGAACCACAATACCTACTTCATACCATGCTGGATTCATAACCATATCATATATCCAATTCACAATTAATTATAAAACATGGTATTTCATTATTTATTTCATCTCAATTCATTACCATGGCTAATTGGAACCATATTACAATTCCAAATCATGGAAGTAGAACATCATGTCTAACACCCTTTTGGTAGTTGGATCCTCATTCCCTATCTCACATCTCTTTGTTACATGGGTATTTGGTGCCTCAGTCCCTATCCCACGCATAACTAACACATATGGGTATTTGGAGCCTCAGTACCTATCCCATTCACATTTAACACCTATGGGTATTTGGAGCCTCTTTCTCTATCCCACACATTTAACATATACGGATATTTGTAACTTCATTCCCTATCCCACACACATTTAACACATATGTCACAATATCACATATATCACAATGTTACATGTATCACAACGACCCATTAATTAATTCAAAAATTAATTAATCAAATGTAACAACTGCATATTCATATCACTCTATTAATTAATTTAACAATTAATTAATCACATCATACACATTAATTCAATAAATCAATTAATTAATCACATCAATTATATTATTCAATTAAAAAATTAATCAATCACATCAATTTCATTACTAATGAAATAGTTATTTTATCACATAAATCCCCTTAATTAATCCCCTAAATAATTAGTCACATATATCCATTAATTGATTCATAAATTAATTAATAAACAACCACAACCCAATATCCAATAGTTAATTTAACAATTAATTATTCATGTCACAATTCAACACTAAAATAATTAACTCAATAATTAATTATCTATAAATCAACAATCTCAATATCTTATAATTAATTTATCAATTAATTATCTAAAAAACTATAATCCCAAAATCCCTAATTTCACATTACCCTCAATTAATTAATTCAACAATTAATTAATTCAATCAATAAATTGTTAAACATCAAATAAAAATTAAACAGTTACATAAATTTAATTGAAATTAAGACTTTGGGATTGGAATTATATACCACCTACCTCAATTCGATGAAAATACTCACCAATGGAAGAATTCCTAATTTTTGTGGAATAATGGCATAGAACGAGATCCGGATCTAAAAACCTAAATCAAGATCAAACAAATAAAGATCCCTTAAATATAGATATAGATCCAAAACCCTAAATCTATATCCATAAACTAGATCTATATCTAATTAAAATATATAACAACAACCCTACAATGGATGGGAGAATAATAGTAAAGAGAAAGGAAACCACATGGGATAAGATCCTCTTTCTGGGAGGGGTGTAGATCTTCAATATGGGAATTGAATCACTAAGAACAGAGATCAGAATAACTTTTTCATGACCCCCTCCCAAAAAATTATACCTATATTGGGTTTACAATGGGAGAATAGAGATAGTGACACTCATGTATTGCCTCCAGTAGGCCTCATGTTGGCGACTAGCACCAAGGGTATAGTAAACAATTAGATGGGAGGCATTGCCCTCTAAGAGAACACATACGAAAGAGAGTGATAAGACATACACCAACTAACTCCTCATTAGAATAAAATATAAAAAAATCCAAAGTTCATATATGTAATGACATGCAAGAACTACTAAAACTAAAAGGAAAACTACAAGTGACAAAAAAAAGTAAGGACGGAAATGACCACGAAGCCCAAACAGCTCCTGCTAAACCCCAACCTAGTAGTAACCAGCCTGATCTCCAACCTGCTCCAAATAACCTAAAAAATAATTTATATATATGTAGGTTGAGTATAACAGTATACTCAGTAGGATCTTCCTCATAGTCTCTCATGTAAAAGAAAAAGAAACCATGCTAAAGCACAGTGAACAACAACTGAAACTAACTCATCACCTAAACATGTATATTAATTTCACATCATCTCCATGGATACTCCCACCAAGTATCACATACAAGATAATATAATATAATAAAGAATATCAAGGGTATCATTCTACCACTTCCCTGCAGGTTTTTTTCTCTCCCCCAACGTCGCACGTCCTGAGCATCTCTCTCCAAAAAGGCAATCCCACAGACACCTGAGCGGATCACCACAACATGCACCTCGTGCAACACACCACCACATCCATGTAACCAAAAGTAACCAAGTAGTTTCCATGATCCACTATATATCGTATAACTTGTATCATACATCAGGTATTATGACTCAATCCATCACATCCCACACACCGAGTAAGGATTCTGAAGCCATCATAGCCTATACATGTTATACCTATAGTAGTCCTTAAAAAACTATATCCATAATACATGTGTGTGAAATAACCACAATTCATCACAACCCTCTATACACATATATGGGGAAAAATAAATTTCATTCATACTAGCATAAGTAACTACCAAGAGAAGAGAGTGGGGCCAAAGGGGGTAGTCATCCATCCATCCTCCCACTGGGATGTTGGGAAAAACACCCCCCCCCCCCAGGGCTGAGAATCCATGGGGTATTAGTTTCCCTAACCAATAGGGTGGAGTAACGTATAAAAACACAAAATGTACATGATATAATATAGCTCACAACCACACTATATCCATAACCAAATATCATATTCAATATTAGTTAACGTCTCTTGAACTCTCGGTTTCCACTGTTAAGACCAGTATCCAATAAGCACACAACCATTTAAAGAGCTACATTAAATTATTTTATCCCTTTTCATCAGTTTAACTTTACGTTAATTAATTATTTAGGCATTAATTAACCATAAACATTTTCCACATTACATTTCATTATCATTACAACAAAGTTCCATGACCTCCAGGCATAATCAAACTGAGTCCACAACTTCTCAAAATTATAAGCTCAACACTGCATCCCAGCAAGCTAAAACTCCAGGGGTTAAACATTTATTTATGTATTAACAACATTAAATTCCATATTACCATGTAATATAGGAAAAATTCCTAAGTTTACAAACAAGGTATACAACCAAGTACATCTATCTTCCTCAATAAGTGGGGTAAGGAAAGCAGATAAACAAACAACTTGAACATCAAACAAGAAATAGATTCAAAAAGACATCCAAATTTCATATCAATAGGTAAGTCGAGCTTCAACCCGTTATTTTGTACCATGTGTCCTCCTAGACACCCACATACATATTCTGATGTATCCCTCCATCACAAGCATCAACTATTTCCATAACAACTAGGCATCCCCACACCATATACCACAGTATCCCTCTAGGATCACATCACACATGGGCCTCCTCACACCATATACCACAATATCCCTCCAAGATCATCCATCCTAGGATCATGTCACATCACATCAGTAGGAAAAAAATATAGAAACTAGGCTATTGGCCCTAAAGCAAGGAATATATCCTTCACACACAATGGGCTATCACGGTTCCAAAGCATAAGGCACTTGGCCTTTATAATAAAGCGAACAACTCAGACCCTAAAAAGGAATTATCTTTGATTACACAATCATCTCTTATTCCATGTTGAATTAAATTATTAATTATTTATATGTTACAACTATAGGAAGCCTAACCATAAATCTAGCACAAGTTGTAACAAATTAATTAAATAATTAATTTGATATGTATTTAATTCCTTTATCTAAAAGCATCAACATGATTCACATCTTTATTCAATTTCACTAACATGTGGAAGATCAAATTAATTTACATGCCTCTTTAATATTTTATCCAATTAATTAAAAATTAATTTTGGATTTACATTCTTTTCCAATTACACATGTTAAACCAAGCATAACAATCATAGCATAAATACTACAACATCTATAAAATTAAGAGGCAACCTATTATCATGGTACAAAAAACAAAATTTTCATATGATCGATACCAATTCTTTAATATGGTTCAAATAATTATTAGGTTAATTTCATTACGATCCAAGGGGATAAATCATGTCAACTCTACAATTGCATGAAAATAAATAGAGAAGCAACGAATCCCCTACCTCAAAAAGGGTTCCAATGTTCTTGGAACGAGAATGGGCCAAGGTTGTGGATCCCGATTGCCTCTCCCGCAAGAATTGCATCCACCTGAGGACATTGTGCCACCATCGTTCCAACAAACAACAAAAAAAACTCCAATAAAAACATGGATATTAGGCATAATCATATGGAAAAGAGTAATGGGAGGAAACATATCAAAGAAACCATAAGAACGAAGTTAGAACTTACCTTGGATTGAATATGGGTCAAATGAGGGAAGATATAGATCGATCCTTAATAAAGGAATCCCCAAAACATTGAAGATGGGTTGTCAGTTCGCCTAGAATGAGAGGGAGATCCACTGCAGCCATAGGGTTTGACAACCCCGAGTGGATGAAAATGTTTAAAACATACAGCATCAGGGATTTAAATGACATGTGATCTCCTTTCACGTCGTGTAATCCTCCAAGTTCATTTTCCACCAAAAAAAACATCACCTTTTTATTTTTAAACCCATGATTAATTACATGTCATGAAACCCACTTTCAAATTATGTAACTTTACACTATGTTAAATATCCCTGCTTCCAGCTCTAAGCAACTGAACTCCTCTAAAATTCCTCCAAGCCTCCTTTGAGAACCTCAGTGTTTGAAAATGCACAAAGGGTCGATCAAAGTGGATCTGGGCTCTTACATTAGATACCTCTCAAAACATTCTCATCCTAGAGAATCCAAAATCAACCTAGAGAGGAAATGGAAAGGATCATCTGAATAGACACCCTACGAGATACCTCTCAAGGATTTACCACAACAGGAGCTCAACCACCTCTCCAAGGGAATAATGTGAAACCACACAGCAAGAAAAACCAACTCCTAACCACTCTCTCGGGTGACATACCTTGCAAAGAGAGTGATCCAAAACAATAAACAAGAGAAATACATCTCATAAATTGAAAAAAAAAGTCTACAACCACAAAACAAACAGTGTTATAAGAGAATATCTAAACATTGAAAAATTCGGGGTATTGAGCATGTACCTACGACTCACATTCCCAATTACTCTCCTATAAACCACCTTATGGCCACAATACATGAACCAAGGGCATAGAATACCCACAAAACACCTTCTCCTAGCGGTCCAGGATATCTACATGCCGCTCCTCGAATGTCGCATCATCATCAACATCGATATCACCCCCAATCAATAATGTGGGAGTCATCATGAAGATAATAACAGAGTTGTGACATGTGAAAAACATCGTGTATCCAGCTCATATACTATGGAAGTTCTATCTAAAATTCCATGGATCCAACACGAGATGACACCTCGAAAGGCCCAAAAAACTAGAGATAAATCTTACTCCCATGACCAAAAATTTTCTTCCTATAATGGAGAGTCACCTTCAAGAACACATGATCCCCAACATCAAACTCCATAGGTCTCACCCTATGATCAGTATGGGATTTATGAAGATCTTGTGCTGCTTTCATCCTCTCACGAATTAGCTAAACCATCTTTATCTTATTCTGTACCAGTTTCATCCTAATAATTGCTGACTCTCCCACCCCATTTCAACACAATAGAGAACGTAAAGTTCGTTCATAAAAGGATCCAAACAACACCATACCAATGGTAGAGTGAAAGCTATTGCTGTAAGAAAACTCTAACATGGGAAGGTTCCTCATCCATGAACCTCTAAAATCTGGGATACAAGATGTCAACATGTCTTCAAGATTCTAGATAGTCCACTTTGTTTGACTGTCCATCTACGGATGAAAATAAGTGCTAATGAATAGCTGAGAACAAAAGGAATGTTGGAGACCTCTCCACGCTCTAGAATTAAAATGAGGATCTTGATCAGAAATGATCATCTTCATGACCCTTTGGAGCCTCACCACCTCCTCTAGATACTGCCTCAACAAAACCTTTATTTAAATTTAATCCTTGATCACTATAAAGTGTATTGATTTCATTAAATGATACTCTACCACCCATATAGAATCATAGCCTCCCTGATCTCAAGTTAAACTGATAAAAAATTCCATCAATATATCATCCCACTTCTACTGAGGAATATCTACCGACTAGACCAAACTAATGGGAACATGCTGCTTATCATTCTCCTTCTAGAAGACTATACATCGAGACACGAACCCTACAACTACATGCTTTAACCTAAGCCAACAAAAATGACCTGTCAAATCTTAGTAGATCTTTTTCATGTTAGGATGTAACTCTAAAGGTGATCTATGTAACTCTATGAGAACCATTTAATGCATCACCAAAGGAACAAAAATCCTTTATTGAAACAAAAATTGGTGATGTTCATCTTCAGAACAACCATCAAGGGCCTCACCACAAACAACTCGGTCTCTCCATACCTCTACCTCAAGATCCCCCAAATGGGACTCTTCCATCTTCTGCAACAAATATGGCTGCACTGTCATCTGAGAAAGACAACTGCTTCCCCCAAATTATCCCATATCTAGATTAAATGATGAAATTTCTTCCATCACTCTCCAAGAATCACCAGATTCATGTAATGCATCACTATGTGACATCCTTCTCAGTGCATTGACCATGAAATTTGTTTCTCAAAGTCATAATCCTATAATAATTCCATCCACCGACACTGGTTCAAGTTCAATTCATGTTGTGAGAAAACATACTCAGACTCTTATGATTAGTGAAGACCACAAAATGATCATCGATGAGGTAATGTATCCATAAATTCTGGGAAAACATTATCACCTCCAACTTGAGATCATGGGTGGAATAGTTACACTAATGGGGAATAACATTGGAGACCCATAAGAAATAAATGATCTCTGCTGCATCAGAACATAGCCTAACCCAAGATGCGAAGTATCACATAAAACCTCATATTGAACTCCTTCTATTGGAAGAAAAAGAACCAAAGCACTAACTAGCTTCTCCTTGAGATACTCAAAATCTTTCTAACACTGATCAATCCACAAGAATTCCTGATCCTTTTTGTTCAATTATTTCATAGAGTTGCAACCTAAGATAAATCAGCTACAAACCTTCTATAATAGCCTAAAAGGCCAAGGAAACTTCGCAACTTTTCCACTATCTTGGGGTCTTCCCAAGACACAACTACTTCTATATTTGATGGATCTACAAGTACTCCATACTAGGATATAACATTCCCCAAGAAACGGACTTCTCAAGCCCAAAACTCATACTTAGACAACTTCTCAAACAACTTTTCATGATGAAGAATGGCCAAAATGACATGAAGATGTGTTATATGATCCTAATCAGACACAGAGTACACAATGATATTGTTAATGAAAACCACCATAAACTTATCCATGAACTCATGGAACAAAACGTTCATTATCCCCATGAACACAGCTAGAGAATTTTTCACACCAAACGGCATCAAAACAAACTCATAATACCCATGATGACAACAGAAAGTAGTCTTCAAGATATCTTCATATTTCACATGAATCTAAAGATATCCTAACCGAAAATAAATTTTTGAGAACCAACTTTCACCCTTCAGTTGATCAAATAAATCATTAATCTATGGAAGAGTATATCAGTTCTTCACTGACACTTGGTTCAAGAGAGGATAATTGATACACAACTAAAAAATTCCATCAGCCTTTTTTATGAACAAAATTAGTGCACCCCATGGTGACACACTCGGAAAAAAAATCCCCACTGCAATAGACCATCAAGCTATATATTCATATCTCACAACTCATAAGGTTCCATCCTATATAGTGACACCAAGATAGGAGACGCTCCTAGCTATAGTTTGATCCCAAACTCAATATCTCATCGAGGAGGTAATGAAAAAACTTCCTCTGGAAATACATTAGGGTACTCTTCTACGACCCTAGGAAATGTCAATTATTGAACCTCTGATGAACTCAACATCAGATCAGCAATAAAGTATGACAAAAACAAAACATGAATCTAACCCATCTGAGGGTCTCTCTCTCCAATAAACACTGATGGATTTCCATCAGCATCGAATAACACGACCTACCTACTAAAGCAACCCATGATATCCTGAACAGAATAAAACCAATCTATGCCAAGTATGATTCCATATTGTTGTATCTACAAACATAGTAAATCTCCCCCCAAGAGCAGTGTTTCCTCATCACTAGATCAAAGTCAATACATACATCAAACAAGTCATCTCGACCTCCAACTAGCATAGTCAATGCAAAGGGAACTAGAAGTCCCTCTACCTTAAGTCCCAAAGAATAGAAAAGGGTAGGTGATATGAAGGAGTGTGTTGCTCTCAAATCAAACAAGTAATTCACCCATGTATAAAACAAGAAAAGGGTACCTCTGATGATGTATGGCTAGCCTGGTGTTGGCAATGCTAAAGCATGAAACTGAACACAACCTTCTCCATGGCCTCTCTGACCATTTTTTTGTCCACCTCTACAGTTTCACTCTTCTCTCTAAGGATAGGTAACATCCTAAGGTTTTCCTATGCCTATCACATTTAGTGTCTGCTAATCCAAAACTAGAGAAACCATATACTTCTACCTTGGCTAGATCTTCCTTAGAAGAGGATCCTGAAGCAGAATAACTGGCGCATGTTGAATGCTCATAAAGTTCAGTCACTCTCACCACTGATGACCTCATCCTCCATAAGAAAATAATGCATTTGATCCCTTGTAATAGGCTCGAAAGTTGCTGCCCTGGGAGAAACGAGACATTAAGGGTTCGGACCTACCCCTGGCTGATCATAAACTCTTCTTTCCTGAAAAATGGGAACCCAAAAACACAACTCTTCCATGTGAGTAATCCTAAAAACTTCCCTCTCATGATGATCTAGTTATGGATAATGTCCTATCGATAACCACTACTCTTTCTAGCACCTTGAGATATATCTTTATCATAAATGGGGTGACCTGGCACTGGATCTATGGATAAAAAGCCTCCTCAAAATGCCTCGCTCTGGCATCCTCATATGTAAATAGATCTGAATCATATTGAATAAGGTTCTTGAAATATATCTATAACTATTTCACATTGGAGCTTCCCTACCAAAGGGTAAGTAGCATCTGTAAACTGGTATCCTTCACGGTCGAAGAAAGAAACTCAACTCTAAACTGGTCTTGAAACTCCTACCGTGAGACTACCAACTTCTCATGATCTCAAAGGAATAAGAACCACCACTACCTTGTTTCCCCATATAGCATCATCACAACCAATGATACCCAGTGCTCCTTCCAAGAGCAGATCGAACTAAAGGCTATATCAACCTCCTCCAACCAGTCTTTCATGACTGCATTTGAAACAGAGCCCTCATACCTCTACAGAATCTAGAAATGAATCCCTCTAAGTGTCCTCCTATAAGTTTCATGATTTTAAACATCTATCCTATGGTGATCTGCTGGTTCAACCTGATGAACATCTTCTATGAAAACCTGATGAGGATTTCAACCTAGAGAAATGCTAGAAAAAGAATAAATAGTTAGAGATCCTAACCTGGAATATGGAAGACCTTAACATTAATTAATTATTTTCTTTTATTCATTTTTGGTTAAACTATCCCAAGGTCTACCCATTCAAACATAGATGCAAAGAAGAATGATGCATGATAATTTCCTAGGTCTCTACCCTATAGTCAGTATAGACTCATTTACTAGTCATTGTAAGATTAAAGGTCCATGAATCATATCATAGGGGGACCTAAATACCCATGTCTAAGATAGTATCCCATGTTTACAGCATTTCTTAAACTTACCTGACATGGTTTCCCTATCATCCCTTGCAACCTCACCTATGCCTAACTCAAAACTTCATCATATCCCTAAACTAGGCCTTTGATACCACTTTGTCACCACCCCCCCCCCCACCCCACAAAGGGTACCCCTCCTAGGCCTGTAATGGAAGAAGAGAGATAGTGACACCTAAGTCCCACCTCCAGTAGGCCCCAGGTTGGTGACTAGCACTGAGGGTATAGTAAACACATATATGGGAGGCATTACCCTCTAAGAGAACACATGTGAAAGAGAGAGATAAGGTAGACACCAACCAAATCCTCCTCAGAATACAATATAAAAGAAAATCCAAAGTGATCATATGTAATTACATGAAAGAACTACTACAACTAGAAGTAAAATGTAAGTACCAAAAGAAAATAAAGGACGGAGGTGACCACAAAGCCCAAACAACTCCTGTTAAACCCCAATCTAGTAGTAACCATCCTAATACCCAACCTATTACAACTGACCTAAAAATTGTTTATATATACATAGGGTGAGTATAACAGTATACTCAGTAGGATCCTCCCCCATGCATCTCATGTAAAAGATAAAGAAATATTGCTAAAGCACATTAAACAACAATTGAAACTAACTCATCACCTAAATAGGTATACTAAGTTTTCTAACTCACCATGGCTACTCTTACCAAGTATTACATACAATAGAATATAATATAATAAAGAATATTTTCCCAGTCTTCCCCAATATCACATGTCCTGAGCATATCTCTCCAAAAAAAGCTAGCCTGTAGACACCTGGGTGAATCACCACAACATGCACCTCATGAAAAAAACTACCACATATACATAACCAAAAGTAACCAAGTAGTTTTAGGGATCAACCACATCCCATATAACAAGTATCATACATCAAGTACTATACATCATTCCATCATATCCCATAAAACAAGTAAGTATCCTCAATCCATCACAGCCTATACACGTTATACCTATAGTAGTCCTTAGGAACCTATATCCAGAATACATGTGTGTGGAATAACCACAATCCATCAAAAACTTCTACACAAATATATGGGAAAAACTAATCACTGTGTATACTAGCACAAGTAAATACCAATAGAATATAGTATGGGGAAAGGGGCTATTCAGGCATCCATCCTCCCATCGGGATGTTTGGAAAAACACCCCCCCCCCTAAAGCCCTAAAGCTCAGAATCCCCAGGGTGTCGGTTTCCCTAAATGACTGGGTGGATTAGAGTATAAAAACACAAAATGTACATGATATAATAAATATCACAACAAAAATATAGTCATAACCTAGTCTTGGACTCAACTGTAGCTAATGTCTCTCGGACTCCCAGTTGTTACTGCAAAGACCAGATATCCTATAAGTAAACAACTATTTAAAGATCTACATAAAATTATTTTATACCTTTTCATTAGTTGAACTCTAAGTTAATTAATTATTTAACCATTCATTAAACATTAACATTTTCCAAATTACTTTTCATTACCATTACAACAAAGTTCCATTCCCTCTAGGCATAAGAAAATTGAGTCCACAACTTCTCAAAATTATAAGCTCAGCATTGCATCCCAACAATCTCCAACCCCATGGGTTAAACATTTATTAATTTATTAATAAAATTACTTTACATATTACTAGGTACTCTAGGAAAATATACTATGATACCAAAGAAGGTATACAACCAAGAACATACATCTACCTCAAGTAGTGGGGAAAGGAAACAAAAATAAACAAACAACCTGGTTGTCAGCCAAACAATATATTCAAACAAGAATCTAACTTTCATATCAATGGGTAAGCCCAGATTCAACCATTCTGTCATCCCCAGTGTCCTCCCTGACACCCACATGCATATCCTGATGTATCCTACCATCACAAGAATCAATTGTTGCCACAACAACAGGGCCTCCCCACCCCATATACCACAACAACCCTCTAGGATTATCCATCCTGGGTTCACATCACATTTGGGCCTCCCCACCCCATATACCACAATATCCCTCTAGGATCATACATCTTATGCTCACTTCACATCACAAGTAGTCGGAAATAAACCTAGCAATTGGGATCTTGTCCTTAAATCAAGGTATCTAGCCTTCACACGCAATGAGTTATCATGATTCCAAAGCACAAGTCCCTTAGTCTTTACAAGAAAGTGGGAAACTCGGGCCCTATAAAGGCATTATCTTTTATCACACAATTAGTTATTATTTGATAATGAATTAACCAATTAATTATTTATAGGTTCTAAATATGGTTAAACTAACCATCAATATATCACAATATATCACAAATTAATTAAACAGATAATTTGATATGCCTTTAATTCCTTTATCAACAAGGATCAACATAATTCTCATTTTTATTCAATTCCATTAACACATGAAAGTTCAAATTAATTTGCATGCCTCTTTAGTCCTTTATCCAATTAATTAAAAATTAATTTTGGCTTTATGTTATTTACCAATTCCACATGCTAAACCAAGCATAACAAGAACAGCATAGATACCACACTATCTTGAAAATCAAGAGGCAACCTGTTATCATGGTAAAAACAACAACATCACCATGTGATCAATACCAATTCTTTAATCCGGTTCAATTAATTATTATTCTAATTTTTTTGCAATCCAAAGGGATAAATCATGATAGATCAATGATTTCATGTAAATAAATAGAGAAGAGATGAATCACATACCTCAAAAAGGGTTTCGATGTTCTTTGCATGAGAATGGACCAGTTTTGTAGATCATGATCACCTCTCCCTCAAGAACTACATCCACCCGAGGACATCGTTCCACAACCATACCAAAAAACAACAAACAAAACTCCATTAGAAACATGAAGATCAATCACCATCATGTGGAAAAGAGGAACATGAGCAAACAGATCGAAGAAACCATAATAACAGAGGTATAACTTACCTTGGTTTGAAGATGGATTGAAGGAGGGAAGTTAGAGATTGATCCTTGACAAAGTAATCCCGAAAATGTTGAATAGGGGTTGTCATGTCACCTGGAATGAGAGGGAGAGCCACTGAATCTATAGGTTTTGACAAACCTGAAAGGATGAAAATTTTTAAAACATATATCATTAGGTATTTACACAATGTTTAATACCATTTCACGTCATGTAATCCTGAGGGTGCAGTTTCCACTGAAAAACACATCTCCTTTTTATTTTTAAAGCCCCAATTAATTACACATCATGAAACCCACTTTCACATCATGTAAATTTACATGGTGTGAAATCTCCTTATTTATAGTTCTTAGCATCCAAACTCCTCCATACTTCCTCTGAGCCTCCTCCGACCACATTGGGCTTCAAAATGTGCAAAGGGTTGATCCATGTGCATCTGGGACCTTGAAAACTTGGAATCCCACCAGGAGACTCTTTAATTTAGTAAAAACAATTATGGGTCATTCTAGGTAATTTGGGGGTATAAGAAATGGTTTCAAAAAATAATAATAAAATTTGAGGGATTAAAATCTCATATTCATGATTTTCTACTCATGGCACACAGTTTCCCCTAATTGTGTGCCTTAACTATGTGCCTCTTATTGGGGTGCATAGTTTCTCCTAAAAGGGTGACTGGTTTGAAGAACTATGATCCATCCATGTTAATCCCTTATTTTTGGGTTCACATGTTTTTCTAGGTTGGGGTGCACATTTTGGGAAAACCATGCTTCTACCTTGCACTTCCCTTTTTCCTTTGAAAATTTCCAAATTTCACCCAAAGCACCCAAAGGTAAAACTTAACTAAAAAGTACTAAACACAAGACAAAAGAGTGAATGTAAAATATACTAAGAAATCTCTATAAAATTCCAGTTTTTTAAAATAGTATATACACCATATAAAAGAATCTAGTGGTGAATATGGCATGTATTTCACAAATATAAAAAGTGAGATGAAATTCTCTTACCTTATGTCTTGACTCTCACCGTACACATTAAAAACTCTTGTATAATAAATATATGTTTATTATAAATATATTACAGAACCATATTAATTTATATCATACCATTTATGAATTTATTATGACCTTTTATTACCCATTTAGTAACAATATCATGCTAAAGTTACGTTTCGGGTAGTAATTTCTTTTTTCATACATATTTTGACTTTTTATTCTTGATCCTCTTACTTAGATAATGATTTACTTATTTCCATAATGTAAAACATGATATAAATATAATATATAGTCATTATATATGTATTTATAATAATATATAAAATATATAAATATAAAATGAAATACATTGTTCATAGAGCTGATAGGTTGTACGCATGCATGAACATTGTTTCCATTTTATTATCATATTGAAAGAATAAAAAGTAAATTGTACATATATATATATTATAATTCTAGTAGAGTTATTATTTTTATATAAAAAATATGTTTATTAAACTCATCCTTAATACATTCCATTTAAATGGTTATTGAATCACATCACTTTGAGGAGGAGGTAGTCCACACGTCCACAAATGATGTTATCATATTCCCAAAAAATGGAAAGCATAAAGGTATGAGTTATATAATAATTAAATAAGAATAAATAAATCATAAATATCATATATATTATATAAAAATAGTAATATTATCATTATTTCTAACCTTTATAGGTTGTAATGGAATAATGAACAACATCGGTTCGTGAGGCGGTAGTCCGCCATACATACAAATGATGATTGTGTATCCCATTTGATGGAAGTGTTTATAGGTTTAGATCAAACCATTAACATAAAAACATATAAGTATATTTAGGATAGTTTTTTTATTATATGATCATGTAATAATAATAATTTAAGGGGTTTATAAAGAAATAAAACAAAAGTTCTTGTTGAAAAATATTACCTCTTCTTCGGGTAACTCCTTTTCGTTTTCAACAAAGGACTTCCTTGGTTTTCTTTCTTACCAAAGTGAGTCGTCTAGGATGATAGGATAGATTTTGGGAGCTTATTTTGTCAGGTTTTGGATGGTCCAAAATACTTGTTAGGTGTGGAGAATTAAGGGGGTGAGTGTCTTTATATAGTGGGGGAGGAGTGACATTCTTGTAAATACAAAAATCTAAACACTATTGAGAGGTCTCCCTTTTATCATGTGACTCCAATAATGGTCCATTTTAAATAAAAGAGGGTAAATTTTAGAAATATAGTCATAAAATTCGTTTTTAACAATTTTCTAGGTTATTTTTCCCCTTAAGAATGGAGTTTGACCACTAAGTAAACATGTTTTTACCATAATCGTTGTAATTAATTATAATTACTTTCATAATAATTTTGGACAAAAACTAAGTTAAATTTGATAAAAAAAATATAAATTATTCTGATTATAAATATGGAATCTATTTTACCAAATTCCAATCATAAAGGTTTGAAATGTTTTTATATCCAATTTAAATGTGAAATTGATTCTAATGACCTAAATTATAATAATATATTTATAATTAATCTAAATATACTTTAAAACCAATTTAAAAATAATTTAACTATATAAATAAATTTTACATAAATAAAATTTTCAATTAAAATTCATTATTTTTCACTATTCATAAAATAATAAAACTTCTCAAAAAAATATCAAAAATTCACCCTATGCTAATTTTGATATTATTATTTTAAAAATGAATTTTATTTTTTCAAATATAAATTATAAAATTTTCATAATTTAGTTTTAAAACAATTATAACATAAAAGGCGGTAAAAATGCCTTTTAAAATAATACAACTTTTTATGCCTAAAATTGGATATATTCTTATTTTATGCCTATAAAACTTATTGGATGAATGTAAAAACAATTGTTTGAATTTATAATATATATATTCCATTAATATCTCTCAACAATAGTGATTAATTTAATTTATTAAGATAAAATGACTTTGTGGGCATAAAAAGAGTTTTTTTTAAACCACCTCCTTTATATTCAATTGGTTTTTATTTTCATTTATAATTAATTGATAGCCAAAGAATTAATTTTATAAACCTGTTTAAACCACAGTATCATAATTTAGTTAATCTTATTCATATATTACATTCCAACAACTAGGTGATAACTATAACAATATTTTAATAATAATATTGCAGTTTGGTAAAACTTAGTCTTGCGTGTAATGAAAGCTATCGAAGGAAACCAACATTGTCTATAAAAAAATCCCAACATAGTTTTTTGTGTACCGAAAGCTAATCTAAGTGTTTTATATAGTGAAATATTAAATTTTTGTTGTATATAAATAAATCATAACTTATTTTAGCACGCAATACAATCCATCAAAGAAATTTAATTTATTCAAAAAAAATTATAAAAACTTATGGTGTTATATTCTAACCCCCTTAAAATGAATTTCGCACTAGAAATTAATTTCAGTCATAAAAGTTTTAATACTTGAAAGTTCCTTTAATATAAACCCACATTGTGAAAATTAATAATAAAAATTCCTTTAGAAAAGGGAATTTGGAAAAATAATGGTTACCTAAAGTAACTCATAACTAGGTTTTAACATAGGAGAACATAGGTGGAAAGTGAAAACATGAACATGGAAGAGAAATCTAATAGTCAAGTTCTGATGGAGAGTGATAGATAAAATTTATCAGTAGAATTGGGTGATCCAGATAAATTTAACGATCATAAAAACATAAATCTTTGATGATCTAAGGGACTATTCGATCCATTTTAAATGAAGGTACTAGGATAACAATTCTAGTTTCAAGATCCTTTCCTTAGAGTTGAATAATTTTCCTAAGAATAAATACTTACTTGATTTCATTACATTTAATAAGCACAATCCCATCCTTTTTTTATCAATTGATCAATTTCCACTTCATATTTTACTCTAAGAAATGTAAGTGAATATTTTATTCCTAGAAAACTAATAGATCAAAAGATCCATAATAGTCATTACTTTCATCTCTAGTTAAAAGTTAACACCAGTTATCCAATATGGATAAATATCCATATGGTGAAGTCATGAATTAATATTTAACACATCATCAAAACTTAAACTTATATTATTCCATTAATGGTTAAACTTGTAACCCTTTTAAGAGATGAAAATTATAAAATTTATATATAAGGTCACTAAATTTCACAAAATCATCTTAAAATGATCCCCTGTGTATCATAAATTATCTCTTGTTTGTCACATACCAAAAATTTGAATACCTTCATCATGTATTCTCTTGAAATATGGTAATAACCATAATTATCATAATTCCTTATTGAAAAAATGAATGCTTCCATATTCCAAATTTTATTGGATATATTCCTTAAATGAAAAAATTGGTAACCTTCAAAAATGATAGAATAAATTACTTCTTCAAGGTAATCAGTGCCATCAAATTTACTTTATCCAAACATCATTATCTTATATTAAGAACATATTAAGGGTTATATTTCTCTTATTCATGTGTTTCCCATGAATATTACCTTTCCATTAAATAACTTTTCTAGTTCATTGGAACCATTCAACATATTATTGTAAATTATTATCAAAAAACATAAACTGAACGATCATTATATATTTCACAATTCATATAACATAATTCTTAAATCCAAATAATTCAACACTCGTATTTCTTAATCCTTAAGCTAATAACAACAATACCTTATCCTATTACTTAATACCTCTTTCCATTCATAATTCACATATAGTCTCATCATTAATAGAAATACAACTATTGAAAGTACCTCTTTGTTGATTCTCTTTGTGAGATTTTCACTTGGGACATCAATTTTCATAATACAAATTCATTTGACATTTAAATAATTCAACCATCAATGATTTCTTAGGGAGGCCATTATTCTCATTCATTATGTTAACCGAACTTTTCATTTTCCCTTTGAAGTTGCTCAGTTTGTGTTCTTATTTTCCACAGTCAAAACATCTTCTTGTTCCTCTAAGACATTCACTTGGGTGATTATTCCCACATTATTAACATGTAGGAAATTTCATCTTCTATCCTTTGTGGTATCAATCTCCAGAATTCTTAGAAAACTCTTTCCTTATCTTCTTTATTGATTCTGAGAGTTGATTAAGGTACACATTGTTAATCGTGTTCTGTGGAAACTGATTAGGCATGATCACAATGTCCTTTACTCCAGTGATCATCCCATTTGACTGCTCATCATCAAATTATTTTCCAAACTCAATGTTAAACCATTTCCTTCTGGTTCCCACCACTTACTAAAAGTAGAAATCATGGCGTGACCAACACGTATCATAACGAAAAATACAAAATCATGAAAAATAAATTCTAGGATGTCTAAATTATGACACCTTTAATCTATGACACCTTAGGTCATTCATAATCATCTTTTATTTAAATACTTAATGATGGTTCATAAATAGTTTGTTAATTTCCAAAGAATATCCCCTGGGAGTTTCCAACCAAGTGTGTTGTAAGACCTGTTGTCATTCACCAGTTCTCGATCGATTCTAGCTCAATACATTGTTTTCAAGGTTGTTACCCCTATGTACATTTGTGTCAGAGCCACATCCACTTATAGTATCTAGATAGGTATTTATTTCTAGGAAACCACTCACTTTATCCTTACCAAAATTCTAGGATTTTTTCTTATACTTTAACTCATTCTTAGACTTATCCTTAGAGACTTCCTTAGATATATCCTTATAAATATCCCTAGGGGTCTCACTAAAGTTTTTTCATCCAAGTTTCCAAAGGTAAACTAAAATTTTTCTTTTCTACCAAATATAGTGACCCTCGCTTCTTATACATAGACATTACATCACTTTTGTGAAACATTTAATACTTTACACAGACACATACCCAAAAACCATATTAGTTAGGGAAACATGGAAACATAAACACCAGTACATAAGTGAACTACATTATCTACCACTAGTTTTTCCATGACTAACACACTTCTTAAACACATCATACATGAAACCTATCTTCATAACCTAGGGAAAGGAAACATAATAAAGGGTGATATTAGATACTCAGTAAGGGTAAATAAGGGTGATATGTATGCATAATAATTAACATAAGGATTGAGAACAGGATCATAACATTATAAGATCATACCCTTCATATCAAAGATCATAGTCAAGATTAATGGAATAAAGATTAGAAATTCATAAGACATGAATCATAATGGAATCAATAGAAAAATCTATGAAAACATAACATAGAAATAAGATAGGTAATTGTAGAGGACACATAACCATATAAAATTATTTCCATAGTATTCAAGGCTTATTTACAAGGTTATATTAGTGTAATTTTTTCACTCCCCAACCTACCTTGGTGGTTTAGGTTCACTCCCATGACCATCTTAGAATTAATGGTTCACTTCCAAGAGCATCTTAGCAGAAAAAGTCCTTTATTGAACTAATTTCACTCCCCATTCCAACCATGTATATCTCATGATATATAAATAATTACTCAATGAATTAGAGGGATGTATAGGTCCCACCCTTAACATAATTAAATCATACATACGTGTGCCACAATATCATAAAAATCACCATATCATAACCTAAAAAGGAAATGGGTATCATAAACATGTCATCATATCATAACATGTAGAAAAGATGCAATTTTAATCATTATTTCATCAGATCAAAACTCATTAAAAGAAGAAGTTTTCATAAG
Organism: Viscum album; assembly: GCA_963277665.1. NCBI lineage: Eukaryota > Viridiplantae > Streptophyta > Magnoliopsida > Santalales > Viscaceae > Viscum > Viscum album. The sequence goes on along the minus strand of OY728161.1, from coordinate 1,455,569,288 downwards.
TTTCTTATCATGGTATAACTCATGGAAGATAAAGGGTTTCATAAACATCATTCCATAAAAACATAAACCATTCAAAAAAATAATGTGAATGGTATTCAGGGATCATATCCCTTGTAAGGAATAGGTAACAGCAACAGATGTCATCTTATATGGAAAATAATTTTGAAAGATCTTTTGAAAAAATTCTTGATGAAAATATCATTTTCACTTTGAAAAAATTATTTTTAGAACATAAAAAATTCTGAAAACCTTTTTTCTTTGAAAATATCTTTGAAAACTTATAAAGGAATCTTTAAAACAATTTAAATAATTTTGTTTGAAAATAACATTTAAAAACATATAAAAGAATATTTGAAAATAATTCTAAACAATTTTTAAACATAAAACGTTTTTTGAAAACCTTTTTATTTAAAAATAACCTTGAAAATTTATAAAGGAATATTTTAAAATCATTTAAAACACTTCTTGAATAGAAAAAAATTTTGAAAACCATTTTATTTGAAACCCTTTTTATTTGAAAACTATGTTAAAAAAACAAATTTCTAGAATATTTGGAAAAAAATTCTTAAAAAATTAATATTCTAAACTTTCAAATGAATATTAAAATAAATAACAATCATTATGGGGGATAAATCTATACTTTCTGAACATTATTTTTTCACTATAAAATTTTTAGAAAAGTTCCTTGATAGAAAAATGAGAAGAAGATTCCTTTTTATAAAAAATTTTCTTAAAAAGGTAAAATATGGGTAAAAATATATTTTAAATATTATATGAGAATATTAGAATATTTTTTAAAACAATTTTAGAAAAAAATGGTTTTGAAATAATACATATTTTTGACCGAAAAGAGAGATGAACTCATATTTTCTTAAAAATAATTTCATAATTTTCCTAAGTACCAAAGAGTGTAAAAATGGTACCATTACTTGGATAAATAATTAATAACCATAGTATAATAAAATTAATTAGTATTATTGACATGTGGATCATACTATTTCATCAATGGAAGCATAATTGTAAACAATCTCAATAAACGATGAGATTGTAACAATAATCTCTTACCACTTTGGTAACATTGAATCATAAGACCCATGAAAGAATAATAATAAATTAAGCATATAATATCAATAAAACAAGTATAATCATGATATAACATGTCAAAGTGTAATTATATACACCTTGTAAAATAATATAGGTTCATAACATAACATGTGTCTCAAAGAAGTCAAATTGAGACAAAAATACTTTACAGATTTGATAACTTTTAAACTATAAATCCCATGAAATAGATATCCTAAAATTGATATATAAATACCAATAATGTTATTTTTAAACATCATAAAATATATTATTGGGCATTATATACACCAAATATAAGAAATAGGTGGTGAATGTGACATGTGTCTCACGAAACTAAAAAGTGAGACGGAAATCCCTTACTACTTTAGTAACTTTAGATTCCTAAGATATATGAATGAATATTGTAAATTGAAACTTTTAAAATAATTAAATAAATAAAATTAATGATATAAAATGTCATAGGGTTAAATATAAATCACATAAATGAATTAAGTGTTGAATATGGCATGTATCTCACAGATATAAAAAGTAACATGAAATTCTCTTACCTTATGTCTTGACTCTCTTCATACTCATTCAAACCTCCTGTATGATAAATATATATATATTATAAATCTATTAAATAAAAAAATCCTTTATATCATACCATATATTATTTTATTGTGACCTTTTATTACCCATTTATTAATAATGCCATGTTAAAGTTTTGTTTCGGGTAGTAATCGCTTTTTTTGTACATGTTTTGACTTATTATTCTTGGTTTGCTTACTTAGATCATGATTTTGTTATTTATATAATGTAAAACATTATATAAATATCATATATATTTATTATATATGTATTTATAATAATATATAAAATATATAAATAGAAAATGAAATACATCATTCATGATGATGGTAGGTCATACGTACGCATGGTCACTATTTTCATTTTATTGTCATATTGAAAGAATGAAAAGTAAAAGATACATATATATATATATATTATAATTAAATTATAGTTATTATTTCATATATAACATATATGTTGATTAAACCCATCGTTAATACATTCCATGTAAAGCGTGAACGAATCACATCGCTTTGAGGAGGCGGTAGTCCACACATCCACAAACGATGTTATCGTATTCCCAAAAAATGGAAAGCATGTAGATATGTGTTATATAATAATTACAGAATAATAAATACATCATAAATTTCATATATATCATATAAAAATATTAATTCTATCATTATTTCTAACCTTGATAAGTTTTAATGGAAGAACTAATGACATAGGTTCACGAGGCGGTAGTTTGTCGTACACATGAATGATGATTGTGTATCCCATTTGATGGAAGTTTGTTAGGTGTAGGTAAAACCCTTAACATAAAAAAATATAATTATATTTAGGATACTAATTTTATTATATAAATATGTAATAAGAATAATTTATGGGTTGGATAAAGAAATAAAACAAAAGTGCTCGTTGAAAAATGTTACCACTTCTTCAGGTAACTCCTCTTGGTTTGAACCAAAGGACTTCCTTGGATTTATTTATGTCCAAAGTGTGTCTTATAGGATTAGAGGAGGTATTTTGGGATATTATTTTTTCATGGTTTGGATTATCCAAAAGTATATGGAGTTCTGAAGAAGTGAGGGGGTGAGTGTCTTTATATAGTGGAGGAGTGGCATTCTTGTAAATACAAAAAGGTAAACACTATTGAGAGGTATCCATTACATAATGTTCCTACAATAATAGTCTATTTTAGATCCGATATGGTAAAAATTTAAAATATTTCCATAAAATGGGTTTTTTACAAGTGTATAGGTCATTTTTTCCCTTAAGATTAAAGTTTAACAATTAAGTAAACCCATTTTTCCCTTAATTGTTGTAATTAATTTTAATTACTTTCACTAATAATTTTGGTCAAAAAATAATTTGACCTTACTAGATATTATAAATTATGTTTATTATAAATATATCATCCATTTTACCAAATTTAAATCATATAAGTGGAAGAAATTAATTTAAAATAATCCCATAGACGGGACGAAACAACGGATTTTTAAAGTGAAAATGTTCAAAAGTTTGAAATGTTTTTATATCCAATTTCAATATAAAATTGATTATAATAACCTAAATTTAATTAAATTATGTATAATTGATCTAAATATAATTTAAACCTAATTTAAAATATAATTTTACTGTATAAATAAATTAGATGAAAATTCGTTTTTCAATTAAAATTCTGTGTTTTTCATTATTCATCAAAACAATCAAACTTATCAGAAAAATACCAAATATTCACCCTAAGATAATTTTTACCTTAATATTTAAAAAATAAATTTTATTTTGTAAAATATAATTTATAAAATTGTCAAAATTTGTTTTAAAATAAGTTTTCTATTAAAATGAGGTAAAACTGCCTTTTAGAATAATACAGCTTTGTGTGCCTAAAATTGGAATAGTTCTTATTTTATGCTTATAAAACTTATTGAATGAATTTAAAAACATTTTTTTGAATTTATAATAAATAAATTTCATTATTACATCTCCTTAATAGTTATTAATTTAATTTCATAAGATAAAACGCCTTTGTGGTCATAAAATAGTTTTTTTTCATAAAACACTTCCTTTATATTCAATTGGTTTTTATTTTCATTTTTAAATAATTGATCACTAAATAATTAATTTTATATTTAAACCATATTTTTATAATTTAGTTAATATTATTCATATATGTCATTCCACTGGCTAGGTGATAACAATAGCAATATTTTAATAATAATATTGTAGTTCGGTAAAACTCGGTCTTGCGTGTAATGAAAGTGATCGAAATAAATTGAAATTGTGTGTAACGCAAGACAAAAATAGTGTCATGTGTACCAAAAACTAATATAATTGTATATAAAATCATAAGTTTAAATTTTTATTGTGTATAAACAAATCATAACTTGGTGCATCATCCAATACAAGCCATTAAAGAAATTTAATTTATTCAAAAAATAATAATTCATAAAAATGTGGGGTGTTACATTCTACCCCCCTTAAAATGAATTTCTCACTAAAAATTAATCTAGGCCATAAAAGGTTTAATACATGAAATTTACTTTCATAAAAAATAATATCGTAAAAAATAATACTAAAACTTCCTTTAAAAAGCGAAAGTTGAAAACATAATGGTTACCTAAAGTAACTCGTAATGAGGTTTCTGTATAAGAGAACATAGGTGGAAAGTGAAAACATATACATGTAAGATAAATCTAGCCATCATGTTCTGATGGAGAGTGATAGAGAACATTGATCAGCATAAGTGGGTGATCTAGAGAAAGTTAAAGATCACAAAACTGTAAATTTGTGATGATCTAAGGGACCATTTGATCCATCAGAAATGAAGGTACTAGGATAAAATTTTCAATTTAAATATCCTTTACCTAGAGTTAAATAATTTTCATGAGAATAAATACTTACTTAATTTCATTACATTTCATAAACACAGTCTCATCCTTTCATTTACCTTGATCGGTTTCCACTTCATCTCTTACTCTAAGAAATAAAGAAAAATTTGTTATACCTAAAAAACTAATCGATCAAAAGATCCATAATGGTCATTCCTTATATCTCATGTTAAAAGTTTACACTTGTTATCTAATATGGATAAATCTTCATATGTTTAAGTCATAAGTTAATCTTTAACACCTCATCCAAATTTCAACTTAAATCATTACATAAATGGTTAACTTTGTAACCCTTATAAGAGATGAAAATTCAAAACTATATAAATAAGGTCACTAAATTTCACAAAATCCTCTTAAAATTGATCCCCCATATATCATAAAGTATATCTTGTTTGTCACATACCAAAAATATGAATACCTTTATCATTTATTCTCTTAAAACATGGTAATGACCTGAATTATCATAAATCCTTATTGAAATCATTCATCCTTCCTTATTCCAAAGTTTATTGGAAATATTACTTAAATCAAAAAATCCAATAAACTTCAGCAATGATAGAAAAAGTCACTTTTTCAAAAAATAATTAATCATTTCTAAGTTAATCAGTATGGTCCAATTTACTCTATCCAAACATCATTATCTTAACTTCAAGAACATATTAAAGGTTATATTTCTTTAGTCATGTATTTCCTATGAATATTACTATGTCATTAAATCACTTTCCTAGTACATCCAAACCATTAAACATATTCTTGTAATTTCTGAGCAAAAAACATAAACTGAACAATCCTTATAAATTTCACAATTCATATAGCATAATTATTGAATTCAAATACATAAACAATTCGATTACTTCATCCTTAATCCAATAACAAGGCTATCACATCCTATTACTTAATACATCTTTCCATTCACATTTCACTTGTATTCTCATCATCATCAGCAACAATATAACCATTACTCGTACCAAATTTCTTATTATCTTGGTGATTTTTCCACTTAGGACATTGATTTTAATAATTATAAGTCATTCCACTTTTAAATCATTCAACCATAAATGATTTCTTAGGGAGTACATTATTCTAATTCATTGTGCTAACTAAACTTTTTATTTTCCCTTTATAGTTACTTGCTTTGTTACCTTCTTTTTCATAGTCAAAACATCTTCATCTTCATCTAATCCATTCACTTGGGTGATTATTCCCACATTCTCGACATATAGAAAACTAAATATTCTTTCCTCTATGGTATCCATCCCCCAAACTCTCAGTGGACTCTTTCATTCTATTCTTTGGTGAGTCTAAGAGTTGATTAAGGTACATGTTAATCATGTTCTTTGATAACTGATTAGGCATGAACATAACATCCTTCACTCTAGTGATCATCCCATTTGACTACTCATCAGAAAATTATTCATCACATTCAAAATTTACCCAATTCCTTCTGGTTCTTTCCACTAACTAAAACAAGAAATCATAGTGTGAGAAACACTTATCATAGTAGAAAACCACATAATCATTAAAAATCACTTATAGGATGCCTAAATTATGACACCTTCATTAATCTATGACAACTTAGGTCATTCATAGTCATATTTTATTTAAATCTTTCATGATGGTCCATAATGAGAATGTGAATTTCCAAATCATATCCCTTAGGAGTGTCGAACTAGGTATGCAGAGAGGCCCATTGTCATGAACCAGTTCCAAATTGAGTCTAGCTCAATACAGGGTTTTTGGGGTTGTTACCCCTATATACATCTATGCCAAATCCACATCCACTTGTAGTATCTAGATAGGTATGTATTACTATAAAACCACTCACTTTATCCTTTACCAAAATTCTAGTACATTTTCTTATACTTTAACTCATTCTTAAACTTATCCTTAGAGACATCGCTTTAAATATCCTTAGAAATATCCCTAGAGATCTCACTAAATTTTTCTCATCCTAGTTTCCAAAGGTTAACTAAAATTTTTCATCGATACCAACTATAGTGACCATCACTTCTTATACATAGACATTACATTACTTTTTCAGAACATTTAATACTTTAAACAAACACACACCCAAAGACGGTATTTTTTAAGTGTCTTTGGAAACATGGAAATATAAACACTAGTAAATAAGTGGGATACATTATCTATCATTATGTTCTTCATGAATATCACCCTTCTTAAACACATCATACATAATATATATCTTCATAACCTGGGGAAAGTAAATATAAGAAAGGGTGAACTTAGATGCTCAGTAAGGATAAATAATGAATATATGTAAGAATAATAATGAGCATAATGATATTAGAACATGATCATAACATTAGAAGATCATACCCTGCATATAAAAGATCATAATCAAGGTTCATGGCATAAAGATTGGTATATCATAAGAGATGAATCATAAGGGAATCAATAGCATAATCCATGAAATCATAAAATAGGAATAAGACATGGAATTTTGGAATACACATAAGCATATTAAATGATTTCAATAATGGTCGAGGATTATTTCCAAGTCCATCTAAGGCAATGGGTTCACTCCCTAAACCATATTAGTAGTCAAGGTTCACTCCCATGACCATTTTAGTAATCAAGGTATGCTCCCAATACCATCTTAGTGGAAAAATTCCTTTACTAAACTGAGTTCACTTCCTATTCCATCCATGTTTATCTCAAGAGATATAAATCTTTACTCAATTCATCAGAGGGAGATATATGTCTCAACCTTCAAATAATGAAATCATACATACATGTGTCATAATATCATAATCATCATATCATAACCTAATAAATTAAATGGATATCAAAAACATGTCAACATATCATAACATGTGTAAAATATATAGGTTTCAACATCATTTCATCAAAGCATAACCTATGAAAAGAAGCTGGTTTCATAAGCATCATATCATGATATAACCTATAGAAGAGAAAAGGGTGTCATAAACATCATTCCATCAAAACATAAACCATTCAGAGAAATAATATGAATGGTATTCATGGATCATATCCCCGGTAAGGAATAGTTAATTCCAACAGATGTCATCTTAGATGGAAAATAATTTTGAAATATATTTTAAAAATATTTCTTGAAAAAAATATCCTTTTTTCTTTGAAAAAATACCTTTTAGAACATAAAACATTTTGAAAACCTTTTTCTTTGAAAATAGCTTTGAAAACTTATAAAAGAATATTTAAAATCATTAAAATAATTTTATTTTAGAATAACCTTTGAAAACATAAAAAGGAATATTTTAAAATCATTTAAAATACTTTTTAAACATAAAATATTTTTTTTAAACCATTTTCATTGAAAATAACCTTTAAAACTTAAAAAGAAATCTTTTAAAATCATTCAAAATACTTATTGAACATAAAAATATTAAAACATTTTTCTTTGAGAACCATGTTAAAATAAAGAATTTCTAGAATATTGGGAAAAAATTTCTTAAAAAAATTAATCATGTAAACCTACAAAGTAATATTCCAAGAAATTATGGTCTTGATGGCGGATAAATCCATACATGTAGATCATTCTTTTTTAACTGTAAAAAGTTTAGAAAAGTGACTTGATCGGAAAACGATAAGAAGATTGATTTTTATAAACCATTTTTTTAAGGTAAAACATGGGTAAAAATATATTTTAAATATCATAGGATAATAGTAGAATATTTTTGTAAAAAAATTTAAAAAACATGGTTTTGAAAGAATGCATTTTTCTGACTGAAGATAGAGATAAAGTCATATTTTCTTAAAAACATTTTCATAATTTTCTTAAGTACCAAAGAGTGTAAAATGGTAAAATTAATTGAATATATCATGAATAATAATTTTATAATAAAACTCATAAGTATTCTTTAGATATGTATCATAATATTTCATCAATTGAATCATAATCATAATTAATCCCAATAAATTATGAGATTATAGCAATAAACTCTTACCACTTTGATAACTTTGAATCATAATTCCCAAGGAAGAATAACATTACATGAATCATGGAATGTCATAAAAATAATTATACTCGTGATATAACATGTCAAAGTGTCATAATATACACCTTGTAGAAGAATATAGGTGCATTACATAACATGTGTCTCAAAAAAGAAAAAATGAGACAAAAATACTTTACCGATTTGGTTACTTTTAAACGTAAAACCCCATTAAAGAGGGATCATAAAATGGATACATAAATACAAATAATTTTATTTATATGAGTCATAAAATACATTCATGGGTATTATATACACCATATATATTAAATATATGGTGAATATGACATGTGTCTCATGAAAGTAAAAAGTTAGATGAAAATTCCTTACTACTTGAGTGACTTTTGAATCGTGAGATCTATGAATGAATAAAATAAATTGAAACCTTTAATATAATGAAATAAATTAAATTCATGATATAATATTTCATATGGTATTATATACACCACATAAAATAATTGAGTGGTGAATATGGCATGCATCTCATGGATATAAAAAGTGAGATGAAATTCTCTTACTTTATGTCTGGAATCTCATCGTACTCGTTCAAACCGCATGTATAATAAAAATAATTTTATTATAAATATATTACATAACCATTTTAATTTATATCATACCATATATTATTTTATTATGACCTTCTATTACCTATTTATTAACAATTCTATGTTAAAGTTATGTTTTGGGTAGTAACCACTTTGTTTTGCATACATGTTTTGACTTGTTATTATTGGTACTCTTACTTAGATCATGATTTCATTATTTAAAGAACGTAGATCATGATATAAATATCATATATATTTAATATATATTTATTTATAATAATATATAAAATATAGAAATAGAAAATGAAATACATCGTTCTTGGAGACGGTAGGTGGTACGTACGCATAAACATTGTTTCCATTTTCTTATCGTATTTAAAGAATTAAAATTAAATTATACATATATATATTATAATTATATTATAATTATTATTTCATATATAACTAATATTTTTATTAAACCCATACTTAATACATTCCATTTAAATCGTGAATGAATCACATCGCTTTGAGGAGGCGGTAGTCCACACGTCCACAAACGATATTATTGTATTCCCAAAAAAAGGAAAGCATTAAGGTATGTGTCATATAATAATTACAGAAGAATAAATAAATAATAAATATAATATATTTCATATAAAAATATTAATTTCATCATTATTAAAAACCTTTATAGGTTTTAATGAAAGAACGAACGACATCAGTTCACGATGCGATAGTCAACTGTACACATGAATGATGATTGTGTATCACATTTGATGGAAGTGTGTATAGGTGTAGGTTGAACCCTAAACATAACAAAATATAAGTATATTTAGAATATTTATTTTATTATATAATTATTTAATGAGAATAATTTAAGGTTTGGAGAAAGAAATAAAATAAAAATTCTCGTTGAAGAATGTTACCTCTTCTTCGAGCAACTCTTTTTGGTTTGCACCAAAGGACTTCCTTGGTTTTCTTTCTTAAAAAATTGAGTATTATAGGATAATATTAGGGATTTTTGGAGATTATTCTTTAAGTTGTTGGATGATCCAAAAGTCTTGATAGGTTTTAAGAAATGAGGGGGTGATTGTCATTATATAGTGGAGGATGTGTGGCATTCTTGTAAATACAAAAAGGTAAACACTATTGAGAGGTCTCTATTACATAATGTGCCCAAAATAATGATATATTTTAGATCCAAGATGGGAAATGGATTAAATATGGTCATACAATGGTTTTTTGACAAGTTTATTGGTCATTTTTTCCCTTAAGGTTAAAGTTTAACCACTAAGTAAACTCATTTTTACCTTAATCACTGTAATTAATTTTAATTACTTTCACTAATAATTTTGGTCAAAAACTAAGTTTACGTTACTAGATATTATAAATTGTGTTGATTAAAAAAATTGATTCCATTTTACCAAATTTCAATCATATAATTGGAATAAATTAATTTAAAATAATCTTACAGATGGGACAAAACAACAGGTTTTTAAAGTGAAAATGTTCAAATGTTTAAAATGTTTTATATCCAATTTCAATGTGAAATTGATTATAATAACCTAAATTTTATTAATATATGTTTAATTTATTTAAATATACTTTAAATACAATTTAAAATATAATTTAACTATATAAATAAATTATATGAAAATTCATTTTTCGATTAAAATTCAGTGTTTTTCACTATTCATCAAAAAATGAAACTTCTCAGGAAAAATACCAAAAAATCACCCTAAGATAATTTTTGAATTATGATTTAAAAAATGAAGTTTATTTTTTCAAATAAAAATTGTAAAAAATTTTAAAAATATTTTTAAAACAATTCTGTAATTAAATGGCGGTAAAACTACCATTTAAAATAATACATCTTTTTATGTCTAAAACTATATTTTTTCTTAATTTATGTCTATAAAATTTATTGTATGAATCTAAAAACATTTGGTTAAATTTATAATATATAAATTTCATTAATATCTCTCACTAATAGTGATTAATATAATTTAATAAGATAAAATTCCTTTGTGGGCATAAAAATAGTTTTTTCATAAAAACACTTCCTTTATATTCAATTGGTTTTTATTTTAATTTATAATTAATTTATTGTAACACCCTAGGTAAATAAAGAATATGAAATTTTTATATTTATCCCTTTTTTTGAATAAAATGTTAACATTAATTTAAAGGGAACGCTATGCTTGATGGCTTACCCAATACGCAACAACGAGTTCCTTTGAAATCTTACATTGCACTCTAATAATAAAATAAAATTATTTTAAATGTTAGTTAACATGTAGCCATTGTATTGGCGAAAATGAATAGAAATAACTAAAATACGATTATATATGTTTGTTAAATGTTTTTACATTTATCCAATAAAGGATAAAGGCTTAAAATACGAAAAGAATTCAATTTTAGGCATATATACTCTAATTTTCATTAAAGGTCCACTTATCAACTTTTGATGGAGAACCGTCATTAAATATAGTTTTGGTCACTCTTATACATTCTATTGGACCAAATAAAACTCTTCTTTATAATAGGGACATCAAAATTCACTTTGTGTAAATTTTTTGTATTTTTCCGATAAAGATCATTTTTTAATGAATAGTGAAAATGTTGTATTTTAATTCAAAACCTCTTTTTAATCTAATTTATTTATATGATTAGATTATCTTTTGAATTGGTTTCAAAGTTAAATTAGAATATATTTTTACCATTTAATCCAATAGTGGTTGTTGGAATTAATTTCATCTTGAAATTGGACTTAAACTAGTGTCAATCTTTTGATACTTATTGTTTCATAAAAACACGCTATTTGATCTGACAGCGGGAATTAATTATTAAATTAATTAATGTAACTTATATGTTTTGAATTTTTTAAAATAGACATCATTTTTGAATTCGGAATATCAAATATAGCCTAGGGTAAATTTTTGGTAATTTTCTGAAAAACTTCAATTTTTGATGAATAGTGAAACCACTAAGTGGTAGTTAAAGAAACTAATTTTTTTGTTTAAATGAAACTTTACCGCTTCTGTGATTTGAATTTCAAAAATCCGACATAAATGGTTGTCATTAAGAAGTAAAATGTGGTTCAATGGGATTAAAATAATTTTTTGGTGAATAGTAACTTTTAAGTTTATTAATCGCGATTAGAGGTAATTAGTGTAATTTAAGGTAAAAATAATATTTTAATAATATGAAATGACCTAGAAGCATGTCCTACCCTCATTGTATGTGTCATGGCCGATAAATAAAATCCATGGGTCAAGTTGGGGACCCCATGGAGCCACTTTGGTTGGAAAATGACATTAATACCTTTTTATTTAATGTTAAAATTAAAATGTCACAAACATGTGTTGTTTTACTAAAACAATTTTTATATGGGGTTATACAAGTCATATTTTTTACTATAAATATTCATTGTAAATCTAAAAAGATTTCCTACATCATAGTATTTTTTTATAATTTTTAGACATTAACTAAATTAAATTATTTATGACACCATGATGATGCAGCGATTACCTCATTATTTAACGATTTAAATAAAATGGAAAGATAATGTAAAATCTAAGACCTACACATGTCCAAAACCTATTGGATGAATGGATTTATAACCCTTATCACCTTATTCTCTAAACACATCAATGTGGGACCTTTAAAATCCTAAACTCATTCTAAAATAAAGTAACATTTCCTTACTTTCCAAGAGTGCCCCTCCTCTCCTCTTATAAAAGGCCCCCACCTCTACCTCCTTACCCACACCTCTCAAGCCTTTGAATCGGCCAACCCCTTCCCATTTTTTCTCTCCACATCCCTATATTACTCCTAGAGGACTCACCTTAGGAATAAGTCTTCCCAAGGAAGCCTTTGAGCTCAAATCAAAAAGAGTTACCAGATTTAAAGGTAGTGTCTTCTCTTGTGTTCTTTTGTTTTATTTTGCTTCTACAACCCCCTAAACTCTTTTTATTCTTTTCTTTTGTAACAACTCCAGTATCTTCAATATACTAGGATGTTGTTATAAGAAGTATTTGAGCTACACTTACACACACCTACATCTAATGGTTAAAGAACATACTGTTTCTGTGGATGGCGAATTTCTGCCTCACGAAACGATGATTGTTCAACACTCATATAACACCTTCAAAGGTGGCCATTAAGATGTCAATATATTTATATATGATATATAATATGTTTATTTTTTACTTAATCTTCTGTATTTTTCTTTTTTGGCATACCTTTATGGTTTCCATTGTGGGTAAATACGATAATTTCATTTTAGGAAGTGCGGACTACAGCCCCCTCAAAGTGATTTGATTCGTTAATGCCATATGTGGGATGTATAAAGGATGGATTTAAAGTTATTATATATGATTTATGTTATATATAAATTTGGAATATAATTCTAGAATTAAAATATACATACCTATCATTTGGTTTTAATTCCATTTATATGACATAGAAATGAAAGTACCGTTCATGCGTACGTACGGCTTACCGTCTCCATTAACGGTGCATTTCATTTCTTACCTATAAATGATTATGTAATATTATAAATAATTGTATATTCGGGATATATATGATATATATGATATCCAAATCATGAATATCATTCTGGATATAATGAACCTTTGACCACACGAACAACATGTAATTGTAAGTAGTCCACTTTCGACTTAAGAACCAAATATCGACAAAACAAACATTATTAACTTAAATGATTAAATAATTATTATAACATGGAAATAAGTGATATAAAAGAAATAATGAACTTTAAAAAGGTTCTTAAGAAATTGTAAATTAACTCAATTTTATTATTCAGGATGTTAAAGAACGATCGAGTCAAGTCGGACCCGAGGTAAGGGATCCAACCTCTCTCTTTCTTTTTAAGTACTCTCTTTTATGTCATTTATTTTAAGCCCATATTACTTATGTTTGGGGATGTTATTTTATATTCCTCATACTTTAATTTTTATTTTCATATTATGAGAGACCCTATTTGATCTCATAAATCCATTTTTGGAAGTTTTAAGTGCCGTCGTTAGGCTGCCGAGTTTTCGTAAGGGATTTTTCATCTCACTTTTATTCCCATGAAATTTATGCTAAGTTTTCCACTATTTACCATGAGTGGTGTATGTACTGCCCATTATTATACACTTTGTGTAGTATAATTTCATTTATGGGTATTTACATCTTCATTTTATGACCCTTCTTCCATGGGGTGTACTTTTCGAAAGTTACCCAACTCGGTAAGGGGACCTTTCACTCTCCTCTTTTTAAAAGACTTATTTTGTTATGTCTTTTAATTCACATAATATTATGTTGGGATATGTTCTTCTATATCCTTATTTATGTAAATTTTATTTCCAAGTGATGAGATACCCTTTATCTCTCTCATAAACCCTTTTTGTAAAATTTTATGTGGCGCCGTTAGGCTGTCGAATTTTACCAAGGGAACTTCTTAACCCAAATTTGATTTCTTTGGGTTCAACATGTAGTTATTGAATATGTCATCCTTTGAATATGTGTGAATGACCTTTGATTGTTTTACACTTAATATTCACTTATATTGGGTGTATTTATATTTGTCACACATAATTATGAGATTGATTTATCCTTAATTTAAGGATACCTTCTTTATAATGGATTTCATCTCATTTTACATTTCTTTTGATACTTCATTGTTGTTATGCACCAATTCACTCTTATATGGTGTGTATAATGTCCTTTGACATATTATATCATGAATCCCTTTATTCTCATGATATTATAAAGTTCGGATTAAATGTTATTCTGCAATTATTTGTATTCAAGAGTCTCTCATTTTGTTAAAAACTCTTTAACAAAAATATCGTTTTAAATTTTTTAAATATTTATTATTATAAATCTTTATCTTTAATTTCCATATTTTCAAAATGGTTTTTAGTATTTATTTATATGGACATTAATGTTTTAAAATTATAATTCCAATAAAAGCTTCAAAGTGGTATGGGACACTTTGATTCAAAAATATCTTTTAAATGATTTTTGAAAATGGATTGATTAATTCAATATCTTGGAATTACTTATTTTGATTGAAAATGAAATGTTGTTATTGAAATGTTTATATTTTCAATATTTTATCTGTAATGATGGTACTTGGACATTTTACGGGTGGTTACATGATAAACCATATGACGGGTGGTGCCGTGAATACCAGGACAAGTGGTTACGTTATAACCTCCAATGCATTGGGTATGGAAGTCGGCCGTATGGCTATTCCATTAAGTATGTGTGGAAGTTGACTGTATGGTTATTCCATTTAAATATTTTTATGTCCCAAGTTACCTTTATATGTTATGTGTTCTTTATATGGGTTTTATGGTAATCTTTTGGTTACAAAAGGGTAAGTAATGATATTTTATTTAGTGAAGAGTTTTTACTAATTCCTAAAGGTGAAAGGTATTAATTTGATAAAGTATACATGGTTTACTTGTTGCTTTGAAAAACTAACAGTTTTCATTCTTTGTGTATCCCTTACTGAGCTTTTTGTGCTCACCCCAAGTTTTTTTTTGAAATGTTTTTCACAGGACTTAATGTGGAATAGGTTCAAGGATGGGATCAAGGGAAAGTCATGCTATCTAATACATGGAACTAGACATGTTTCTTTTTAAGAGTTTTTATTTTATGGAAATTTAGTAGAAGTGACTACTTTGTAATCTTTTTAGATGTAATAGTTATGTCCTAATTATCTAAAACTCTAAATCTGAAAAGATCCTCAATGTGAATTATTCATTTAATTCAATATTAAGTAAGGTTTAAGGTCAGGGCCTTATATTTATAACCAAATAATTCATGTTATAGACATGTATAAACAATAGTTTTATAATTTAGTTAGTATTGTTCATATTTTTCATTCCAATGACTAGGTGATAACTATAACAATATTTTAATAATAATATTTTAATTCGGTAAAACTTGGTCTTATGTGTATTATAAAATATCAAAGGAACTCAACATTGTATATAATGCAAGACAAAAATAGTGTTTCATGTACCACAGGCTAATCTAAGTGTTTCATATAGCGCAATATTAACTTGGTGTTGTGTATAAAGAAATCATAACTTGGTGTAGCATGCAATGCAATCCATCAAAGAAATTTAATTTATTCAAAAAATAATAATTCATAAAAACTCAAAGTGTTACACCTCATCCACATATTCCCAATAAAGAGGTGACCTACACGAGAGACCATACAAATCCTAGAAGGGGTCTATTCTGATCGATGAATAATAACTATTTTTATAAGAAAACTCAACCAGTCTCATATGGATATCACACTATCCACCAAAATCTAAGATGCAGGAATAGAGCATATCCTCTAGGGTATGAATAACATCCTCTGACTGGCTGTATTTATATGGATGGTAAGTTTTACTCAACCTGACCTGAGTCCCCATAACCTCTTGGATACTACTCCAAAATATTGAAGTAAACTTAGGATCCTTGTCTGAAGTGATGGTAAATGGAAACCCATACAACCTAGAAATCGCCTACACATACAGCTTATCCAAAATATCAACTTAAGTGGTGTCACTGATTAGAATGAAATGATCCAATTTCATCAAATGATCAATCACCACCCATATAGAATTATTCCCTCAGGGAGTTTGTGTTAATCCCATAAAAAATTTTATGGACACCTCATCCCATTTCCAAACTAGCACCAAAATAGGCTCGAGTAAAGCAGAAGGTTTCATATTCTCTATCATTATCTATTTACAGGTGTTACAATATGACACATAATCAGAAATGTCATGCTTCATACCCAGCCACCATAATCTTCGTATCATGTCATAATACATCTTTGTAGTTCCAAGATGAACACCCCATGAAGAACTATGACAATCAAACAAAACTGATCTCCTCACAAATGTTGGGAAAAAAAACTAATCCCCAAAACATAGAATACCATCTGAAGGGAGAGACCAACCCGAAACAGTCTCCCCACCATAAAAGGTTTCCTGAATTTCTCTAAACACGTCATCTAACTACTAAACCTACATAACATAATCAATAAGAGATTATGAAAACTAAAAACTAGTCATAACCATTCCTGAAATATCATCCTAAGCATCCAGATGCAACTGAGAGAAGAGTCCCATAAGGTTCTACTCCTCCTTCAATTATAGAACATCTTGTGATGGTACTTTCCTCCCAAGATCATTAGCAGCAACACTCCCATTACCTAGGGTGTAGGTGATGTTAAATTCATGCATAATAAGGTATTACACCCACCTTCTTTGTTTGAGATTCAAGTATTTCTGAGAAATGATATATCACAAACTCTTATTATCATAAAAGACTATGAATATTTACCCAAAAGATAGTATCAACGGCACGTAAGTGCACACATAACCATGAAAAACTATAAATCATGAATGGGGTAATTCCTTTCATGTGGAAAAATATTAAGATAACTATAAACCACAACATGATCATCCTACATAAGCATGCAACTTAGACCAGCACCAAAAGAATCATGGTACACCGCATACCCCTTATCAGGCTTAGTTAAGATCAGAATAGGAGGCAATGTTAGAAGTCATTTCAACTCATCAAAAGAATACTAACATTTTACATCCCATATAAAATTCACTCCTTTCCTAGTAAAATAAGTCAAATGTGATGCCAAAATTTAGAAATCCTTGTCAAACTATTGATAGTATCTAGCAAGACTAAGGAATCTTTGAATCTCAAAGATGTTCCATGGCTCCTCCCATGACAACACAATCATCACCTTCTCAAAATCAAATTATAATCCATGTTTAGAAATCACATGCATAGAGAACTTCACTTATTTATTCCAGAAACTACATTTCAAAATATTTCTATAAAATGATGACTGCTTGGGGTTTCCAAAACCAAACTCAAATGGTGCATGTACTTGCACTTGGATCTCGAATAAACCAAAATACCATCCATGAAAACTACCAAAAAAAGTGTTGAGATACTAATGGGATATCTATTTCATCAAAATCATAAAAAATACATGAGCGTTAGTCAGACCAAAAGGCATCATAAGATATTTTTAATGGTCATAACTGATCCTAAAATTCATATTCGGTATATCATACTCCCAAACTCTAAGATGAGGATAACCCGATCGAATATCGATCTTCGAAAACCACTTTTCCCCCATTTAACCAGTCAAAAAAATCATCCATGTTAGGAAAAGGATACTTATTCTTAACCATCACTTGATTCATCTTCTGATAGTCAATCACAATCGGAGTGAACCATCTACCTTCTTGGCAAAGAGAACGGGGGATTTCTAAGGTGAAACACTAGGGAGAACAAAACCTTTAACCATCAAATCATCCATCTAAATATTTATCTCATTCGGCTCCAATGGTTCCATATGATATGAGGGTATTGAAACTAGATACATACCTATCACCAGGTCAATTGTGAACTATATCTCCTTCTATGGAAAAATACTGGAGAAGACATCTGTGAAAAAATTAGGAAAGTCTTAAAAAATTGTGGGATGATCAAAAAGAGAATAAATGTCATTGGGATCAACTAAAACATCAGACTAAAAACTCCTAATCTCTGGGTGAAAAGGTCCTGCATGACCAAACCTCAGATCCCACTCTCCCTAAAACACCAAAGAGCTCCTATTGAAAGCATTGAATGAAACACACTAATGATAACAATCAACCTCAGCATGATAATATATAATCCAATCTATCTTGACTAGTATGTCAAATATATCCATATAAAGAATAAGGAAATCCCAAACTAACTCTGCATCTGCTATCGACAGTGAACAAGGACACTGAAACCCCTACTCATTCCTCTTCCCAAGAGGTGTCTCTAACTCTATAAAAAAGGATGTGAGATCTATTGGAATCTTAATCACATCAATAAAATGGGAACAAATAAATGACTGGGAGGCACCGGTATCAAATAAAGCAATCACTACAAAATATGTAATAAATATGGTACCTCTCATTATCATTGGTCCTACATCAACCTCCATCAAAAAATCATCTACTATATAAAGATGATTCACACTTTAGGCGTGTGGATGGATCCCTATAGTCTTTGAAGCATCTGACTACATCATAGTGTCTTTTGGAGTGGACGATCCCTAACCATAATGAGGTGTAGATATATCTAGATAGAATCACTGAAAATGACTATAGAATCCAAAACTGTTACACATATTTGTAGGTGCAGGACAAGAACAACGGGTGTGTTTGGTATTTCCATGTTGATAGTAAGTTAGGGGCACAATACTAGTTGTAACTGATGGTGTGGAGGATACTCGTTGTTTAGAACTACCTCCATCACACCTGTGATACTCATGAAACTTCCTCTTCCTTCCCTATGCACCATTGAAGCTTCCACTAGGTGGGAAAGAAGGGGATGAATAACCAGCCTTTCCTACCATATCCATATCTATCATCATATCCATGTCTACCATCTCCACATAGTATAAAGTTTCATCATAAGTACATGTGATCTGATATTCAGTCAAAAACCCTATAGGTATTTATGATCCTTTAAGTGATTATTCTTTACTACCTCCGGAGAAAAACAAACCAGCTTTACGAACTGATTAGTGTATGTTGATATTGAACACTCTCCTTTCTATAAGGAGAGAAAATTTAGATACTTAACTATCATCAAAGACTCTAGATAGAAATGTTGGAAGAATAGAGTCTTAAAACCTTTCCAGTATAATCCTACATGTCTATCTACATTTACCATAGAATCCCACCATCACTTTTTGGGACCCTCGAGTCTAAATGTCGTGCTCTTCACTTGGATATTCTGAGGTGTATCAAAGAATTTGAAAATCTAATCAATATTTTCCATCCATACCTTCTCTTCTTAGGGTTCATTAATACCACTAAAGGATGGTGGTTTCTTGTGTAAGAATTCATGTGATAAACCCATTTCTCATTCAGCTCCTCGTTGTACCCTAACAACTGTGTTCTATACTTTTGGTAAATTTTGGTTCAAGAGGTTAATTGATCGCATGATAGTATATATAATATTATGATCCAAAGTTGGATTCCCTTGTGAAGCATCCACTGCACCCTCTTATGGGACCTATCGAATACATTTCAGAGGCATATCACTGCACACTGAAAACAAAAGAAGCAGTTAAATGATAAAAAACTCATTTCAAACTAGAAAACCATAATAAAAAATTGAGGTTAAGATTAAGAAATCAAAAAAGGAGACACACATCTCAACATACCATGGTAACTTGAGTCTCGTAATGATAATAGATGACCATCAAATCACTAAAACCTACCCCTCAAGTGTCGATAATCCTATCTCTAGTCTACCTAGTTCCTAAAACTGAGTACAAACCCTCCTTTGATACTAAACTGTAACAAGACAACTTGGATACCTACACAAATTGCTACCCGACTTGACCCATCACATAATCAAAGGGAATTATCGATCCCCACGGGTTGGTGAATAGCACTCGAGCATCAACAACAACTAAAGGGAATGATTCATCCCAACTTGAAGCAGACAGAATGGTATATATATATATATACATCGTAGGAAAAAATTATGGAAGAGATAATAGGAAATTTATTCCATAACTAAAAGGAAACAACATGAGCCTTAGCCAAGTTGGTGAGATATCCTTAAGTCCATCCACAAGACCCAGGTTTAAATCCAGGTAGAGGCATATTTCCGGGGCTGTAGCAGGTATTATAGCAGGTACTGTAGTAGTAATGTAGCAGAGACTGTACACTGTGCGGTACTGTAGTAGACTGTACACTGTACAGGTACTGTAGTAGAACTGTACACTGTGTGGTACTGTAGCAGGCACTGTAGAAATTACTGTATTAGGTACTATTTGTTACTGTAGCAGCTAGAACTATTCACCTTGGGCCACCAATTTGGGCTTGGAGTCCTTAAGACTTTCAAGCCACCCAGGACTTCAGGTTAGTAGGGCTTTCGGGCCACCTTTAAGGCCTTCGGGACACCTCAAGGCCTTCGGGCCACATGCAGTTTCCCCAGACACACTACAAAAAAGGAGCAACCCCAGAAGAGGATTCAGAACAGGTGCACTCACCAGATCAGAGCCAAATGGATTTTTCATAATGAGAGGGTATGGCTATGTCATCAGGACTATCTTGTCCTTGCATGGGAAGCCTATCCAGATGGCCATGTGAAGGTGGAGAGCTACTATCATGATGCAGATGCTGGGGAGGGGCACTTCCTTGTAGATAGTCTGGTTGAATTCCCTAAGACCTTCGGGTCATGTAATCTTCTAATTCTACAGGCTGTGTAATATCTGAGCTTACGGGCCTTGTAAGGGTTAACCCTCATCCCTAGAAAGGGGGGTTATCAAAAATCAATAAAAATGAAGGCCTTCAAGCCATTCGGGGAAAAGGAAACAACATAAGCGATACAACCCAAAATAGATAAAAAAACTCCAAGGTAATAGTCCAACAACAAAGGAAAAAACCCAAAATGAGAAATAGCTACTCCATGTAATAAGTGAACAACATCCTGCAATCTCACTACAAGATACCCAGCTCTGCTGGTAGAAACCTCACCACCTCACTATGGTGCCTTTCATTTCCTTACATTGAAATACATAACAAGGTCTACGCACCACCGAAGGGGTGCACAAGGTGTGAGCTAATAGGCTCGGTAAGATACCACCCAGTTGTTCTATAAAAAATCTCTTTACAAAAAATCTGAACATATTCAACTTTAAAGAAAACAAGGAATGATAATCAGTTAAATAATTTTTTATATCAAAATCATGGTAAAACATTCCCCTTTCTCTCATTTTAAAATAATCTAAGTAAAAAAGTTTCAAAGCATATCACATATATTAATGCAAGTAATCAAAGTCAAGCAGTATAACTCAAAATAAAGGGTAAAATCACATCAAGGATCACTATAGTTCAGGTTAGATATAAAAATCATACCCAAACATAGAAAATTGCACACATCAAGTCCCTAGACATATGAATCAAATATTGGGAGCAAAGAAAAACCCCAAAAAGTGAACCTTCTAATAATGTCTAACAAGTCCCTAGAATAACAAGCCTAGGGAGAAGAGGAACACCCCATGAGTGAACCCCCTGACGGTATCAATGGATGATGCCTATTAATATGCCTTCCACCTAAGTTCCCAAGGCTTTCCATGTGCTACATTTTCCAAGTCATTCTATCAAAACCTTTCTTTAAAACCATGTCCCAAACTCATTTCACAATTCTTTAGAAGTACCCTTTTTTATTACCAAAATAAGGGGGAAATCATATTTTCTCAAAAAATCGTTTATAAACACAAATCAATTAATAAATAATACCATTTTATTTAAAAAATAATTTATAAATCCATGGAAATCAAGGTTCATACAACACAAGCTAGAGATGGAACCACCTACCTCAAAATTGAGTTACGCACACCCATAAATAGAACCACAACCACCAGAAGGAATGAATAAAAACAAAAAAAGGCCTTACCTATGATTCACACACCTCATAATTGTATTTTATAACAACAAAGGTCAGCAAAGAGGTTAGGCCACACATACCTCAGAGAAAATGCACCTGCTACATCGCAACCAATAAAGGACTGGCCCTCGGAAGAAGATCACATGAAGGATATAAAAAGGATCAAAAAGAACATCACCAAAAATCTAATAATCTTAAAACATAGTGAAATGATTCTATTGTGACCAACATAAATGAAGAAGTAGAAAAATCACTTAGAGAGACACAGCAAATTTACCATGAAGATAAATCACCAAACAAAATGATCTAAAAGGAGTGTAGATCCCCAAAATTTCCTAGGATAGCTCATAGGTTTCAAGAGAGAAGATTTAATATCCAAATAAAATAAAATAATACATGCAACATGGTTAAAACTGCTAGACCCAAACCATTCACGATGTGAACCCCTTTCATGATGTGAATTTCACAATCTATAAGATATGCCAAAAAATTTGTCACCTTGGATTAAAAATAAAACTTATTGGCCTTTTCATGATGTGAACTAGTTTCATGTATTGTAATCTTTTCAAACCTTGAACCATTTCACAGCATTTTCCCAACATCATATTCACATCATGTAACTAGTTCACAGCATGAAAGTGTCCAGCGGGCTGTTTATAGTCCAGATTCTGAAAAGAAAACCCAAACCACCTCTGAAGCTTTCCAAACCCAAGTAGAACCCTCGAAAGCCTTTGATATATTTATACCTGGACTCTATTAATTAAAAAAACATAAATCCCTAAACATTAGTTCATTTTCCATAACAAATTCTCTCTATCCTAAAAAGGTTTGAAACGCAACCAAATAAAAATGGAAACAACAAGAGAGGTGAGAAATATCTAAAATAAGGTAATGGGATGTTATAGGGAAGGGTTTCATGAAACCGCTACCCTGAATTCCCAAAACATCCTCACATGACTCCTAAATTTAAACTTTTTCCCTAGGAATGGCTCACTCTCATACCACTCTAACATGACCTGACACACTATGACCCCTTATAAGCTAGCATTAAGTTGACTATTCCACCCCAATCCCTCCACTAATAGGCCATGTGATGTTCCCTAACACCAATATGGCATACACACATATGGGAGTCTTTATCCTATATAACTGGTATACAGACACAAATCTCCATGGTATAATATAATCATATAGAACTAAATGAAATAAACAACCATAATACTAAATACATGTGATGTGCACCAATCATCCATATAGTATGACAAATGTAATACCATAAAGTAAGGGAAAAACATAATCACAACAACCCATGTAAAATTAAACCTTGAATAATTGAAGATGGGGAACTCTTTGAAAAACTATCTACTAACATGAACACTAGTTGAAAATTTCACTGAAAATCACCACTAAGATCTTTCTTCACCAAACTTTTGTATGTTGTGATCACCTATGTATTGTCTTTCATCTTCATAAGACACTACATGTATGGGAGAGACTCCCATGTAGTAGTGAATATAAACATACCCAGTAGGATGCTCCAAAAAGACAAAGGAAGTACTAAAGGACCCATCATCTCACACCCATAGACAAAGTAATGTTAACCCAAGTATGCCTTTAAGTTATAGAAACTGAAACATAGAGAGTTTAGAATCTTTATATCCCAGATACATGTGGATAACACTTTGAAAGCATATCTAGGAAAAACATACTGCCCAACTTTATGTAAATATGTGTTTCCTCTAAAAATATGTACTAGGGGACCAGTATATCCCCAAGGTATGCATACTGGTCAAGGTAGTATTGACCATGATGGAGGTATCATGCATCATCAAGTAGATCATGTCATTTGAGATAATTATAACTATGTATAAGGAGTATTCATTCCTCATCTATGGGGAAGTTCTTAACTACAACAATATTATAAAGAAATTCCACCTTATTGGGGCTAAGGGAGTATTGAACCCATGCATGAATTTAGAGGACGAAAGCCCCAAGTATGTGGGGTTTACCAACCTCCATGGAGTATGTGGGGTAGTTATTCCCTACCATCAACATACATCTAGAAATTTATTATACCATGTTTTGGCTATGATCAACTCACTCAAACCTTACCATCAATCCTATAGATAAAAAGAACTTCCCTTTCCTAAACCACCTCAAAAATTAACATGGATAGTAAAAGGGACTGAACCATCATATTATACATATAAAATAGTCAATATATGCTATTTATTTGTCTAAATCTGATACATGGTAAGATTTTTTTGAAAAAACCAAAAAAGTGAGCATTGATCCATGTGGTAGCCCCCTAGGGTGTGCCATGTAGCACAATAGTAAGGGATATCCATTCCCAATGGACTAAGTGTATTCCAATTTTTGTAATTTTCCATGAATTCTCACCCCATGGGTCGGGTTAAGTGAACCCAACATAGAGCTTCCACCCCACCTTACTATATGGTTGGGCTGGTCTGGCAAGGGAGATCACCCATAGTAGGAAATCCAACTAGGAGGGAGGCCTACCAGCAAGCTGACCCACATACCTCCTAAGTCAGGTTGGGTAAGAAAACCCATCTCATTGATGTTTCCCAGGTTGTAGCTAGGTCAACCAAAGTGTTGGGCCATCCCATGTCATTCAACCTGTAGTAAGTTTGGGCCTCAGTTGTCCCAACAATGGAGAAATATCATCAGCCTCCTTTGGTCCACCTACCATATGGTGAGATAGTAGTTTACCAATCCTAGATAATCTAATAAGTCCCTATATTTCACCCTCCCCTTTTGAAAATCCTATCCACCATAGGGCTCTAGAGACGATGCCTCCCTCTAACCAATCCATTATCATCTACCCTACCAATCCATCTCCCAAATATGTGTCACCTCCCCATTAATTGTTTTATTCAAATACATGCCATAATTATCCTTTACTTCAATCCCACGCCATAAAAAATTTTCATCACTGTTGGGAACTATGATGTTCGGTGGCTATCACTCAATCGTGAGAGGGGAAAGTAGTAGAAAAGAGGGGATGGAATTTGGAAATCATGCCACCCCATGTAGTGATAATAGTCAAGTTTGGTGGCTTCATGCCATTCCATGGGTAAGGTTAAGGGGGTTCGGTAGCTAGGATTTGACTGGATGCTCACCTTTGATCCATCTTTATTGTCCTTGATCAACCACTATATAGAAAAAAGGGAACAAAATAATAATGATAATAATAATTTTTAAGTTGTGATTTACAGGGATTGATATATCAAAAAATGAAGTAAATATTTAAATTTCATGAATGAAGAAAAAGATAAATAATTCAACCTACCTCGTGTTAGGATTAATGACCATTTGATTTCGTGTTTGGATCAGGCTATGTCAAGGATTCCTCGAAAAATTCATGAATCATTGACCAATACTCTCAAATATATCTCTTTTGGGGTTTTTATCTATGGTATTTAACCCTAATATAGTAGATTAAGTATGTTTAAATAGATGAGATTTAGGGTTTTTTATATTTTTACTTAAAACCCTGAGAAGGGCATGACTCGGGGCTCAAAACCCAAACAATAATTACACCAACCCTAGGGTAATCCCACCCCACCCCAAGTCAAAATATATAGATATTTTTTCCATTAAATGATCCATTTACGATATGTCTATGATTATTTATGATCACGTGTACATGGATTAAAAATTAATATATTATATTTAATCTAATTACCTGAGCATCTACAACACCTCATAAGTGAAAAAGACGCTATAACAACCTCACAAGATATTATTTAAATAATTCCAAAAGTTTAGAGAAAAAAATTGGGTCTCTACACATATCAACCATAAAAGGATGTAAAGAAACAATCTTAGGTTAAAATAAAAGGGCTGAGAAAGTTATAGTAGCGTAGATTGCATTAAAATCAATGAACTAAGCTGGAGTGTGGAATCTTGATAGCATGTGTACTTCCTATATGATGGAAAATAAGAATCTCGTAATGAGAATCAAATATGAAAAATGAGTTGTAAGGTTTAGAAATAATTAAGGATTAAAGATCATTGGCTTTATAAAGGAAAAAATTAGAAGAAAATACTTGAGGAGAATATATGTCTTGGTTGTTGATGTCCTTAGTCTCAATTTATGTATAGTAAACCAATTATTTTAATTGAGGCATAAAATAAGATTCACCAAGAATATTTTTATTTCCAAGGGAAAGGATTGTGAAATTGTGATGTAAGGAAAGTGCACAAAGGGAACTATCAACCTCATTAGTGGTTAAAAAGACATGTTCTTTCAATAAAAGGAATATAAAAATAAGTTGTGTCACAAAAGACTTTCCCATTTGATCTAAAAAACTTTGAAATATTTGGTAAAACATGAAGGTTCACATGATATACCTAATCTTACAAGTGGTAGTACTTTTATATGTGATGTTTTTCAAAAGGGAAATATTAATTGAAGACATACAAGCTGAAAGGAAAAAATTAGACAAAGTTTATGGAATTAGAGCATGTTGATGTTTGTGGGATGATATCACCAAGGGATATTTATAGAAATATATAGTATATATTAGGACGGCATGGTTTATATTGATCAATCACATATAAGATGTGTTTAATTTCATAACATGTTATCATAGGTTGGTGTAAATTATGCTTGGACTTAAAATTTTAAAATTATAAACTGAAAATTCCATAGAGTTTACAAATAGAAAATTAGAGGATTATCATTATAAATAAAATATAAGTCGTTATATTTTGATATTGATAACTCCTTGATTAAATTTTATAGTTGATAATAAAAATTTAATAATAAATAACATAACTCAAATGATGTTAATTAAAAAGGTAAAATAATAGAATCTTTGAAAATAATTAGTCTTTACATCAATCTATATCTCAAATGGGACCTTGTAATATCTTAGTAAGAAGAAAGATCCATATGATATGTGGTATTGGAAAAATATATCATTGAAATACTTTCTTATCTTAGAAAGTAAATGTTTTATTCTCAATAAAAAGAAGAGTCGCAAGAAGTTTGAATCTCATGAGAATTAAATTATTTTTATTGTCTACTCATTAAAGATAAAGGGTTACAAATTTTTCAACAAAAATAATAAATAGATTGATAAAATAAAAGATATCACTATTATGGAGAATAAGTAGATTTTTCAATAAAATAGTAATAAAATTTCATAATAGAGTTAATGGGATGAGTGGCTCAGATGAAGAAAATGGGGTTGATGTGGATTTTGAATAAGAAACTAATGATGAGGGACCTAAAACAATTTCATTAATTTCAAGGAAGTAGAGAATCAAGGATGAAATTGTTGAATAAAAACCATTATTGGTAATAGGAAAGCTCTAGTAAAAACAAAGAGAATAAATACTCCATAAAAAAGTCACTTACATAATAATTAGATCCTAAATTTTTATTAAGCCTTCGAATGATGAGAGTTAGATCAAGTCTATGAATGGATATCATGATCAAATTGATAAGGATCAAACTTGGGAGATTGTTTTATATAAAATTACAAATATATTATCAAAACCAAGTGGGTTTTTCTAAACAAACTTAATGAATAAATAAATTTGATTTTAAACAAAGAAAAATTGAAGTAAAAAGGTCATTCTCAAATTAAATTAATCGATATTGATGAATTTTTTTCATATGGCTAGGTTAGAAATGATTCTTAGTTATAGAAGTTTGAAATAAGTTCAATGTATTTCAAACAGATATCAAATCATCTTTTCTAAATGGAATTCTTAAAGAGGAATATTGTATTGAATAGCTGGATAGATTTATCATTCATCAAGATTAGAAAAAAATCAATTGATAAAGGAACTTTAAGGATTGAAGCAAGAACTGAGAGATTGGTATTCAATGATTAATCAGTACTTGAAAAATCTTGTATTCCAATATGGAGAAGTTTATCATAATCTTTATTTCAATAATATGGATGATCAAAGGATTATGGTTCATATCTATATGGATGACATAATTTTTATAAGATTGAATAAATCTTAATATAAGGAGTTTTTTGAATTCAATAGGATAGAGTTCAAAATTCTATTGATTGGTGAATTAATGTTTTCCCTTAGATTAGAGGTAATACAAGGAGCATGTAAATTTTATTTTATAATCCAAATATTCTAAATATATGTTGAAAAGTTTTATCATGGGGTATATTAAGGATGTGATGACACGAGTTGTTACCTTGATGATGCTTTTAAAATATGGTAATGGTAAATCATTTCATATTGCATAATATAATGAAATCATAGAATCTTATTATACTTAACAAGTTCAGGACTGGAAATTATTCTTATTTCATGTAAAGTAGATAGGGGTCAATTTTTTACAAAATAAACCCAAATGCTTATAGTGAAAAGAATAATTTGGTATATCAAATGCATGTAAGATTTTAAATAGTTTTACAAATTTATATTATAGTAGAAGTTATTGGGATATACATATGTTTATTTTGTTGGTTCATCAAATGATATGAAGTTTATAGTAGGTGGTGCATTTTATCTTAGATATATATAAATATATATAGTATTATTAAGAATAAATATTTAATTTCATTAACCACTACAGAAGATAAATTGTCACGACCCGACCCTACCGGTCCTGAGCCGCAACTACCTCAAGCCCGCTTCCATAGGCTAGAGGCTGGCGACCAGCGCTGAAGGCATAACAATCTCGGGGAGGCCTTCGCCTAAGTACCTGTACTCATGCACACACAACCCACACGAAGTAGTAGTGAAGAGTAAAAATGAAACCCAAATATAGGCAGCTATACCCCAACCACAGTCATGCATCAACAACTAAAAAGAGTAAGTAAAGTGCTGGAAGTACTGACAAGTAAACTGAAAAGTAAAAAGGGAAAACATACGCCCAACCACAAAGATGCCACAACCCGGAAATAGGTAAATAAAAGAAGAAAACTGGATAGACTCCCACCTGAATATTATATCATGACCGCAGTACGCTGCTCCAACTGTTGTGACCTCTATGCTCCTCTAAAGTCACGATCGACCTGTCTGTCGTCTGCAAGGGCACACCAGGTACGAGCAAAGCCCAAGCAGGGATGAGTATAATGATACTCAGTAGGATGCCTCAAAATCTCGAGGGAGCAACAAAGAAGTCACTAAATAGGTGATAAGTAGACTAACAAGAAAAGTATAAAATTATAGTAAAGAGGGTGCAGCTCCACCTGACATAAATAAGTAGGAACGGACCCCTGGGAGTGGGAACGATGGTAGGGTCCAATTATATATATATATATATATATGTATGCTCAACAAGAAACCCAATGAGTGTGTAAGGGGGATCTCCATCTCCAAGCTCAGTATCTCGTCCCGTCCACCTAGGAAGCCTAAGTCAGAGGGGTTCAATCACCGCACTTCAATATTATCTGCTTTGGGAGGAACTGACTCGCCCGCACAGTTTTAGGTCGCGTCTCAAGGACGTGTCTCAGTGGTGAAAGTACCCCACTTCCTTTTGGGTCCTTAGGTAATGCTAAAACTATCACACCACTGATCCGCACAATCAGGGTCCCGCTCTAGTAGTCACTGATGAAAAAGTCACAAACTAGCCTCATGAGAAAGGGTTGAGTCTGAAACGTCAACGGGTGACCCACTGCCCAGCCCTGATGGAGGGTAAACCCTAGCACATCATCAGGCGACCCACTACCTAGCCCTTCTGTTTTCGATGTGTTCCAGGTTTACCATCCAGCAGGGCTGAGCAGTGGGTCACCCGATGATGTGCTAGGGTTCACCCTCCAGCAGGGCTGGGCAGTGGGTCACCCGTTGACGTTTCAGACTCAGCCCTTTCTCATGAGTCTAGTCGGTGACTTTTTCCTCTGTGACTATCGGAGCGGGACCCTGATTGTGTGGATCAGTGGTGTAATAGTTTTAACATTACCTAAGGATCCACAAGGAAGAGGGGTACTTTCCCCCACTGAGACGTGTCCTTGAGACGCAACCTAAAACTGCGCGGGCGAGTTAGTGCCGCCCAAAGCGGATAGTATTGAAGTGCAGTGATTGAACCCCTCTGACTTGGGATTCCTAGGTGTACAAGACGAGATGCTGAGCTTGGATATAGAGATCCCCCTTACACACTTGTTGGGTTTCTTGTTGAGCATACATATATATATATAATTGGACCCTACCGTTGTTCCCACTCCCAGGGGTTTATTCCTACTTATTTATATCAGGTGGAGCTTCACTCTCTTTAATATACTTTTCTACTATTCTTGTTAGTCTACTGATCACCTCTTTAGTGCCTTCTTTGTTTCTCCCTTGAGCTTTCGGGGCATCCTACTGAGTATCCTTATACTCACCCCTACTTAGGCTTTGCCCATACCTGGTGTGCCCTTGCAGACGACGGACAGGTCGATCATGACTTCGGAGGAGCGTATAGGTCACAGCAGTTGGAGTAGCATACTGCGGTCATGCTAGAATATTCAGGTGGGAGTCTATCCAGTTGTCTTATTTTGTTTACTTGTTGTCGGGTTGTGTCATCTTTGTGGTTGGGCGTATGTTTTCTCTTTTTACTTTTCAGTTTACTTGTCAGTACTTCCAGCACTTTACTTACTCTTTTTAGTTGTTGATGCATGACTGTGGTTGGGGTATAGTTGCCTATATTTGGTTTTCCTTTTTACTCTTCACTACTACATCGTGTGGGTTGTGTGTGCGTGAGTACAGGTACTTAGGCGAAGGCCTCCCCGAGATTGTTACGCCTTCGGCCCTGGTCGCCAGCCTCTAGCCTATGGAGGCGGTCTTGAGGTAGTTGCGGCTCGGGACCGGTAGGGTCGGGTCGTGACATAAATACATTAAAGATACTCAATATTTTATGAAAATATTATAGATGAAAAAACATCTTGAATATATGGGACTTAAAATGAATTCTCCTATTACTATCAAATGTGATAACTTGAATGTTATAAATCTTAGAAAAAATCTAGTGAATAATTCAAGGACAACGAATATCAAAATAAAATACCACTTTGAGAAAGGTTTTGTGAAATTATAAAATGTACAAAATAAATTTAAATTGAAAATATTAAGATGAAGTTACTTTCCAAAGAACGTTTTGAGAAAATTTGATTGGATCTTACAGTTAAACCATCCTCATCCACTTAAATGGTTTAGAGAAGGCACCGCAACTTCCCTAAGGTGATTGTTCCACATTTGGTATCTAATAAGTGGTTTGTGTAAAGGTGTGTTTTATCTCATGAATTTATTGAGTGAATTACTAATTATCTATTATAACATTCAAATAAATTCTCTTTTTGTTCATTGATAAAGGGTAGAGTTACTTAATATCATTTAAAGAGAGAGTTTCCTCAATAAAGATATAAATTTTTCCTCTCAAAGGGGGGAGTTAATATTTGAAAAATGATTAGGGGAATGTATTTGAATGTAAAATTAGATAGAGAATTCTCTTTGAAACGATAATAGGTGTCAAAGCATGAGGATAATTATGTGTTTCATTGATTAAATTTTTATTTATATTACTTATTTTATGTGTTTTTGGATTACGTTTATTAACAAAGATAAAGTGAAATCCTATAAAATATATTATGTTGTTGTTAAAGATTCATTATATGAAGTGGTGTGAATATCGGGAGAATTTTAGAGTTATTTTAGCTGATTATTTACTGGAATACAAAAATTATGTCATGTTCTATTATTGTTAGGTTATGTTTTTTACCATGTCTTACAAAAATGGTTGTAAGAGGTGATCGTGGTTCTAGAGATATGTTTTACAGATGAAAATTTCTACCATCACTTGTTACTATGTTATAGTGGATATCATAGTTTTTGAGGTTGAATGTAAATTGGGGAGATGAGTTGAAACACATAAAAATGAATCATTTGGTTTGGTGATGAGTGTTTTCTTCATTTTGATGAAAAAACTGGATGCAGGTTAAAAACGAGTGTGGTTCAAGGAATTTTTCCTAAAATAAGGAGATTGATTGTGGCTCAAATATTTTTTCCAATCACAATTTGGATAAGATTTTGGAAAAAAATAATGTATACAATAAGTATCTAAAATCAACCATGGTGGATGTCGTGGGATGAAGAAACACAATGAAGAATTGACTCTGGGTATTTGGTTGGGTGTTTTATCGAGAGGTGTGATTGGGATAAAAAACATCATATTTTGGACAAGATTGTATCAAGATTTCGTCTTGATATAAATATTTGAAGTTTAAAAATGGTTGGATTTTGTGGAGGTAAAGGATTTATTGTCCATGGTTTGTGGAGTAAAAGGGTTGACTAAACTCGACCACATAAAAGTTAGGTTCCAAACATGTCATGGATTGTTAAGTTCTTCATAAATCTAAATTTCAAGTTTTTTATCTAAAGGGGTAGATTTGAGGTTTAAATACGGATATTTTAATTTGGTTTTTGAAAAAATAGTTGGATAATTTTTTTCCATGATTCTCAAATAGTGACTTTAATGAAGGGAAACATAGAGATTTTCTCTGGGATTTTAGAGAAACGTGATTTCATATAAATAAAAGGTGGATATCATCATGTTAATTAGGATGAAATATATTGATACATCAATATAGGTGTAATATCTTTTTTTATTTATAAAGATCAAATGTGTTCACTTGAGAGAACAGTGTTCATCTTGAGTGAGAGAACAGTGAGTTCTCAATCATGTGATTGGTTATAAACCAAGAGGTATAATGAGTCCACTATAAATTTATAAAAATTTAGTGTGCTTAGAGTGAGTTTTGGTACATTATAATGACATTGTGTGTATGTTCCTTGGACATAGTCCAGTATGGGTGAAGCAAGTAAAATCTCATGCGTCCCTTTATGATTTATTTCATATATATCTCATTAAGGGAGAGGAAGATTTGAGTTTTTATTGATCATTAAACAAGATCATAGGAAGGGGATGTTTTAAATTTAAAAACCCTAATTTATCCCCCCCCCTATAGGGTATCCTTCCTTGTGTAGACTAATAGTACTCTAAACAAACACATTGATTTTAAAAACCCATAAGTACCTATTTTTGTCTTCTTACCATTCCAAAATTCTTGAGTTTTATTCAAAACTAGATAAATTAAAACTCAATTTATAGTGTATGATAGAGTATTTATATCCCCAGTCCAAAGGTATTTAAAAACTTTACATTAATACAACATTTCTTGAGTAACCCCTTGAAGTGTTTTATTCCTTTCTTTTCCATTTTAAAGTTTAATTTATATTGTTTTATATATTAACATGGATCATAGACATTAAAGAAATTAAATTTGAACTCTGTTATATCCTTTATAAAGTCCATTATCAAAATATTATTCAAATTCTATAGGTTATTTTATCTTAACCTCATACACTAAATCTAATAACTATTTTCATAACATAGAGGCATAGAATATTCTTGAAGGTTAGTTCTTCTAAATCTATTATATAAACATTTTCATATAAATTTTTTAATAATATCAAATATCCTTATGAATTGGTTATAAATTATTTATTTTCCCTAAAGTCCAAAGAGTATCCACCATCACATAATTAGCATATTCTAACAAGATTGTGTTCTAAGCCTAAAACATAAAGAAATTTTGATATTAAATGATTACCATGGATAGAGACATCTATTTTGGAACAAAGGATTTTGATTAGAATATTTTTTGAATTAAATTGTTGTGATTATGTTTTTTGTTAATCAAGGCCGAAATCAAGTGTTCTTGATGATATTTCATTTAATAAAAATCTTGTAGTTGAATGGAGACGTATCTATAGAGATATAAGAAGTTTTGTGAATTAAAATACCACCATGAGTGTTTAGGAAACATATATGTTGTGGTAGTATCCATTTTGGATGTTAAAAATGGTGAGTTAAACTTATATATGAGAGAGGTTTTGGTGTTATAAGTAATTTTAGCTTTAAGTAGGAATCATGGTTTGAATTTGAGTTTTGAAAATGGAGAGATCTTTGAAAATAGGTGTTTCGCATAGTGTTTTCTATTGACAGTTTTTTGGTATAAAACCAAGATCCATATAATGGGTGTTTTTTCATCTGTTTCAACACAAACTAGTTTTGTAAAATGAGGAACTTAAAGGATTTTGTGCCATAACTAAACCAATTTTGAGTATTAGGCCTTATTGGATTGAATTGAAATGGGAAACTGGTTGTGGTCAAAGGAATTTCACAAGGTTTTGTACCTAGGGAACTTTTACTTCTAGACACTTTCCCTTTTTTCATTGATTCCAACTATACAAAATCATTGAAAATTTTGGAATTATACTTAAGGAAATACAATCATACCTTGATTTTCACATCATCAATGAACATGAAAAGGTAAAGAGATCCTTTGTGGGATCAAACTAGATCAGGTCCCCATGCGAATGAGTGAACTAATTCCATATTTTAGGATCTATGTTGGACTTGGTGCCCAATAACCAACTTCTAAGTAGTTTGTGGTTTCTTGTATTCATGTATTTTAATATTTATAAAATATATTATCACATCATGACTCTTTATTTGTGTGGCATAGTATGTGATAATGTACTAAGTGTACTTGTCACACTGAAAGGTCATAGCAGTTACCTACTATGATGAGAACCTAGAAGTGCCACAAAAGTATTAATAAATATAAGTTCTATAGTCAGATGATATCATTTGATGGGACACAAATGATACAAACTATCATGGGTGGAGACTCAAAGTACTTTCAAACATTTTCTCATAGTGTATGCCCTTGGTAATCTTCAGTGCAAGAGATTATGAGAACATGACCTGCTAATAGGAAATACACATTTTATGTTTCATTGGATATTTCTATCTCCAGATGTGTGTAAATATCCTTATATTTTAAGATTATTATTAATACATTTCACGAGTCGTGTACTTTTAT
Organism: Viscum album; assembly: GCA_963277665.1. Classification (NCBI taxonomy): domain Eukaryota; kingdom Viridiplantae; phylum Streptophyta; class Magnoliopsida; order Santalales; family Viscaceae; genus Viscum; species Viscum album. The sequence goes on along the minus strand of OY728161.1, from coordinate 1,455,533,877 downwards.
GTATTGATGAAAATAATGACAACATATGCTCGTGGTGAGGTGTGATACATTGGGTGCATCACAAGTGATGTTGTATTAATGAATAATACAATAAAGGATTCATCCCTTCTGTTATTTAATAGAAATAGATATATCGGGATCTTTGGTGGGAATTGTACTGACTAATTAATTCCATGGCGATGGTGGTGTTGTTGGAAAGTTTATTTCTGGAAATTCAATTAAAGGGACATCGGGCATATAGGTTGATAAAACTGACATGCAACCTATTTGATTAGAGATATTGAGATAAATGGATTATATTACATGATGCACATTCATAGGAGGTAACATGTAATTACAACATTAACTTATTTATCTATGGGATCTTTAGCATGTTATTAGACACTTATCTTGGACTTTAGACAGTGTAGCCAAATGCCACTGAGAAAGAGGCATAGAGGGTCACACACTAAGTGTATTTGGAACCTCAATTAAATTTTAAATGAATTTAGCATGTTGGATAAATATTATTCTAGTACATGGTTTAATATTTATTCATACTGGTTTGATCACAAATATTCAATCACTAATTATTCAATAGAATATATGTGTGAGTTGAATATTTAATAAATATTTATTCACTAGGAAATTATTTATATGATTACGTAAAAATAAAATATTTATTTATTCTAATTTATTCACAAGATAAAAAAATATTTATTTATTTTGGCCATGTGAATATTTAATAAATATTTATTCACTAGTTTGGATGAATATAATATTTATATATTTATTAACGAATAATGAAATGATATTTATTTAATTAAATAAATAGTCATTATTCAAGGCCCGATAAATATTGAGGATTGGCGGGCTGAGTTTATGGTTCGGTGAAAAATATCATATTAAATATAATTTGAATAAATATTAATTTATTTATTCAATAAAATAATATTTATTTTACCCACGAATTTAGCGCATGTGAAGTAAATAATAATATTATTATTATTTAGACATGAGGTTCGTCAGGAATTAGAAAATTATTAAGGGCTCATGTGCAATTATTTATTTTCTAACCTTAGAATTATATGAACTCGATTATGAAATTTTTTGAAATGTAAGAGTTGCATTTTTTTCGTTGTGCACAATGAGTTATAGGGATAATCCTCTCAAGACCTAGAGAGATCTCTCCTTAAAATGCTTTGAATAACATAGCACAATTCCACTCCTCCACTAGAGAAAATCCTTTCTCCCTTGAAGGAATCAATTGTGATCAATATAGATCATCGTAAGTGATAGATTAACCTATGATAGCACTCAGAGAATTCTACAGTGATAATCGAAGGTTCACAGAGCATGTGTGGATCTCCACTAGAGGGAATCTACACTTGATTCCTCTAATGCAGTGACGGTACGACAAGAGTGGTCTAAAAATTCATAAACAAAGAAAGAATCCAACAAAAGGTAATTATTTAATTAAATAAATTTATTATAAATTATATGTGAAAATATATTGTCTTTATGTATTCCAGGAACACATTTCATCTAGTTCTGAGGAGAAATCTGAAGAACTTTGTGGGGGGAAAATTGTTCATGGGCCCGACCTGCTTTCACTACGCCTAGGAACGTTCACTATGGGCATTCACCCATTAAATTTGAATTAAACTCATTATTTCTTCCATAGAACACAACTATCACAACTTATGATGCTTGTGTAATTGAACTTCAGAATGCATTTCCTAGCTAGAACCTTCATGTTCTTCTCATTAAAGTGACTGAGTCTGCAATGTTAGGCCTCTGGATATTATGAGGTTAAAATTCAAACCATTTCATTTACATATGAATTTCAAGTCATTTAGAGTGTACTTGTCACGACCCGTCCTCGGGGCACATGCCGTGACTACCCCAAGCCCGCCTTCCATAGGCCAGGGGCTGGCGACTAGCACCAAAGGCGTAAATCCCTATAACTGGGAAGGCATTACCTTTATAAAAGTAAACAAAACACCATAGAGTATAAGCGGAAGCAAAACACTAAGTACAAAAGAAAGTGCTGAAAAGTAAATGGGCCAGAATACAAACCCAACTGAAAGTGCAGCTACAACTAAACAAAAGTACAACAGAAAAAGGAAAACAGCTGGAAGAAGGAAGCAGATCCTGGGTCGTCCTCCTCGGATCCTACCTGAAGGGTAGGTACAGATAGCGCAGCTCCTGGATCATCCGCCACGGATCCTACCTGAAGGGTAGGTACAGATAGCCTCCTCAACGCTCTCGCCCGTCAACCTCCTCCGTGTGTCATCTCGCCGTGAAGTCCTCCTCCAGATACTGACTCGTCGTGTAGTCCACCTCCAGGTACTGACTCCTCGTGTAGTCCACCTCCGGGTACCGTCCAGTCCTCGAACACTCGGCCTCTGTCAGCACTGCCCGTCGTCTGTAACCAACACAACGAGGTGCGGGCATAGCCCATGCAGGGGTGAGTATAACGATACTCAGTAGGGACCCTGAGACCCTCAAGGTCTCACTAAAACCAACAAGGATAACCACAAAGAAGATCTCAATAGATAACCTCTACTTAGGTATATGCCCATACATATACCTAAGTTATCAAGTAACCCATCTCAATCATGAGGAAACACAAGGATCATGAAATCAACGGATAACCACTACCCAGGTATATGCCCATACATATACCTAAGTTATCAAGTGACCCATCTCAATCATGAGGTAAACACAAAGGTCAAAAGTCTCATCTCAAACCAGGATTTTCATTATCGAAACCGAAACTGCTGAAGAGCTCCGTCTCTGGAGTGTACAGTGGTCCTGTCACGACTCCGAGGTACTGCTCACTAACCTAAGACTGCTGAGGTACTCCTCCTGTCGAGTATCGCGGGTCTGCGCCCTACTACCGGGCGCTCTGTCTGCTGTGGGTCTGTCGCCAAATATCGGGCGCTCCCCCTAATAGCCTACAGAGGTACTCCTCCTGTCGAGTACCGCAGGTCTTCGGCCAACTACCGGGCGCTCCGTCCATCGTGGGTCTGTCGCCAAATACCGGGCGCTCCGTCCACTGGGCTAGTCGACTCACTCCAAGTCGAGTCGGTCAAGCAGTCGTCAGGTCTCAGCCGGCTACACGGTCTTCGTACTCCGTATGCTTGTCTCCGAGAGGGTCCGCTCCACGAGCTACAGGTCGATACTCCAAGTATCAAAAAGTCCCACGAAGAAGTATCTCAAAGTACCGCCTCGTCATAGGGGTCTCAACGCAACCGTCAGCGCGTCAATCGGACACCCGGTCTGTGAGTTACTAGCCTTTTCGTCCCAGGGGCCCGGTTGGTTTCATATGCGAACCAATCCGGCCGTAACTCAACTATACCCCACACACTCATAGGGTATACTCATAGGGACCGTTTCTCAACGTGATCACCAACGCCGCTGACGGTTCGTCAAACGGACGTCTGGTCTGAATGATATCATCTTTTCCATTCCAGGGGCCCGGTTGGATTTCGAGTACAATCTAACCCGGCCACTATCCAACAGCAACCAAAACTCGATCGAAGTATGCCAAAAGTTCTGTCTCATCAAGAGGAAAACAACGAGACAGACGGCGCGTCAATCGGACGCCCGGTCTGTGAGTTATTGGCTTTTTCGTTCCAGGGGCCCGGTTGGTTTCGTGAGCGAACCAACCCGACCGCACTCCGACAGCATCCAAACCTCGAGCGGATTAATCCAAAAGATCTGTCTCACTAAGAAGAATCCAACAAAGTCGACGGCACGTCAATCGAACGTCCGGAACTCAAGTTACGAGCGTTTCCGCTCCGAGGGCCCGGTTGGTTTCGTATCCGAACCAACTCGGCCGAACCCAATGTATTCCTAAACCTTGAGTGCGATATACCAAAACGATCTTCTCATTCCAAGGATTTATACGCAACTGAAGGTGCATCGATCGGAGGTCCGTAACCCAAGATATGGGTGTTTGAACCAACTCAGTCCGAAAATAGGGGGTCTGGGCCCGGCCCAGTACCCCCTGGGTCGGCCGAACCGGGTCGACCCGGACCGGGTGGCGACCCGGCCCGACGACCCGGCCCGGCCCGGAAGCCCGGCCCGGCGCGGCGGCGCGGCCAGCGCAACGGCGCGGCCAGCGCAGCGGGGCGGCCAGCGCGGCCAGCGCGCTGCGCGAGCGCGCCCAAGGGAGGGGCTACGCCCCTCCTTTAAGAAAACGGCGGCCCCCATTAATGGGGCCACACCTTGTAACACCGGGGGGTGTAACCCCCAGGATTTCTGCCAGTAATGACCGGCCAGCGCGGGGCCGGACGGTTTCTCGCTGCGGGACCCCGCGGTCCTGCGTCTTCCGGTGCCGGCGGCCGGAGTTCCAGCAGCCTCCTTCGTGTTCTCTGGTGGCCAGTTTTTCCAGCCGCCACTTCCAAGATGGTCGAAAATCCGTCCGGCATGGCGTGAAGGCACTGTGCCCTTCCGCCGCGGCCCGACTCCGGCCGCAGCCTTGTTCGCAATCCTCGGCGGGGCGCGACGGCGTCGCGTTTCTTCGTCGTGGCCTGCATCGTTCACGTCTCCTTTCGCTCAAGCGCGGTGCAACGATGCATTACCGTCTTCGCTAATCAAAACTAAAGAATAGAAAATGGGGGAGGGGTATCGTTCGTGTTTGTGCGGACCGATTCCCTCCCGTTATATCGATAGCAGTTGGCCAAAACGTAAAATGTTTAACCTTCACAATTTTTAATTTAAATAAAAATTGAAACATGGCCATCAGATTAATCTTTCATATTCAAAGGAAAGAAAATCACCAACTTAAAAAGATTCAAACCCCTACAACCTCTTAAATATAAAGAATCATATCAATAGTCCCAACCCACAAATTAATCTTCGTGGATCAACATAATATTTAGTTGATCCGCGTTCTTAGATTTAGAAGGGAGTAAACAAGGGTTCACCAATAATCACAATTTTTATTCCCTACCTCGGTTCAGGAACGGTGCACGTCAATCGAGCCGCGGAAGACGAGCGTCGCGAAGATCAGGCGTCACGAAAAATGAATGTTGATTCCGTTGTAATCGAGGTGCGTTCAAAGAGGAAACGTCGTTGGAAGAAGACGTCGCGTTCTTCGGTGGAGATGTTCTTCGTTGAAGAACGGTGTTCTTCATGTTCTTCGTCGAGGTTGAAGAAGAAGAAGACTTCACGCTTCCCAAACCTCTCAGTGTGGCAAAAATTCTAACAAAAATAAAATAAGACCAAGTCTTAATTTTATTAACACATCCTAACCATTTTAATTTCAAGAGTTTGAAAATAAGTAACTCACTTTATTAATTATAACAAGTTGTCAAAAATTAATGAAAGTGAGTTAATGGGGAGTTAGGAAAGTGAAGGATTAAGAGGAGTTAGGGAGTTAAGAAATTTGAAAAGGTGGGGAGGGGTTCGTGTGGGCCCCACTATTTCAATTATCCACACATGGGAAGTTGGGTGGGTGTGGGCCCCACCACCAACTTCCCATGGGAGAAATTAACCACCTTGTTATGAAATAAAATTGATTCAACAATTTTATTTACTTTTTTAATTAAACCTCAAAATTTAACTTCTTCACCCGCACAAACGCAACTACAGTAAAGGTCCCCTTAAGCGATTATCGGCGTTGCGAGTTCATCGGTGCCCTCAGATTTCGATTCCGAGCACCGTTTCAAAAGTTAGAAATTCCCGCTCGCTCGTTCACTGAACGTACCCGAGCCAAACTTCGTAAATTAATTCCGGGCACACCGGGCCTCAGAATCAGGCGCCGTCAGAAACTGCGTTCTTGTAAAATTCCAAAAAAAATTAAGAAAAAAATTTTCCTTAAAATTTCCGGGTCTTTACATTACTCCCACCACAGGACTTTACGTCCCCGTAAAGCTTCAACACAAACTAGGGTTACAAAAGCGGTACAGAGCACGCATCTGAGCCTTCCGCTCCCATGTGCTCACCCAGAGGTTCCCGTACTACCAGAGAAAGTGCACTCGAGGAATCGATCGTCCTTGTAGGATCCGTTCCTGTCAATCCTTGATCCCCACTAGAACCTCCGTGGAAGTAACCCCATCGCCATTGTCTTGCTCCTCATGGTCGATGATATGTGAAGGGTCGAGAACGTATCTCCTCAGTTGAGATACGTGGAAGTCGTCGTGCACCTGGTGCAACTGAGGTGGATGGGTCAAGCGGTATACCACCTCGTCTACCCAGCTGAGGACCTAGAAAGGTCTGTTGAACCTCAGAGTTAACTTTCCGCCTTGGCCACATCTCCGTAAACCTCGTCGAGGTGAAACCCGTATAAGGACGTGATTGTCATCCTCAAACTCTAGAGGCCTCCAATTCCTGTCAGCATAAGGCTTCTGTCGGCCCTGTGCTGTCCTCATCCTCTCTTGGATGACCTGGACCTTCTCTAGTCTCAAAAGAGCTGCTATGATTTCTTCTTTGCCGATAAGAGAAATCCGGTCTCATCCCCTGGATAAACCACATTCATTGCCTAATACAGTCAATCCTGACATGAATGATGCATTCATGCCACGGATGACGTCGTAAGGCCTCGACGTAACTACCAAGAGATCCAACTGTCACTCTCTCCTCCAAGGGTTGAGTCACACTGTCGGCATCAGTGTGAGGTCACTAGGTCTCCTCCAGTAGAAATCTCGAAAGTGAGGGTCAAGTCAACAGTCTTAACCGGGACCACTCAGTATCAACCAAACAAAAAGGACAGGGAAGCAAACAAGATAAGTGTCTTTTTATTATTACAGCTCATAGTACAAAGACACTAATACAACAGCAACATGGAACTAGAAGTACAAGGAACGTATCCACTAGTTCCTCTCCTGTCCACCTGCTCCCGGTGCTCTGCTGCCTTGTCCACTGCTCAGCTGTGGCTCAAGCACTCGTCGCTGCTTCTGCCTCGGTGGATTTTCCAACGCCTGCGGATCAACTGTACGAGGATTCGGACAGTCACGTGCCAGGTGACCCTTTCCGCTGCATTCATAACACTTCCTGCTCCTCGTACGGCTGGCTCTGGCCCTCTTGGACCTCTGCATCATCTGTCTACTACCCACAGATGACTCGGCTACTGATCGAAAATCACGCGGCAAAGGCAGAAGCTCCTGTACACGATCGGGGTGTAGAGTTACTAGCACAAACTCCACCCTGAAGAAGGTCTCGAAGTCTTCCCATGCGAAGGTCATCCCGTTGCAAAACTGGAACAAGTGGCTCCACCACCTGCCTGCTGCTGCCTGAAGGAGGCTGGCAGCAAAGATCACCATGAAGTCTGCAGGCGTCCCCACCATCCTGAAGACTCTCACCACAGCCTCCATCCAATCCTCAGCCACCTACGGGTCCGTATCTACCCAGAACCTGGGTGGCCTCTAGCACTGTAACTCGTGCAGCGCACTCAAGTGGCGTGCATCGCCTACTGCTGGGGCTGGTGGCATCGGTGGCCCAACGTATAGTAGTACCACTGGTGCCTCCGTTGGTGCCTCGACTGCAAGAGGGCCCTATACCGAAGCCTCGTCGCTCGGCAGGTTGTCAGTACGCACATCCCTCTGGGCTCTAACTGGTCGTCCGAGAAAAGGCATCCTGAAAGAAACAACATGACATGGTCAAACAATTATACCTGGTGAGATGACCTGATTTGAGCTGATATTTAAATAAAACTTCTGGAAACACACACACAATTAGTGTTTTCATGCACAAAGTCGGAATTCAGTTGTCAGGGTCCTGGTGTATGGATACGTCGGCCGCCCGCACCAAAACTGGACTCCCTGAACTGAAGACCACACTCGGTACCCTTAACACTATTGCTTCACAGAAAGAAAACATCAGAGTTATAAGTTCTGCGGTAGAACCGACTCCTCTGATACCAATTTGTCAGGACCCGTCCTCGGGGCCCGTGCCGTGACTACCCCAAGCCCACCTTCCATAGGCCAGGGGCTGGTGACTAGCACCAAAGTCATAAATCTCGATAATTTGGAAGGCATTGCCTTTATAAAAGTAAACAAAACACCACAGAGTATAAGCGGAAGCAAAACACTAAGTACAAAAGAAAGTGTTGAAAAGTAAATGGGCCAGAATAAAAACCCAACTGAAAGTGCATCTACAACTAAACTAAACTACAACAGAAAAAGGAAAATAGATGGAAGAAGGAAGCAGCTCATGGGTCGTCCTCCTCGGATCCTACCTGAAGGGTAGGTACAGATAGCGCAGCTCCTAGATCGTCCGCCACAGATCCTACCTGAAGGGTAGGTACAGATAGCCTCCTCAATGCTCTCGCCCGTCAACCTCCTCTGTGTGTCATCTTGTCGTGAAGTCCTCCTCCAGATACTGACTCGTTGTGTAGTCCACCTCCGGGTACTGACTCGTGGTGTAGTCCACCTCCGGGTACCGTCCAGTCCTCGAACACTCGGCCTCTGTCAGCACTGCCCGTCGTCTGCAACCAACACAACGAGGTGCGGGCATAGCCCGTGTAGGGGTGAGTATAACGATACTCAGTAGGGACCCCGAGACCCTCAAGGTCTCACTAAAACCAACAAGCATAACCACAAAGATGATCTCAACAGATAACCTCTACTTAGGTATATGCCCATACATATACCTAAGTTATCAAGTAACCCATCTCAATCATGAAGAAACACAAGGATCATGAAATCAATGGATAACCACTACCCAGGTATATTCCCATACATATACCTAAGTTATCAAGTGACCCATCTCAATCATGAGGTAAACACAAATGTCAAAAGTCTCAGCTCAAACCAGGATTTTCATTATCGAAACCGAAACTGCTGAAGAGCTACGTCTCTGGAGTGTACAGTGGTCCTATCACGACTCCGAGGTACTTCTCACTAACCTAAGACTGCTGAGGTACTCCTCCTGTCGAGTACCGCGGGTCTGCGGCCTACTACCGGGCACTCCATCCACTATGGGTCTGTCGCCAAATACAGGGCACTCCCCCTAATAGCCTACAGAGGTACTCCTCCTGTCGAGTACCGTGGGTCTGTGGCCAACTACCAGGTGCTCCGTCCACCGTGGGTCTATCGCCAAATACCGAGCGCTCCGTCCACTGGGCTAGTTGACTCACTCCAAGTCGAGTCGGTCAAGCAGTCGTCAGGTCTCAGCCGGCTACACGGTCTCCGTATTCCGTACGCTCGTCTCCGGGAGGGTCCGCTCCATGAGCTACAGTTTGATACTCCAAGTATCACAAAGTCCCACAAAGAAGTATCTCAAAGGACCGCCTCGTCATAGGGGTCTCAACGCAACAGTCGGCGCATCAATCGGACGCCCAGTCTGTGAGTTACTAGCCTTTTCGTCCCAAGGGCCTGGTTGGTTTCATGTGCGAACCAATCCGGACGTAACTCAACTATACCCCGAACACTCATAGGGTATACTCATAGGGACCGTTTCTCAACGTGATCACCAACGCCGCTGACGGTTCGTCAAATGGACGTCTGGTCTGAATGATATCAGCTTTTCCGTTCTAGGGGCCCGGTTGGATTTCGGGTACAATCCAACCCAGACAATATCCAACAGCAACCAAAACTTGGGAAAAGTATGCCAAAAGTTCTGTCTCATCAAGAGGAAAACAACGAGACAGACGGCGCGTCAATCGGACGCTCGATCTGTGAGTTATTGGCTTTTTCGTTCCAGGGGCCCGGTTGGTTTCGTGAGCGAACCAACCCGACCGCACTCCGATGTCATCCAAACCTCAAGCGGAGTAAGCCAAAATATCCGTCTCACTAGGAGAAATCCAACAAAGTCGACGGCACGTCAATCGGACGTCCGGAGCTCAAGTTACGAGCGTTTCCGCTCCGAGGGCCCGGTTGGTTTCGTATCCGAATCAACCCAGCTGAACACAAAGTATTCCGAAACCTTGAGTGTGATATACCGAAACGACCATCTCGTTCCAAGGATTGCTACGCAACTGATGGTGCGTCGATCGGAGGTCCGTAACCCAAGATATGGGCGTTTGAACCAACTCAGCCCGAAAATAGGGGGTCTGCGCCCGGCCTGGCCCGGCCCAGTACCCCCTGGGTCGGCCGAACAGGGTCGACCCGGACCGAGTGGAGACCCGGCCCGATGACCCGGCCCGGCCCGGCCGGCGGCGCGGCGGCGCGGCCAGCGCGGCGGTGCGGCCAGCGCGGCCAGCGCGCTGTGCGAGCGCGCCCAAGGGAGGGGCTACGCCCCTCCTTTTAGAAAACGGCAGCCCCCATTAATGGGGCCGCACCTTGTAACACCGGGGGGTGTAACCCCCCGGATTTCTGCCAGTAACAGCCGGCCAGTGCGGGGCCGGCCGGTTTCTCACCGCGGGACCCCGCGGTCCCGCGTCTTCCGGTGCCGGCAGCCGGAGTTCCGGCCGCCTCCTTCGTGTTCTCCGGCGGCCGGTTTTTCCGGCCGCCACTTCCAAGATGGCCGAAAATCCGTCCGGAATGGCGTGACGGCGCCGTGCCCTTCCTCCGCGGCCCGACTCCGGCCGCGTCCTTGTTCGCAATCCTCGGCGTGGCGCGACGGCGTTGCGTTTCTTCGTCGTGGCCCGCATCGTTCACGTCTCCTTTCGCTCAAGCGCGGTGCAATGATGCATTACCGTCTTCGCTAATCAAAACTGAAGAATAGCAAAGGGGGGAGGGGTATCGGTCGTGTTTGTGCGGACCGATTCCCTCCCGTTATATCGATAGCAGTTGGCCAAAACGTAAAACGTTTAACCTTCACAATTTTTAATTTAAATGAAAATTGGAACATGGCCATCATATTAATCTTTCATATTCGAAGGAAAGAAAATCACCAACTTAAAAAGCTTCAAACCCCTACAACCTCTTAAATATAAAGAATCATATCAATAGTCCCAACCCACAAATTAATCTTTGCGGATCAACATAATATTTAGTTGATCCGCGTTCTTAGATTTAGAAGGGAGTAAATGAGGGTTCACCAATAATCACAATTTTTATTCCCTACCTCGGTTCAGGAATGGTGCACGTCAATCGAGCCTCGGAAGACGAGCATCGCGGAGGTCGGGCGTCGTGGAAAATGAACGTCGATTCCGTTCTCGTCGAGGTGCATTCGAAGAGTAAAAGTCGTTGGAAGAAGACGTCGCGTTCTTCGGCGGAGATGTTCTTCATTGAAGAACGGTGTTCTTCGTGTTCTTCGTCGAGGTTCAAGAAGAAGAAGACTTCACGCTTCCCAAACCTCTCAATGTGGAAAAAATTCTAACAAAAATAAAATAAGACCAAGTCTTAATTTTATTAACACATCCTAACCATTTGAATTTCAAGAGTTTGAAAATAAGTAACTCACTTTATTAATTATAACAAGTTGTCAAAAATTAATGAAAGTGAGTTAATGGGGAGTTAGCAAAGTGAAGGATTAAGAGGAGTTAGGGAGTTAAGGAATTTGAAAAGGTGGGGAGGGGTTCGTGTGGGCCCCACTCTTTCAATTATCCACACATGGGAAGTTGGGTGGATGTGGAACCCACCACCAACTTCCCATGGGAGAAATTAACCACCTTGTTATGAAATAAAATTGATTCAACAATTTTATTTACTTTTTTAATTAAACCTCAAAATTTAACTTCTTCACCCGCACAAACGCAACTACGGTAAAGGTCCCCTTAAGCGATTACCGGCGTTGCGAGTTCATCGGTGCCCTCAGATTTCGATTCTGAGCACCGGTTCAAAAGTTAGAAATTCCCGCTCGCTCGTTCACTGAACGTACCCGAGCCAAACTTCAGAAATTAATTCCGGGCACACCGGGCCTCAGAATCAGGCACCGTCAGAAACTGCGTTCTTGTAAAATTCCAAAGAAAATTAAGAAAAAAAAATTCCTTGAAATTTCCAGGTCTTTACAGTAGTATACTTTACTCATCACACTACAGCTATAGACCCTCGATTCACCTTCCATACTCCATTTGCAAAGGCCGTTTTATACCTAGCATCTTCCAACTATCCCACTTTCTTCATTAGTAAGTTTACATCTTCTTTTCCAATCAATTCAAAAACTCAATCATACACCTGATGACCTTTCCCAAAGGTTCCATATACATATTTGATTATGAACCTCTGATCTTCCATTGATTAGAAATATTCATTAGAGTCAACCTCCCATGAATCCATCGGAATATTGATGTTGAGCAGCAGATTATTGCTTCCTTTTGTTGTGTTAATGAAATTTGAACTTTTGGAATCTGCCTTTCTGGTGACTTCGTTATGATTCCTACAATTCCTCTAAATATGTCCACACTTCCCACAATGCCAACAGGTTATACCTAGACCAATCAACTTTCTTCAGCTCTTCTCCCTAGACTTATCTTCTGATCATCGATGGTTTTATTTCCCTGAGGTGAGTGTCTCCTTCTGTCAACATTCAGAGCACTATTAGAAGGTACCTGGACCTCTGTTCTCTGAAGTTCCTTATTGAGGATTAAATTTATATATCTTTGAACACCAGATCAGTCTTTCCACAGGAATTACTTTCCATAATAACCATACCATCCCAATATTCTAGTAAATACGAAAGCAGTGGGATTTACCATACATTATCTGTGAAAGTGACTTTCATTGCTTCAAGTCGGCTCTTGATAATTTTAAAGTCATTAACATGATTTGTACCTAACCTTCCTTATGATAACCTCAAACTGAACAAGAGTGAATGTGACCTAATCTTTCTAGTGATTTTTATCCATTGAGCTCTGATATCACTTATTGGTAAAGGACCATCCATGAAACCACCGAAATATAAAACTCTTCAATCCACCAAAAGATTACACGCTCTAGAGGTTCTACGTTGCAAAATTCAAACCACTTGAAATTACCCCCTAAACTTAGTGTACCAAAATATGGGAAGACTTTGCATCCCACTCACCACACTAAGCCACACTGCTCATGCTCTTTAAACAACCTCGTGGATATTCAAGTGAGGAAATCAATAGTAAAAGTAAATTGGAAACATAAGATTACATGGTTTGAAATTTCATCCTATGTCTATGGGAGAATACTGCAAACTCTTTATTTCACTAAAAAACAAGGATATGAATCATTATAGCTAAATAGATAGTTATTACACTCAAAGTACAGGTCACAAGTACAATTCAACAATTGATCCCACTTATACTTTATAGAAATTATCAACTGGTGAAACATGTTGCACTGTCAACCAAAAATTGTGGTCAACTCACCATTAAAGTCGATCAACCATCGATTCCTTATATCTTTCATCGCCTCAACCATTACATCTGGTAAACCTCTAATGGGCTTCACCATCAACCAATTGGAATTTCATCATCTTCCGGTAAACATACCTGCATGTTGAAGACATTGATTTTTGTTGTCTTGACAATATTGAAATGAACTTATGGAGTTCCTCCTACCACTATATTGAATTTGGTGACTTTAAAAGGATTCACAATCCCAACAAACATTTCTTTACCTCATTCATATTGTTGTAACATTTCCATTATTGAAAAAATGAATAATCTCTTAACCAGAACAAGCCTTATCAAAAATTTGCAGTCTCTCCAAGTCATTTATCATATTGAATATGTGAGAAGAGACTAAAATTATTTAGGTCATTTAGCATATAATTTATTTAAAACCTTAAGTTAACCATTGTTTACATTGAAAAATTCATGTCATGCACTTTTCCACACCATCAATGATATTATACCCACTTAGGAAACAAATGTTGAGTTTGAGTAGAAATGTGTCTATGTGCCAAAAGAAGAAGTGGATTATATTTTCATGTGCCAAAAGAATGTTCACATACTAAAGGATGGATATTCCTCATAAACATTTCCAAATCTAGTGGTGTGTTTTTGAAAAACACCCCTCAGAAGTGGGTCATGGATTTCAAAAATTGCTGATAAAAAGGTGTTGACACTTTAAAATATTTTGCATCTTCCAAACACTTTTTGGCATCAGAAAACACCTTGATATAGTGTATACACCATATCAAGGAGTACAGTTCACTTTTAAATTTTATATTTGACTATCCATTGAGCTCAAATGGGCTTACAGATCAAAATTTATGGATTTAGAAGTTAGGAAAATTTTATAAAAGAATTCCAGTTCTCACACAATCCATTCATGCAAGTCCCTCATGCAATCCATTCACAAATAATCTCCGCACAAGTCCATTATGAAATACCCTCACATAGACCCTTCACCTAGGCTACCATTCGGTCTATAAATAGACTCCTTCACTTCCATTTTTTGTAGAAAACTGATGAACTCCTGAACAACGAGGAATAGTGGGAGCTTTGACCACGTAGCTCCTTTTCCCAATTAGTCCATCCCAACTTGAGTGAGCTATTATGTCAGGACATATGTGTGGATGAGGCCCTCACTTGAGTGAACCACCTGGGAAAGCCCCCACCTAGGTGACCCACCTGGGCGAGCCCCCACTTGGGTTAACCACCTGGGTGATCCCCCACCTGGGAAACCCACCTGAGCGAGCCCCCGCCTGGGTGATCCCTCATCTGATCAAACTACTTAGGAGAGCCTCTACTCATTCCATGATACTAGGTAAACCCTTCGCTCCCATTGTTCCGTACCATGGGGATTGCACCCCCACACCCCTATCTCAGGACCATAGCCTGGCACTGACCCCCATGAAAAATGAATAGTTTCACCACAAACATTTTGGGCCAGGTCGAGCACGTTTTTGGTTGTGAAACATACAACCTCCACCTATAATTATAAATTTCCATGAATCGAGATCCTCCTTGTGCTTCCAGAAACATGGGAATCCTCCTAAGTGTAATCCTCAAAACATACCCTTACCTAACCCACTTACTAGGTCAGATACCTTAGGGAATCCCTCTTAGAGTAAGCCCCTAGTCTTTCCTGCAGGGAATTCCCCCACCTTCCGTAGCCCCAGCCTCATCCACCAGCATACGAAGAAGATTGTGTGGTTTCTCAAATCCTCCACTCCCTCTTTTTTCTCACACTGAGCATGACTCATGTGATCTTAGATGTTAGTGTGGATCATGGAATCCACATAATCAAATGTCTGTCTCAGGTTAGGGATTCTTTTTCAGATCTTCCTCTTGCCTTCCCTAGGGCCTCTCACTATGAGTAAGCCCCAAAAACATGTCAGCACCTCAAAGGAACATATACTTAATTAGGAAACCCCTTGGACCACTTGATTTTCACTCCTCCATGATAGTGTTTATACCATGCCACACCCAAGGTCACATTAGTAGTGAACACATAAGCCCTAAAGGTGGAATCACTAAGGAGAACAACTTACCTATCTCAATGGAGAATCCTTTTCTAAATTGTCCTCCCTCCTTGACATGGGCCTCCTTCATATGTGTAATCCTCAACATTCCAAACTATGTGGGATTTGATTCCTACCCAAATGGGATATGTAAGAAACATCCCTGAGGTTCAAACCCAATACCCCAATCAACCCTAATATTCTTTGGGCCATATTCCCAGTAGGGTCACATCAAACCTAGGAGGATGCACCCCTTCCAAGTCCCATGGGCCTCTTCGACGTAAGTCCCACACCATCCATGACTAGGAACCTTTCACCTAGACATCCTTGTCACATGATACTAAATTTCACGATTTATTCCTTGTCACATGCCCTTAAAAGGTATGATGTGTCTCTTTAAGTGGCATCTAACTATGTGGGTTCTGATTATTTTCACATGGATACATATGAATCCCCTCTCATGGCCCCAATCCCAACATCAAAACAACTCTCACCTTCCTAGATAATGATAAATTAAAAAGTTCCCTACTGTATGGATTAAAACTAGTATCATGGTAATAAATGGTATAAGAATCTCTAATCTACAAATAAGAGGGTATCATTGATGGAGAACCTCAGATACAGAAATATTTCTCCTTCAATGAAGAATCTTGGATACATATAGATGATTCTAAAGTCAATACATGCTAATAATTTATTGTTAACTTAAGGTAGACTCATTTTATATTTGGGAGGGTTTGTAAATATGTCTTAAATTTATAAGAGATCCTCGAAGTAGGCAATAATTTCCATCAAAAAGGTGTGATGAGTATGGCATATTATCCTCTTGGTCAATGTGAGTCTCTAAGAATCATTGGATCCATTTCCAAATGACCACCTACCTTTGGAAAGAAGGTTCATGAAACATCTCTAATAATGGAAATGTTGGGTGTTTCTGGCTCCATGAATAAAACCCATAGGAAACCACCTGGAAAAGATGTGGAAATATGTGTCTGACGTAAAGGGTCATACCACCACCACCAAAAAATGTCATTCAAACCCCACATGGTTTTTAGGGATAAAACAACTATCATATGCTTCTCATAATAATCTAGATTCACATGTTAAATAACTTTAACAGTTGGTTACTCAGGAAAGTGTTACTCTAACACATTGAACTTTTCTACACTTAAGAACTTTTTCTCAAGTTACCAGTCATAAGAGTTGCTTACATTAAGCTTATTATTCTTAAAGATTAGTTTTAAAGTCAATTTTGATGATGATGATGATGTCATTATCTACAACATAATATTTTATAAGATGAATTTAATATTTTATAACCATTTAATAATGACTTTTATTGAATATGTTCCCACTAAAATGATGACCCTTTTTAAATACATCATAATCATTAGTAGTCCAAGATCTATATTTCACTAATCTATGGGTCTCTTTAGAGCTTCTCCCATTTTTTAGCTATTTAATTAGGGAATCATCCTAATCATATCATATATGACTCTTGGATAGTTGAGCAGATAACTCCTTGTCCAATCCATCATATGGATAAACCCAACTCTATTCCTCTAGTATCCTAACTATTAGGGTTTCTCATCTAGTTATAACCCAAAACAAACTCAAAGAACAATCTAAAAAAGGATAGTCCAAGGGCGCCTGACTTTAGAATAGCCTATCCAAGGATGATCTAGAGATAACTGTTACTTATTTTTCATGAACAAGATAGTCCAAGAGAACCCAGATTTAGCATGACCTACCTGATTGAATGATTGGGGTCTTGACAAGTGTCTCTTTGAAAGGAATCCAACACTTAGTATTTAAAGGGGATTTAATCTCACCATCTTATCTCATGTTATTTTCTTTATGTATGCATGCTTCTAGTGATTTAGTTTTGGAATCATATTTCATCCTTCAAATCAATATGTTCAAACCATATTGATGTGTAACTCTTTACACGACACACAAATTTTTGTTACTTGCCCAAAAATAGAATCTAAGTGTATTCATATATATCTAAATGCATCCCATTAATATGGTACGTGAACTTTTCATGTAAGGGTATAGAGTTATATGAGATTGATAATCTCCTATGAGTATGTCTGAAGTGACAGATAGTCGTGACTCACCTTTCTAGAACAAGGCATGGCCTCCAGGACAGTGGGAAATGCAACCTAAAGTCCCTCCCCTTGAGGAATATTTATTCAAGTGAAAATTCAATTCATTATATCTTTAATACTTAATATTCATAAACTATATTAAACAACTATTCTTAAGATCATAACTCAAATAAAAGACTGATTTAAAGGTAGATTAAAACTAAATCTTATGTTGTCATTCCTAGAATGTAATGAAAGGATTAAAGATTTATAAATAAAAAGATAATTATAAACATTTTATAATTTAGCTTATCATTGTAAATTCTCCATAATCTTGAATATAAACACTTTATATACATTTCATAATATTAACTCTTTATATTATTCATTGTATATCATTTACTTTAAATATATTATAAATTTATGAATTATAAAAAAAATTATAATTGAATTTCTATTATGTAAACATTTTACATAATCCAATATCACATACTTAATATTATTAAAACATTTAATCAAATAAATCTTCAAAATATTTTGGATATGATCTAAATAATATCCAAATAAGGTCATTTTAATTTGAACTCTTCAAATTAAATATTAGAAATGATTCGTAATTTTAAAATATAAACATTTTATATTTTAGCCTAATTTTATAACTTATAAACCCTTTATAAATCACATGTATAATCTCTATATAAACAATTCATATCTAAATTTTAAGTATACCACATAATATTGAGAAGATATTTAATATTAACTCTTTAATATTAGGTAAATTTTATTAATAAATGTTTTAATAAACATTTTAATTAACTAATTATAAACACTTTATCGTTAATTAACTTATAAACCTTTTATAAATAATAAACTATCACTTGTCATTTATAAACATTTTATAAACAATTTCTGGGAGGGCAAGTATACAGATTATATTAGATGCAACATAGTCTCATGATTTAGTAGAGGGATAAATTATAAACATATCCTCGAGATTTTTCTTAAGGATATATTGGTGACAATGCAACATATGCACATACTAAAGTATACTCAAGGATCAAGCTTAAGGGTATATTGGAAATGTATCCTAGAACTTTTGTTTGAGTATATGTTGGTAACATTTCCTCAAGATACCACTAAAGGATGTGTTGACATTACGTTAACACTTAACAAAATTATGGTTGATGTTCTTCATTTCAGAAACACCGATTTCAAAGAATCAAAATGCATAGTTGCTCTGATACCATTTTTAGGTTTCTAAGGGTTTAAATAAAAATTATTCATAGAAAAAAAAGTGATTTAGAAACCATATTACCAAGATATTCATGCTTTGATAAATTGAAAATCATAAATTGTAAAATTAAGAACACTGTAAAACGAGTGTACCTTACATCGTAAATGCCACTGAAACTCCTTCAAACACCTATGTATGTTCTTAATGTTGATCATTGAAGTGGAAGATGTAAGCCTCCCGCCTCAGAAGGTATTCACCAACCGACTAGATTGCACATCATTTGTGCAGGACTATTCATCCCCCATGATGTACTAGGTCATGTCACCAACACTTAGATCACATGAAAATGGTTTATATAGCCCAGAAGGCACTCCTCAGTGATGCATGAATTAACTCATGTGTTATAACCCATGATTTAATGCCTTATACAATTCATGCATTGCATATCATGAATGAATCTCCCTTCACTTTACAACGTATGTATCAATCCATTAAATGGCGTCCAATGTGGAAGAAATTATTAAATAATAACAGTTATCATTTTAGCCACCAATGATTGAAGATAACAGTAACATCATATGCATACTGAAATCCTTGTAGTATGTTGATCCAATATATCCTTAATCCTATACTTAAGGATATGTTGTTTTCAATGTATCCTTAAGATTTCACTTAAGGTTTTGTTTAAGGTTACATTCTATAACAATTTAACATCAAGGTCACAGACACCAAAATGCATCACATGTAAAATTGGATTTTGGGAATATTCATTTCACTTTCATGGATATAGGAATTAATTATCCAAACCGCATAAAACCAAAGTGTTCTTTTATTTTTCCGTTTATTTATTTGATTTAATGCTTATGTTGAGTTGTATGGAGTGTATGTATGTGGTGACTTGGTGTGGTGAGTAGGGTGTGTAAAATTCCTATCTTCTGGTACATTAGATTCAAGGGGTAACATCTAATCAAGGTGGTGTCTAAAGCGTTTCTATCTACTATGCATAGCATCTGATGAACTAAGAAAGTTACACAAAAGATGATAATATCCACTCACTCCATCTGGTAAACTTAACCACTACACAATAGAAATCCATTGAACAACACCACTATCTGATCATCCTGCCAACCCACTGAAGATAATCATTGGAACTACACTGAACATCGATCCAAACCATCATTCAAAGTTTCTCTTTCCAATATACTATGCCCGGTAAAATGAAATAGGCTTCACATCCCAATAATCCATTTTTCATTATTTTTTGATCAACGACACTATTTGTGAAGTGTGTCTCTAAAGATAATGGAAGGCATTGCAAAACTTATAAGACTCATTATCGATCATACTTTTACTTATATAATGATTCGTATGTGTATAAGAAAATGTAAGTTTGGGAATTAACCCACTCTACATTTTAATGATCGTTGAATGCTTGGTTAAAACATCCTTCAACGTACCCACCTAAAGCATCACATATCTTCTAACCAACCAAGCATATTCCTCTCTTCACTTTTACACTCCTAAAATTTCTTAAAGGAATATCATGAAGTGCATGTATTTATCTCTCGCTTATAATTGAAATAGTTCACATGTATCTTGTTAAACTAGTTCTAAAAGCTTTACAGCTTTATCACCATTAATACAAAAAAGGTTTCTTGGTTACTTTAAACCATATAATCAATCATTTCAAATGCCTAATATTTTTAGCTCGAAAAGATTCTAAAAACCCTTTTTGGTTTTTCCTTGACATTTGCTTTTCAATTTACTTGACTAAGAATTATCTTACCACAACTGGGTTTTATATGAGTCTTATATTTTATATTCATCATTAATTTCAAATATAGGATATTTATGATTCAACTATAATTAAATTATTAATTAAGTATGGTATACCATAACAAATTTATTTCAAACTTGAAATAAAATCACATTGTGTCTAACCTCGACATGAGATAATGTATTTGGTAACATAAATTACATAATAATAGATTTAAAATACAAGAATCATTTCACTCGGCATGTGTGGATGCAATATTCTCTAGCCAATATAGGAGTCAAGGTCTATCAACAACTTGAAGATCCATTTAACTCTTGTAATATTTCTTAAGTTCTCTGATTCATGTATTTGGATACAAATACAAAAGTAATAGGTTGTATCTAATACCCAAGAATTAAACCATAAATATTACAAACAATGATGAATATACCTGAAGTAGGAACTTCTACTTACTTTTTCTTTAATTAATTCCAAGTTATCTTCTAATGACCTATCTTTCCACATGTGAAGAAAATAGTCTCTTGTCCAATGCTTTCTCTCTTTACCCTTCATTTCTTAGAAAGAAATTATGAAGGCTCCATTGGTGTTTTACTCTCCATTTGTCTTTTCACTTTGTATTTCTTGTTGTTCTCTATAAGAACTGAAGCTTTAAGTTTCTTTAAGTTCTTATCTTTTTGGAAAACCTTACCGAAAAATACCAAAGTGGTTTCTCCATACTATTAATTTTATTATTCTCAATAAAACTAGAGTAACTAGGTTATAGGGATGAGAGAATGAGATTTATTGAAATGTCTATATTCAACTTGAATCTCAATTATACTAATCAATCAATGTATTCTATCATCTTGAGTACATGAGGACTAGTCTGAATTTCATCCTTCAATTTACACGTACTTAGTGTAATGATAATCTCATTCATTTCTTGCTTCACTTTCTCCTCGAAAACTTCTCAAAGATGAGATAACATGGTATAACCATCCATGTCCTCATGTTTCTTTCGAAACTCACTAGAAATTGATGATAAAATTATGATTTAAACATCAAATGTATCATTCATGAGTCTCTTGAAGTGTCTTTTTAAGCCTCACTTATGTCCCAAGGTGACTCATCAAGTAGTGAGGAATTCAACATATACAATTTCCTCTCATATTATAGTATTATGCGCAATAATTTGTACCACTTTTGGAAATTATTATTGGTAAGGGTGTATTCATTGTTCAGTATTGATCACAGTGTTTCTATGGTATTATTTACCATTTTTATACAAAATCAAACTTTATAAAAATAGTGCTCTTATCTTGGTTATCGTTATTGGACATTATATATTTTTTAATCTTAAATGTATCTCTCTATTTTATTCAAATCCTAATAGCCCTAAACTATTAGATTTGGACTGCTCAATCATTTGTGTATTCTATTGGGCATAGATCTGTAAACCTCTCTTTGTTGGGCATACGAATGTTTATCTAATAAAAATTTCTCATTGATTTTGATTCCCTCAAACACCCTCATTTTTTTTACTAATAAATTTACTTTAAGTGGATTTTAGGTTTATATTGAATAATTGTTTTATTTTCCCTAGAATTCTGAAATTCTTTTATTTGATCTTTATTTTTGGATGAAATATTTTTAGCAAAGTATTTTGGACGTTTTGAAAAAAGATGTTGCTATCTAAAGTTGATATTCAACCCTACATTTGGAACCCCAAGTTTGAGCTAAAAATTGTGATCGGGGACTAACTTTTGAAAAATAACGTCACATTTGAGTACCCAATACCATGTTTGGAACCCCACGTTTGAGCTGGACGTTATGTTCGGGAACCTAACTTTTGGTAAGGAACCTCATGTTTGACTACCTAACATTTGGTATGTAACTAACGTAAGCAAAATCATGTTAGTATCATGCTTCATATTATGGAAACCTACATTTGGTATCAATTGAAAATTGGAAACCATACTTTTTGGAGTTATCCTCACGCAGAGTAACCGCACGTCGAACCAATCATCTATAGGTTTTGAATTTTGAATTATTTCTAAGATTCCTGTTATGATTTCGATGGAGTACATATCAAGTAAAATCAATTCAAATTCCATTTTATAAGACCTTTAATATTAGATTAATTCCTTCCATTTTCTAAGGGAAGTCATGCTTTTCAGTGGCTGATTAAATTCAAATTTTAAACGTGTTGTGTGTTTTTAAAATCATAATTTATATGGTGAAATTTTAGGATCGATTTTTTCAAAATAAAATTGGGTAAATCATTAAAATCACAAACAGATATATCACTGCTGCATTTGATCTTTTTTTTAATGGTCTATTTTTTCAAAGCTCAGGAAAAATCCAAATCTCTTTCTAAAAAACTACATTAGATCTTTCTTGTTTCAGCAGAGATTATCCTTTCTTCTAAAACTTCTTCTTATTATCTTCGATACAACTATTGAAACTTGTTGAATCTTTTCAAGACTAAACTTTGAATATATGTATGTTATAGTTTTTTTTAGTGTTATCTGAATATATTCTCCATAGAAAGTTTGGAGATTCTTCCTAAGGATGGTTCTTTGAAGTTATTCATTTATTCCCCTGAATATCTCTTCATCTATCAGTTAAATTATTTGCATATTAATGATTTTAAAGAGAATTTATCCAACCAAAGATAAACTTTTTTGGTTATAAACACTCCGGTTTTGAGTGTTTTGAGGGATACTATTAGTCCTGTTTTAAAGCCTGGTAAAAGTTTCTTTAACAAGTTGTGGTTGCTTGAACTCAACTTTTGAGATCCCTTGAAAAGGGATCTGTTATTGAAAACCACTGAACTCACAGAGTTTTTGTAGATTATACTATAGGATTTTTTTCCTCAAACCACTATAAAACTATTGTGTCTTCTTCTTTTAATTTCCACTTCATATTCTATTAAAGTTATCAACATCACTTTCCAAGTTACAAAGGGGGGTCGGTTCTAAAATATTCAAGTGTTTTTAAAAGGACACAATATGCCCTCATCTTTTGTATTCATAATCATTATGACTTAGCACTCTTCATAGTCCAAGCTATGGTATCATCTCTACTCCAAGAGTCTAAGGTGGGTTTTTGGTGTTGGATTGGTGTAGCCCGATCCGTTTGGATGATGTTGGAGATGGTAGTACTGTAGCTCTGCAAAATTCTAGCCATCGGCCACTATAGAAACTTGGACTTAGGTGGCCACAGCACTGTAGTAGTGTGGACTTCCATCCATTGTCCACAATATCATGGTGGGCAGGAATGGCCCGATAAATTCTATTTCCCAAGACTGCATAAGAAATATTTTCCTAAAATGAATTAAGAGCTACAGTGAAATGGTGAAATTTTTCCCTTGCCTATGTATTTTTTTCCCTTTCTTGTCTATTTCCCTAGCCCAAGGGCTCATGGGGATTTCCCCAGGTCCGGACCTGATGGTGGACTTACTATGTGGTTGGTGGCACAGTGTTTCATCTTCTTTATTAACTCATTCGATCTAGGGTTTTATGTGTGGTGTGAAACTTTGATCTCCCTGTAATTATGACCCTAATTTTAGTGAAGTGATTCTGCCTCTCTGTGGACATAGGGATTATTCCCAAACCACGTAAATAATTATGTTCGTGTTCATATTATTCTTCTTATTGTGTTCTATATTTTCTTCACCTACAAACCTATGTTGTGTGACTCTCATCATTTCCGCAACATTTAGTTGGTCAACCACATTATCATGTGGTTCTTTGATCTATTGAGTGGAGTCTCAACACCTATGAGTCCTTAACTTGGATTCTCTTAACACTTGCCTCTAAAATTGAACCAAGTTGGGTACGGTTATTTCTTTGATGTCAATTTTAGTTAAATCAACTCACCAATCTTGTGAAAACTCTCTGATTGAAAGAGTTATCATCAAATTTGGCTAACGAGCATCCCAGACTATGGTTTCATTATAACTCAAGTGGTGGAAGACATTAATGACTTAATATTTTCTATAAAGATTTTAAAGTTCTTGGTTTTTCTTGGAAAATGAATTTTTTTTCTATTTATCATTTTTTCTACTATGTGATCACAATCACAGCTTAACTATGCATAAATAGAAAACATTCATCGTGAGTTAGTTTATTTTTATTTATGCATGCTAGTTAATTATTCTACATGGTCATGTATAACTACACATACACAGAATTAATTAACCATGCATACGATAAAATAAAAAAATTGATCATGAGCTGTTAGTAATATTTGATCCATCGAGCAGATAATTGATCAACTAAAACCATAGGGGTAACTCCTTGAGTCATGTCTGGATCGAGTTGTAGTGTTCACCATGTCCAAAGTAATCAAATCCTATTTTGTATTACACCAAGGCTATGAAATGTTTCTCCTTTCAACCTCCTCATTATGAAATAATATTCACTTGTGAGTGAGAGGATCTTGGAAATGTGTTATACAAATAAACAATATCTCTAATAGACACACAAACCCTTATACATATAATGAGGTCGAGGGAAAATACACAGATCATCATTTATTAATTAATTATTAAAAACAATCCATGTTATAATAACTAAATAAATAAACAAATAAACATCAAACAGACATTGGATGGTCTAGCTCATGATCAGTCGGCATGCAGTAAACTAGCATAATAAAATTATATTTGAAAATAATTCTACTCTACAATTTATTATGAATTAAAATAAATTCATCTAATTTTGATTCATAATTTTCAAGTTGCATAGTCTTTAAAATGATTTTATTATATTCCTACGGGTGGAACCCAATGTGGCACCGCCATTTAGTTTTTAAAAAAATATTTTTTAAAGAAAACAGTAGTACCTACATCACACGAGGAAGGTTCAATTTAGGCGGCGTAATCTACTCGCTGCATTTTGATTATTATTTTGTGTCTCTATTAGTGCTTGGACCCACTATGAACACCTTCCCCCTAATGGTTCTCCTTCTGGACAAACAAACCAGCTTCGACGAATCCTTTAGCGACTACACACACTCTTTTGAATATTGTAGGCCGCTCTATTTGGATGAAGTCGAGCCGAATTCTAGCGGACTAGATTGCACACCAGACTTCAACTCTCATGGTTTGATCTCCACGGTGAGGTCATTGGGGGTTGTAGGGGGTAGTGTACCCCTAATCAAGGGTCTGAGGGCCGAAGGTCCTCGACCCAAATTTTGGGCACTGTAGAAACTTTGACTGTACTATAGTATAGTTGACCAAGCGACACTGATAGGGCACTATAGCAGTGTGGACTTTGGCATAGTTACTATAGCATCTCAAATTTTAGAGGTAGTGGTACACTATCTCTGCATACTTTTAGCCACCGGTAACTTGTCACGACCCCACCCTCTAATGATACTACAGTGAGGGGAGAGAGATGATGACCCTCGAGTCTCACATCTAGTGGGCCCCAAGTTTGAGACTAGCACCAAGGGTGTACAAATATCACAATATAAGAGGCATTACCCTTTATAAGAAAACAAGATCAGTAGATAAAGATGAATCATACACAATAACTCCAAGACATATATATATATATATATATATATAAGAAAACCAAAAAAACATCACGCAATGCATGTATAAATAGAACTGATACAAAAATAATAAATTCTCCAAAGTAAATACCCAAAAGTAAAGCTAAAGAAGCAACATAGCAATTGTCCCAAGGCCCGAACTACTAACGCCCAGCACGATCCATGTAATCCTCATGGAAACCTAAAAAATGGTTTTATATACGTAGGGTGAGCATATAGGTATACTCAGTAGAAAAACCAAAGTCTCTCATGCACCTGTGAGAGAAGCATACTAATGACCTTGTGACAAAACAGTAGAACCAAAAAACACCTTTCAAGGTATACTAACCATCCCAACCTCACCAAGGCATGCTCACCAAGTAACATAAGTCAATTAATATAATATAAAGTATAGCACATTGATGATAGGGTATCTCGCACCACTTTCCCACTGGTATAGATCTCTCACCCAACATCGTATGTATGGACGCTCTCATCTCTTCTGTATACCACATCATATCTCGCTCGCACACACCTAGGCCTCACAACACAACACATCATATCACATCTCATCACATCTCATCCTGAAGACACTGGGGAAATCACATCACAACTCATCCTGAAAACACTTGGGATAGCATATCACAACTCATCCCAAAGACTCCTGGGATACCACAACCGCTATATAATGCACTAATAGGCTTCCGACCATCACATCTTGTGAAATACCAACCTCACCTGGAAGAGAGAGAGGAAAAGAGAAGGTATCTATCCATCTGCACTCCTCACCGGATGTTGGGAAAAACACCCCTTGCATGATAATGTGGGTGTTCGGCACATAGTGCTCA
Source organism: Viscum album (assembly GCA_963277665.1). Classification (NCBI taxonomy): domain Eukaryota; kingdom Viridiplantae; phylum Streptophyta; class Magnoliopsida; order Santalales; family Viscaceae; genus Viscum; species Viscum album. Next base: position 1,455,507,213 of record OY728161.1, on the reverse strand, counting down.
ACATGGGTAGGGTACATATAGAAATCACAAGAATGTACAATGTATACATATATATACGGAAAAACACACAATATCAACCTATGGGTTTACAACCAACTAACCAAATCACATTACCATCACTTTTTTTACTACCTACAAATGTATTTATTAGTATCTGCAATAGTCGTTTTAAAAGGTAAAGAGCCCTGACAAGTGTCTTTACATTTACTCTCTATTTAACACTCACTCATTTCATTATTTAGCATCAACCACCTATGATTACACAACCCATCATTATATTAAATTAACCAATTTCATCTCATTAACCAACCAATCCAAAACATTTAAACATTATTAAATAATCATTTATATATTCCATCACTACCCGAGCATCTAGCACAGCACAACCACTTTTCACAACCAGCAAAACACATTGTCACCTTGCTTCCCCAAAAGCATAGTCAAACAAACCATACCCTCACTGCCCCCACAAGAACGGCCAAACAACCATCACACCACCATCCCACAAGCATGGACAAACAAACCATCAGCCCCAAAATCCCCAACCACACACATCACATCACATCAAGATCAATTTGAATATTTAAAAAGGGTATTTTATCACATTCCACTTTAATTCTTTGGGGTGTTATCATGAAAATAAATATCTCAGGGAAACCATTTCATTATCTAAGTATAAGAAATTAACCAATTTCTATTTAGGGTGATATCACAACAAGAACAAAAAACAAGGGTTCTACAACCCATTCCAAACAATGCAAACAAAACCACCAACAGCCACAATTTTCAAGAGGGCGTTCGGCCTATACAATCCATCACATCACAATAATAATAAAGCTGTAAAAACATGTGAACAAACTCTTTTACCCTTGAATTTCAACTTAACCAATTTATTTATCTTTAATTAATCTGATGCAACCATATCTCATAGGTAAACGAAATAAAACCCCTCCTGTATGATACACAATAATAAGAAATGAGGGAAATCCTGCCTAAAAGAAGTTTTCCAACTTGCTACTCACCGTAGGGAGAAGAAGAACACCTGCGAATCACAACCGCACCATGAGAACTGAGGATAAATCTACATCGCATCCCAAGACCATCAAACGTAACCCAACACACACCCCAAACCAAAGAAAACCCACCACAGAAGATCCCTAGGAGAACAACGGAAGAAAACAGGTGAGAATGATAAGAGAACTCACCACAGATCAACCATGGATAGCCAACAAACATCCACCGGGATCAACGGATCAAAGAGGGAGGAATAGGGCTTGAAGAACACCTCAGGGCGCCTAGGGTTCACCCAAAATAAGAGGAAGAAGAAAAGGCACACTAGATCAGGGTATCACATGACGTATAATACCCTTTCACGTCATCTAATTCCCGGGGTTCGGTTTCCTCTGAAAAGCGTGTCACCTCTTCATTTTATTATTTATTTTTAAACCCTAAAATATTACGCATTGTGAAACCCTATCTCACATTGTGTGAAATTTTTACACATCATGAGACCCTCTGGACAAGCTATGAAACTGACTTTCATGTCGTGTAATCCACTTACACGGTGTGTAATCTCCCTGCTTCTATCCTTTAGCAACTGAAATTCTTCAGACTCCCTCCGAGCCTCCTCTGAACACCTCCACCAACCAAAACTGTCAAAGTAACGGGCCGGGAAGGCATGGACCATTACATCAGATACCTCTCAAATGATTCTCACCCTAGAGAATCTAAAACCAAGCCCATAAGAAAAGGGGTCTGAACAACAACCTCAAACATGCCAACCCAAACAACCACAAACACACTTCATAGCCACGTCACCACAACCACAAGTTTCCTCCTCTCAGATAACCACACTGCCACATAACCACTGCAAAACTATCAAAATGTGTTGTCCCAAACATACAAATCAGAAAATTTCATCCTCCATATCAAGATACTATCCGCTTTGGGCAGCACTGACTCACCCACATGGGTTTAATCGCATCATAATTAATGTGTCTCAGTTAGGAATCAAGTCCTCACCTTTCCATATATCAAGACTTTATCGCGCATTACACCGCACACATCACAAACCAAGGAAAAAATCTCATATCATTAAACAAAACGGTCTCAAACATCACATCACAAGCAAAAAAAAGAAAGGTAAAACTCAAAACAACTCTGGGTACTGGGCATGCATCTACGTCTCTCGCTCTCAAGTACTTTCCTCTATACCACCACGCCTCCACTGAAGGTTCCGGGCGTAGCGAAATCACATGGGTTGATGTTCACACTTGGCCTTTTGTCATTAGCAATGATCAATCTGGGATCAATACGACGATAAATTCCAGTCTCCACAGATTGATTCACAGAAATAGAAAAAGAAGAAGAAAGGTCCCAAAACCACAAAAGTGGATCATCACAGGTTGATTATAATTAATTTAATTAATTGACAAGAAGTACCTTTTGGGTGTTATTTTTTCGTTTATATTCTTGATCACGTTCCGATGTGATTCTCTGTTGCGTCATAGAAGCCAAGTGTAGACTTCCTCTAGCAGTGATCCACACATGCACCTCGTATCTCTGGACGTCGCCAAAGGAATATCTGGGTGCTAGCATAGAGAAAACATTGCTTGAATTGTCTGCCTTAGATCATCTTGATCTGATGGAAGAGGATCTCTCTCAGTCTTGAGAGCATTCTTAGAGGAATAGGTTCTTTCGGCCTTGAAATAATTCTCCAGAATTGTTATTCACAACGATTCTCTTGTTAGGAAAAGAGTTGGGTTTGTGAGGATATTTATAATCAGGTTTGAGGTTGTAGAGTTATGAAAATAAATAAACGTGTTACGCATTTTATTTATTTCATTGACTCTTATTGAAAACCCCCATGTAGAATAATTAATTTCTTGACATGGGCCCACACTGATTATAATAAATATCATTTAATAAAACAATATTATATCCTCAAAATCCTGACTGGAATACTACACAGCATGTAATCATTAATACATGGCATGTACTTGTTTTCCATAAAACTAAATGGTGTGTAATCATTAATACACGGCGTGTAATTTTATTTCATTTCCTTTCAAAAATGAAAACTACACGGCGTGTAATCATTAATACACGGCGTGTACTTGTTTTTCATGAAAAACTACACGCCTTGTAATCATTAATACACGGTGTGTATATCTTGTTTTTCATTTCCTTCTTCCTCCATAATTAAAACTATTTAGGATTACTTGAATAATTATTAAACCACTTACGGGAATAATCTTTATTCTACTTGAGATAATTGGATACACTTAGTGTGTGACCCTCTAGGACTCTTTCTCATTAGCATTAGGCGGGCTTGCCTAAAGTCCAAGATTACTGTCTAGCAACGGGTCAAGGCACCCAAGAGAAAGAAGTTGACACCACATTGATGTGTCACCTCGTATGAACACTTACTATGTAATTTAATCCCTTTGTCTCAATATCTCATCAAGCAGGTTTCATGGCAGTGTCATAAACCTATATGCTTGATCTGTCATTCTTTGACTTCAAGAAATAAACACGTCGTGTCACCATGGCCATGGAATTTGTTCGACAGTTCTATTTCAATCAAAGGGCCTGAGATATCTACTTCCATAAATATGTAAGGGACAAATCCTTCCTCTACTTATCCATTAACAACATCTCATTCGTGATGCACCCAACGTACCCTACTTCCCACCAACTGTCTTTGTGATGGTTTTCGTCAGTAAATCTAAGTGCGAGAGTCATGACATGAGTTAATGATAATATTCCAGTCTAAGGACCATTACACACGCTCACAGATAGCAATATCCAATGACACCAAAACATGCAAAATTACTACTGGCGGGTCTATTCTCATAATCTCCCATCTTGGAGATTACCAAGTGCGAACTCCATGAGAGAGAGTCTCGTCTTCTTACGAGTACTAGCACATGATGGTCTGTATACTATGTTTCCTATCATAGTATGTCATCCAACCGAAAAACTTTATTTAAGAATATTTGTTATAGCATTTCAAGGTTCTCATCATAGCGGGGATCTTCCATGACCTTATCAATACAACAAATATTTCAGGACATTATTATATTATAGTCATGAAGAACAGTGAACAATATATAATAAGTGAACATTCATGTAATCAAAGTACAAAATAGTTGGTTCTCAGGACACCAACCCTAACATCCACAACACATGAACCAAAAAAAATGGTTCATCCACACAGTTTCTTCTCTTGACGATTATGGATCTCTACTGTTCACTCCACAAATTTCACATCATCCTCAATGTCCAACTCTCCCTAGTCAAGGACATGGGAGTCATCGTGAAGATACCGATGAAGCTGAGAGATGTGAAAGATGTCATGGATCCTCTCCAACTGTGGTGGCAACTCCAACTATTACGTCACATCGCAAACTCGCCACAACACCTCAAAGGGCCCAACAGACCAGGTTGAAAGCTTACTCTCTCTGCCAAACCTCTATTGCTCACATTTAGGGGAAACCATCAAGAACGCATGGTCCCCAACCTAAAACTCCAAGACCCTCCTCCTAAGATCGTCATAAGACTTATGTTGGTCCTGCACTGCTTTCATCCTCTCACAAATGAGCTGCAATTTCTCTTTCATTCTCTGCAACAAATCGGGACCAAGAACTATTGTATCCCCATCCTCCATCCAGCACAATGGTGAACGACATGGACTCTTGTAAAAATCCTAAAATGGGGTCATTCCAATGGAAGAGTGATATCTATTTTTATAAGAAAACTCTACCAAAGGTAGGTGTTGTACCCAAGATCCACCAAAGACCAAGATTCACACCCATAAAATATCCTCCAATATCTAGATAGTTCGTTCTATCCACCCATATTTTTTAGGGTGGAAAGCAGTGCTGAGATGTAACTAAGTGTCAAAATCATGTTGCAATCCCTTCCATACTCTTGAGGTAAACTGTACATTCCAATCTGATACAATGGACCTCAAAAATCCATGCAACCTCATCACCTCTTCCACATACCTCTTAGTCAAATCATCCATTGTGCCAAACTCCTTAAACGCTAATAAATGGAAAAAAATCAACTGATCCACAACCACCCAGATAGCATCACAACCTCCCTAAGCTATGGGTAACCCTGTGACAAAATCCATCGAGATGTCATCCCATTTCCACTTAGGAACATCCAAGGGCTGCAACAGACCACCAAGAACATGATGCTTAGTATTTACCTTCTAGAAAACCAAGAACTTTTCCACAAACTCTACCACTATATATTTCATTCCAGGCCACCAAAACTGAGTCATCAAGCCACGTTACATTTTGGAAATTCTTGGGTGTACCACCAAAGGTGAGCTATGAAACTCATGAAGGAATCCATCATGCATTTCCACTAGAACAAGAAGTATCCCACAAAACAACATCTGGTTCTAAATATCCTCTGATCATATCTCTAGAGCATCACCATGGGAAACACGGTCATGCATCACCTCTACCTATGAGTCTCCCCACTGAGACTCCTCCACCAAGTGCATCATAGAAGACTGTACCACCATCTGAAATAAACAGCCTCTATCACCATCCACCATTGTATCTAAGTGATGGGCTACCAACTCCTTCATTTATCTCCAAGCATCTGCAGACTCTCGAACAACACCCTTCTACGACTTCTTAATCAAAGCATCGGACACAACATTCTTCTTTCCTGAGGTGTAAGAGATCTAAAAATCATAATCCTGAAGAAACTTCATCCACCACCATTACCACAAGTTCAAATCACACTGGGAAACGATATAATTCAAGCTCTTGTGATCCATAAAAAACCACAAAGTGCTCCCCAATGAGGTAATACCACTACAACTTCAGTGCAAACACAACTATTGATAGAACCATATCATGGGTGGCATAGTTACGCTTGTGGGGACATAACGGCCTAAACCCATAAGATATTACCATCTTCTACTGTATCAACACACATACCAATCCCAGACATAAAGTTTCACAAAACACCTTAAAAATCACTCCTTCCTTAGGAAACTGGAGCACTGGAGTACTAACCAAATTCCTCTCCAGGTAACCGAACATTGTTTGGCACTGATCACTCCACAGAAAATTTTGGTCTTTCCTAGTCAAAGTTGTTAATGGGGCTGAAACTTGAGAGAAATTGGGTATAAACCTTTGATAATAACCTGTGGAACCAAGAAAACTGCGAACCTATACCACGTTCTTAGATGCTTCCCAAGAAACAATTTCTTAAACCTTTGACGGGTCGACAATCACACCTTACTAAGACACCACATTCCCTAGGAAATGCACCTATCATGTACAAAACTTACACTTGGACAAATTTTCATAGGGATGATGGTGTTAAAGAACATTCAAGATATTTTTGAGATGTTCGGCATGCTCCTCCTCTGACATTGAGTATATTTAGATATCATTGATGAATATGATGATGAACTGATCCAAGAACTCATGAAACATGAAGTTCATAATCCCCATGAACACGGCTAGTATTTTTGTAACACCGAACGGCATGAATACAAATGTAAAGTGCTCATACCTGCATCTAAAGGCAGTCTTTGGGATATCGCCATCCTTCACCATAAACTAGTGATATCAAGACCGCATATTGATCTTAGAAAACCAACTCACCCCTATATATTGGTCAAAAAGATCATTTATCCTTGGAAGAGGGAAATGGTTCTTGATCGTCACCTGATTCAAACTTCAGTAGTCGATACACAACTTCAGACTACTATCTGCCTTATTGGTGAACACTAGAGCACCCCACGGTGACACACTAGGCCTGATAAAACCCTTATTCATCAGACCATATATCTGAATCCCCAACTCCTGAAACTTAGAAGGTTTCATTAGATAAAGATCCATCGAAATTGGAGAAGCACCAAACTACACGTCTATCCCAAATTCAACATCACATCAAGGTGGTAGAATCACAACATCCTTGGGGAAAACATTCAGGAACTCCCCAAAGACCTTGGGAATCTCTAACATCCCAGCATCCACTGATTCCACTGACAACTCATACAAAATGGAAAGAAGGGGCTTCACACACTGACTTCCCACCTGAAAACTCCACTCACCAACAAAAACCACATGTTAGTCATCCACATCCGAAAACACAACTACCCTCCAGAAGAAGTCGATATCATTAAATACAGAATACAACTAGTCGATGTTGATAATAACATTGTATGGTTTCATCAATAACAAGAAAAGATATTCACGGGACTGATGTGACCCCATCATCTGTCTACACCCCTGGAACACATCAAACAAGATAGTATGGCCTCCGACTGGCATAGTCAACATCAAGGATACAGGAAGCCTCTCTATATCTAGTCTCAAATAATGGTCTAGAGAAGATGAAACAAAGGAGTGTGAAGATACTAAATCAAACAAGGTACAAACAAGGGTACTAAACAAACTGATTGTACCTCTAAAAATCTCTATCCCCTCTAGAACTACTGCCTCCACTATGTGAAACTAACCACGCCCAGTTCCTCTTCCTCTCTATTAATGATCTCCTCCATGGCTATGCTCAGATCGTGGTCCCTAAACATGAGGAACATCCTAAGGTCGGCCTATACTTGCTCTATCTCCCCTCGGCATAGCAAAAACATGTTTCCCCTACTGCTGAAATGGTCTCACTAGCAACTGTTGTTGAGGATGGTGTTGAACCCATCCACCTCCACCAAACTGAGCTCGAGGAACCATTAGGAACTATCTATGGTAATGTCCATGAACCCCACAACCAAAAAACACTAGAACAAAGCTCCCATAAAAATCATGGAAACCACTGGAACCAGAAGTCCGAAAAGGAAGCTGCTGAGGTTGACTCCATACTGGTCAAAACCAAGAAGTTCTTGGAATCTGAGACCTGCCACTGACAACTCTACCCCTCAAGGAAACCTATTGGTTCCCCTATCATGGACCACCTCCTCTATATTGTATTCCCTCGATCACCTTTGCCTTCTTTTGAACCTCTAGATACATTGGCAATGTAAAAGGAGTTACTACATACTGAATAGAAGGGAAAAGTGCCTCCTCAAGACACCTTGCATGAGACTCCTCATCTGGAAAAAGATTCAGAGAAAAATGCAGAAGGTCCTTGAATTTGATTTCCAGCTCTCGCACTGGAATTCTCTCCTTCTGAAGAGAAAGAAGCTTATGCTTATTTACTACCTTCTGGTCGAAGAAATGAACTTTTTCTGGAACTCCTTCTGGAAGTCATCCCACAAAATTTTTTCTCATTCTGCTCTCCAAGATACATGGTCCACCACTAACACGTATCTCCCCGCATATGACTGACTTTCAAAAGGACCCAGTACTCTGTTAGGGCCAATATCAAACTAAAAGTGATCTCGATCTATTCCGTCCATCTCTTTGTCTCCATGTATAAAACACTACCCTTGTACTTCCTTAAATCATACTGCTGGAAAGAGTGAAACAACCTCTACCACTGATCATCCTCCTCAACCGAATCAAACATATAGAGATAAACCATATCAACCTACTGAACCTCAACTTCATGAGTCACACACGAACGATGACCATGATCTATAGCTGAAAATAAAATAAAGATTTTCTTAGCTCTAGTAGTATGGATTTTCACTATAAGATTCATTTTAACTTATTTAATTTTTTTTATTCACTTCAACTTTCCCAAAACAACCCAATTCAAATAAGAACACAAGTCATTATGATGTATGTACCTTTCCTAGGTCTCTGCCCTACAAGTGGGTTCATCTCACCTAGTCGTTCAATAAGCTCAGAGTTTGTGCAATGGATCACGAGGGGCCCTAAAATCATGTGTCCTATTCAATATCTTTGGATTATGTCATGCACCAAGGTCAACTGAAATTGTTACCATACCACCTCATGCAATATTCACTATTCCTAACTCCAAACTTCATCTTATCTCTCAACCATTACCTTTAATACCAATCTATCACAACCCCCTCCCTCCAAAGATACTACAATGAGGGGAGAGAGATAATGACCCCTAAGTCTCGCTTCCAGTAGGCCCCGGGTTGATGACTAGCACCAAGGGTTTACAAATCTCACAAGATGTGAGGCATTACCCTTTATAAGAAAACAATATTGGGAGATAATATGAATCATTCACAATAAATCCAATACATATATATATATATAAGGAAACCCAAAAAAACATCCTGCAATGCATGTATAAATATAACTGAAACAAAAACAATAAAGTCTTCAAAGTAAATATCCAAAATTAAAGCTAAAGTGGTGACATAGTAATTGTTCCAAGGACCGAGCTACTAACACCCAGCATAGTCCACGTAATCCTCCTAAAAACTTGAAAACATTTTTATATACGTAGGGTGAGAATACATGTATACTCAGTAGGAAAACCAAAGTCTCTTGTGCACATGTGATAGAAACATACTAATGCCCTTGTAAGAAAACAGTAGAACCAAACAACACCTATCAAGGTATACTAACCATCCCAACCTCACCAAGGCATGCTCACCAAGTAACGCAAGTCAGGTAATATAATATAAAGTAAATCACATAGATGATAGGGTACCCCTCACCACTTTCCCATTGGTATATCACTCTCACCCAACATCATACATCCTGGAACTCTCATCCCTTCAGTATACCATATCACATCATGTCTTTACACACCTGGGCCTCACAAAACATCCCACCCATACACACCTGGGTCTCACACCACATCCCACCCACACACACATGGTCCTCACAATGCATCCCATCATCACACACCTGAGCCTCACAGCGTATCCCACCCAAACACACTTGGGTCTCAAAACGCATCTCACCAGCACACACTTAGGCCTCACAACATAGCACATCATATCACATCTCAATACATCTCATACCAAAGACACCAAGGAAAGCACATCCCAACTCATACCAAAGACACCTGGGATAGTATATCACAACTCATTCTGAAGACACCTGGGATACCACAACCGCCATCTAATGCACTAACAGACTTTTGACCATCACAGATTGTGCAATACCTACCTCTCCTGGAAGAGAGAGCGGAAAAGAGTGGGTACCCATTCATCTGTACTACCCACTGGATATTGGGAAAAACACTCCTTGCATGACTATGTGGGTGTTCGACATGTAGTTCTCAATGTGGGTGGGGTGCATATGGAAATCACAAGAATTTATAGTGTATACATATATATAGGGAAAATAATACCATCCCAACCCATGGGTTTACAACCAACTAACAAACTCACATCACTGTCACTTTTAATGAAACCTCTAAATGCATTTATTATTATCTGAAATAATCATTTTAAAAGGAAAGATCCCTGATAAGTGGATTTACATTTCATATCCGTTTAACACCCATTCATTTCATTATTTAACTTCAACCACCTTTGATCACACAACCCATCATTATATTCCATTAACCACTTTCAAATCATTAACAAACCAACCCAATCCATTCAAACATTATTAAACAATCATTTATTTATTTCATCACTACTCGGGAATCTAACACAGCACAACCACATTTCACAACCAGCAAAACACATCATCACCTTGCCTCCCCACAAGCACGGCCAAACGAACCATCACATCATCATACCACAAGCACAGCCAAACGAACCATACTCTCACCGCCTCACAAGAACAGCCAAAAAACCATCACACCGCCTCCCCAAAAGAACGGTCAAACAAACCATCAGGCCCACAAGCCCCAACCACACACATCACATCACATCAAGATCAATTTTCAGATTTAAAAAGGGGATTTTATCACATTCCACTTTAATTATTTGGTGCATTATCACACAAACCAAAATCCTGGGGAAAAAATTTCATTAGACAAGTATAATTAATTAACTAATTTTCATTTAAGGTAATATCACAACATGAACAAAAAATAAGGGTTCCGCAACCCATGTTAAACAGCGCAAACAATACCACAACGGACACAATTTTCAACAGGGTATTTAACCTGTACAATCCAACACATCACAATAACAATAAAGCTATAAAAACATGTGAACAAACCCATTTACCCTACAATCTCAATTTAACCAATTTATCTATCTTCAATTAATTTGGAACAACCATATCTCATAGGTAAATGAAACAAAACCCCTCCTGCATGATACACAATAAGGAGAAACGGGGAAAATTATACCTCAAAGAATCTTTCCAACTTGTTGTGCATTGCAGGGCGAAGAAGAATGACTGTGAATCACAACCACACCATGAGAATTACGGATCAACCTACCCCACATCCCAATATCATCAAACAAAAACCAACACACACCCCAAACCAAAGAAACACCACCGCAGTGGATCCCTGAGAGAATAACGGAAGAAAACATGTGAGAAGGAGAAGAAAACTCACCATGGATCAACCACATATCACCAACAAACATCCACCAGGATCAACGGATCAAAGAGGGAGGAATAGGGCTCGAAGAATACCTTAGGGCACATAGGTTTCTTCCAAAACAAAATAAATAAGGAAACACGGCCGAATAAATAAAATCTCAGCCAAAAAGAATTTTTTAAACTGCACTAGATCAGGGTATTACACGACATGTAATACCCTTTCATGTTGTGTAATACATGTGGTTCAATTTTCACCAAAAAAATGTGTTGCTTATTCCTTATTATTAATTTTTAAACCCCAAAATATTACACATCATGAAACCCTATCTCACATCGTGTGAAATGTGTACACATCGTGATACCCTCTGGAAAAGCTGTGAAACCGACTTCCACATTGTGTAATCCACTTACACAACGTGTAATCTCCCTACTTCCAACCTTTAGCAATCGAACTTCTTCGGAATCCCTCTGAGCCTCCTCCAAACATCTCCAAGAACCAAAACTGAAAAAGTAACATACCAGAAAGGCATAGACCGCTACATCACTATAGCAAAGTGGACTGACTATGCGGTTGGTGGAATAATTGAATCTTCTTATTTATTAGCTTACTTGAGCTAGGGTTTCTATGTGTCTGAAAATATGAAAACCTTTTTTAAATTAAGCTCTTGAAATTAGTGATGTGTTAGGAATATAAATTTTATTCAATTGTTATTAATATAATAATTACTAATATTATTGTCAATATTGTATTAAGTTATTATCACTTTTATTATTTTTGTTACTATAGAATTATTAATAACATTAATTTTGTTATTATTATTATTACCAAAAAAATAATCAATTAATTAATTAATGAGAGGAATAATAAAGCAAACACAAAATAAAAATAAATAAATAAAATGTAAAATAAGATGGATTGAGTTTTGTTTTAATAATAATGATGATGTGATTATTATTTAAGAATATTATTCTTATTATTAATATGATTGATAAATTATTAAGTTTTTGTTGTTATTATTATTATTATTATTATTATTATTATTATGTTTTTTAGGTGATTTAAGACCCTTTTTTAGAGTTCTATTTATTTTTTTTATTTTTTTCTTTTCTTTTTATTTTTTTTCTCTTTTCTATTTTTTTTCTTCCCTCTCCCTTTTTCCCCCTCTTCCCATCACATTTCCTTCCTCCCCCACCTATTATGTGTGATGTTGCCCTACCTCCTCACCTACACGCTGCACCTCCCCATGGCCAGCCGCTGGACCTCCCTCCTTCATTGCACCACCCCATGTCACCCTAGATCCCTCTCCTGGTCACGTCGTCGCCTTCCTCTCAGCCAGCTAGCTCAGGCCGCACCTTTTCCATGGTCTCCGACCTTCTTTTCTTCTGTAAAATCCCAATCGGCACCCTCCTCCCTCACCTTTGGAAACCCTCTTCTCGCACGGCTAGCCTCTGGATCCTTTGTGCCGCCCTTCTTCCCCTCCACCGCAACTATGTTTCACTCCGAGTGAGTTTTCCCTCTCCACTTAGGCTTTTGGGGTGGGATTCCATGTTTTTTGGGTTCTATTTTTATGTTATTGGTTTTAATTCATGAGTTTGGGTTCACGCTAGGTTCCTTGTAGTGAAAACGGCGTGCGATTGGGGTTTCACGCTAGAATTTGAATTTTTCACACCAATTTTTGGGAAATTATTCACTCGAGGTAGGTGTTTTCATGTCTTAACATCATTAGATTAATTTAATATGTTTTTTTAAATTTATTAATGTATTCTTCATTTTTATTATGTGGTTATTTTGGTGTTTTCAGAATGGTTTTTGTGTTTAAAGGTTGGAATTGGATTTCTAATATAGAGATTGGTAATGATTTGGTGTGTGCTTTAATGCAATGTTTTTTCTTAAATGGGTTTTAGTAGTAGTTTGGGTGGCACAAAATGTCCTCGAAAATATTTTTGGCATGCACATGTGATATTGGGTTTACCTTTCATATGGGTCTTGTTGTGAGAGTTCTTGGAAACATGAAATTAATTATTTTAGGTGGTAAAACTATGATTTGGTAATAGTTTAATACATATCTGAGTTAGAAATGTATTTTTCATAAAAATAATCTATTGTGTGTTGTGTGTATCATATTGTAGGGTTTCTTGAAAATGATTTCGGGTCCTATCTTAAAAGTGAGAAATATTTTCTAAAACACTTAAGGTGAAAGTGTATAAAAAATGGATTAAAGGAAAAATTATTTATTTTGGCATGTTAAACTTATTGCGCACGTTTTTATTTAAATTTTAAATAGTTTGATAAGTAGAAAACATGTTTTGGAATGGTTGCATTGTACATTCGATTTTAAAGTGGTGTTTTTTCATGAGATCAAGTGTGCTTTTTCTATAAACTATCATGTGTTAATCTTAAATGTTTAATAAAATATTTACGTGAATTTATTTAATTAAATGTGATGTGCGGATGTTTTTTTTTATAGGGTTAAACATTTGTTAAATTTTAGGTGTCGTTATTGTGTGAAAATTAGGCATCTTTCATGTGCAACCCTTGATGTGCCAATTAGAAATGTTTTATTAGTTGTTTAAATAATTTATGAGGTCATTCATGTGATGTGATTTATGATGTGAAATGGTTTTGGTGTGTGTTAGGTCTAAAAAGGGGGGATTTTGAGAATGTCTTCGGGTGTAAAGTTTTGTGGTGCCTTTGGAAATTGTTTTGGAAACTTTTTTTTATGAACTATTAAATTGCATAAGTGGTGTGAGACATGTTTACCAAATTATTTGGTATGTGTATGTTTTTAGAGTGGGGTTTGGGTGTGAAAGTGGTGGAACACTATGTGTACCTTGTTTGAGCACAAAAAGGGAACCCTGGGTACCTAGGTAGGCCGATTAGGACTAGTACGCTAGATGGTATGGAAGTGGTTTATCCATGTTTCATCTAGCAGGATTGATGTTACAAAACTAACTAAACTTTTGTGATGATTGAAGACCATTGGGTTATGGATGTGATTCCCTACTAGTGGATCATGCATGAGAGCATTGATTAATGTGGCTCTTATTCCAAGTTTACACCGAGGTACGATGTCTCTAGCATCCCACGCGTACTAGCTACCTTAGGGGATTTACCCACAGTACTCTACTATTCATGATGTCGTGCCTTCGGTCAACATATGGAGGGCCACTTGAGTGTGTGTGTCTTCCTTATATATTTTCTCACCCACTTTAATGTAGTATTTGTGATATGGTTTTTCTTAAAACATTCTTTTCTTTTTTACTTTCAGCTTGTAAATGTCTTCCTTAATAGTTTTTTTTTAAATCATGTTTTTATAATAGGTATATTAAATTATCTATTAGATGTTGTGGCATGGAAAATTTTTGTTGGGTGGTATCCTACTAGGCTCTTGGCTCACACCCTATATACACCTTTGGGTGTATGTAGACCTTGTTCTTTATGTATTCCTGGTTGAGGCATCGTGCTCAACGATGGTGGTTCAGGTTGTTGATGGTTTTCTCATGCAGGTTGGTGTTGGTAGCTTGTGGATGTTGCACCTCTATTGTTGCTTGAAGTTTTGGGTTAGAGTTTTAGTTTCCTCTGTTTCCATTTCTTTTTGGATGTAGGTTCAAGTTGTAAACCTTCAAATTTGATTTTATTTTAAGGTCCTGTTTGGTTGTCAGTTTTCAATTTTAGTTTATCTATCTTGTTGGCTGTTTGTGTTTACTATTTAGGGTAAACTGTTCTCACATGTTACTCCTGATACCCAGGCACTTGTGCCAGCCCTCGGGAATGCCCTTCAGGCCATGTCATGGACCAGGTCGGGTGTCGGGTCGGATGGTGACCTGACCTGGTTCGTGACAAAATGGTATCAGAGTAGGTTTTCTCTCTTGGGTCATGTTCCTTTGGGATAGAGTCAGGGTAGACCAAAGTTAAGGGTGTCGGAACTCGATGTTCTAGATATGAGCAATGTGCTTAGCTAGCACACCTCGTGGCAGGACTCGAGTTACCATGGTAAGTTGAGCTTTATCTGAATCTTTGGTCCATATGGTTAATATTGTCTAGGGGAAATGAAAAGGGAGTGGGTTCAGTGGTCCCAGTGAGCTCACAAGGTATGGAAAGCCATGTGGAGCCTAGGATTATATCCTATAATACTCTCTATGGTGGTGGCGTGATTGGCGTATGGTCGCCAACCATATGTCATAGTCACCCGCCGACACTAGTCTCCTCTTTCATCATTTTTCATCTCTTTGTTTTGGAATCATGAAGATATGGTTTTTAAGTAAAAATGATTTGGTCTTGGAAAATGCTTTGAAATGAAGCGCTTTAAAAAGAAAATTATGTATGATATTTTAAAAGTGTGGGTCAAATGTTTTGTTTTTGAAAAATGGAAGGTTTTAGTTTAGATCCTTGGTTCTCTCATGGGCAACCACATGCATGGGTGTATATGGAAATAGAAATGGTTAATGGCATGAGCGGATGAGTGTATGGATGGAAATGAGGTGAGTGCTGGTGTGGCATGGAAACATGCATGTGTGAGGCCCATGGGACACCATTGGTGTTTGTACAACCCACCAGTTGCGTTCATTTTTAGAAAGTTTTGTTAAAGGAGATTTTGGTGTTTTTATAACTGGTGATTTCATGGTGTGTCCTCGTGTTTTGGGAATGTTTTACGTGGGTATTTTCGAGCCGAGAATAATTTTTTACTGATTTTTGTCTTGAGTTTGAATTATTATTTGTAAGTTGTTGTGAAAGTGTGTTGTTAGTGGTTTCTATTGAAAAGTGCTTCAGTAATCCCTTGTAGTGGTTCCCCTTACACATTTAGTGTTTGCTTGCAGTATTTCTTGGCCATTGGACCAGTTTGATTGGGTTCATGGTTCTCTTTCTTGACTAGTGTATGCCCCCAAAAATCTATTAACATGGGATTGAAGTGTGTCCATGGGAAATTCTCCATTGGTCGGCCCTCCATTTGATTAAATTAAGGACTCTACCTTTTGAGTGATAGTGCTAAGTCTATCCATTTTTTCTTTTCAGTTAAGAAGGTCCTCTTGCAGTGGGATGACATATGTGAGGAGAGTTGAAAAGAGTTTCGGTCTCTTTGAGTTGTCTAAGTTATCTGGTATGAAGTTTGACATTGTGGCATCTGAAGGTTCCCCTTGGAAACGGTGAAAGAAATCCAGTGAGGAAGGGTGAAGGTGGTTCAAAGTTATTGGTGCAGTTCGATGTCTTGAAAGGCTTGTAGTGATTTCATCGGCCACAAGGGTCATGTTTGGTGATGTCTTGTAGTGTGATTTCTCTTCAAAGTGAAAGGGTGGATTTCATAAAACCCTCTTAGAATCCTTGTTTTTGTATGAGTTTGTCCTCCTCTTAGGGAGTTATAATTTTTTTTCAAAGGGGAGTGTTTGATGTGCGTCTTTCCTTATTAAGTTTCTTAGTTAAGGTAAATAAGTCATTCATTTGCATCATCTAAACCCCTGTTTTGGTGGATGTGTCATGAGGGAGTAGTTGGATGTTGTGGGGTATTGTGTTTATTGGTGTTGTCTCAATTGCGGTGTGGTTGTGTGTGGCACCAAAAGTAGAATCTCTGTTCAAGAGTCTTCAATGTCTGACTATGAGGCAGGAGATGCTTCAAACATCAGGGCTCTAGCCATAGGCCTAGGAGTGAAGCTGACGCGTGGTTAGGAACCCGAGGAGTGTGTGGGACCTCGACTTTATTTCTCTCACCGGTATTGAATATGAAAGTGGTTTAAACTATTTTTTGTGGTTGTTCCATTCCAAGCAACCCATTTGGGTGTGTGGGGTTTCACGTGGCTATGAGGAGGTGTGGTCGTATCATTGCTTTAAAATCCCAAGGGTTGCATCACACCAGATATAATCTCTTTTAGAAGTCCTTATGAGGTTTGTTTGGGTAAATTGATCAAAAATTTGAATAGTTCTCATCCATGGATGTGGAAATTTTGGTTTTTCTTAGGTCGTGGTTTTGACACCCCGGTAATTGGGCCACGCCCTCCCTGTCCCTTGTGGTGGGGTGTTTGGTCACAGTTAATAAATTTTTAAAAGTTTTGTATCTTTTTTTAGTTCCAATGGCTGGGAGGCCCATGGTGGGTCTCACAAAAATGTCTCTAGAATAAATTGGTGTTGGCCTTTTCATAATGGTGGGGAGTCCGCCCGGACCTACCCGTGTCATTTTTTCAATCTTGCTTAGGGAATTGGTAGGTTCTTAATGGTGGGGAGCCCCTTAGGGATTATCCATGTTGTCCTTTTGGTTAGGTTCATTTCCTTGATCAATCAACAAGAGGTTTTATAACTCTTTGGGGTGGGAGACACATGTTAGAAAGTCTTTTAATGAGTTTCTTAAGGTTGTCATTTTAGTCATCTTCTCTAAGCAGGATGAATTTGTCTCTTTTCACTTAATTTTTGTGGGGATCCTCTTTTAACCTTAAGGGGGTGTCATTTTCTACTTTGGGGTTCAATATTAGTTGTGAATTTTTTGGAACAGAAAGCGCTATGGTGGGAATTATTGTCACACCCTCCCCTTTTACATTATTTCTTTTATCAATTTTTCTGGGTATCGGAGATTCATGGTTGAAGCATGACTTTAAATTTTTGAGTTCTTATTTAAAAACATATTTTCTGGCCTTAACTACATTCAGCGTACTGCGGTCGAATCCGTGCGGCCTCACCCAAGTTACCGTGTGACACTGCCCGGGTCACCGCATGACCTGCCCGACGTTCAGGACAAATAAATAAAGTGAAATGAAATATGTGAGGGTAAAGTAAAATAAGATAAGTAATAAAATAGGAATAAAATAAAATAATAAGTGTAATAAAATTTGCGGAATTGAAAATATTATTATTATTATTAGTGTTAGGAATATAAATTTTATTCAATTGTTATTAATATGATAATTACTATTATTATTGTCAATATTGTATTAAGTTATTATCACTTTTATTATTTTTGTTACTATAGAATTATTAATACCATTAATTTTATTATTATTATTATTACCAAAAAAATTAATCAATTAATTAATTAACGAGAGGAATAATAAAGAAAACACAAAATAAAAATAAATAAATAAAAAGTAAAATAAGCTGGATTAAGTTTTGTTTTAATAATAATGATAATGTAATTATTATTTAATAATATTATTCTTATTATTAATATGGTTGATAAATTATTAAGTTATTATTATTATTAGTAGTAGTAGTAGTATGTTTTTCTAGGTGATTTAAGACCCTTTTTTATAGTTCTATTTCTTTTTTATTATTATTTTATTTTATTTTCATTTTCTTTTTTTTCTCTTTTCTCTTTTTTTTCTTCATTCTCTGTTCCTTCCCCCTCTTCTTGTCATGTTTCCTTCCTCCCCCACCTACTATGTGCGCCACTTCCCTACCTCCTCACCTGCACGCCACACCTCCCCATGGCCAGCTGTCGGGCCTCCCTCCTCCCTTCATCGTGCCACCCCGCGTCACCCCTGCTCCCTCTCCTGGTCGCGTCACCACCTTCCTCTCGGCCAGTTATCTCAGGCCGCACCTTTCCCATGGTCGCTGACCTTCTTCTCTTCTGGAAAATCATGGTCGGCTCCCTCCTCCCTCACCTCCGACGACCCACTTCTCGCACGGTCAGCCTCCAGAGCCTATGTGTCTCCCTTCTTCCCCTCTGTCGAAACTACATTCCACTCTGGGTGAGTTTTCCCTATCCACTTAGGGTTTTGGGGTGGAATTCCATGTTGTTTGGGGTTCTATTTTTATGTTAGTGGTTCAAATTCATGATTTTTGGTTCGCGCTAGGTTCCTTGTGGTGCAAACGGCGCACGATTGAGGTTTCACACTAGAATTTGAAGTTTTCACACTAATTTTTGGGAAATTCTTCACTCAAGGTAGGTGTTTCCGTGCCTTAGGATCATTAGATTAATTTAATATGTTTTTTTAAATTTATTAATGTATTATTTAGTTTTATTATGTGGTGAGTTTGGTGTTTTCGGAATGTTTTATGTGTTTAAAGGTTGGAATTAGATTTCTAATATAGAGATTGGCTATAATTTGGTGTGTTCTTTGATTCAATGTTTTTTAAAAATGGGTTTTAGGAGTTTTTGGGGTGGCGTGAAATCTCCTTGGAATTATTTTTTACATGCACATGTGATATTGGGTTTATCTTTCATATGGGTCTTGCTATGAGAGTTCTTAGAAACATGCAATTAATTGTTTTAGGTATGAAAAATATGATTTGGTAATAGTTTAATATGTATCTCAATTAGAAATGTATTTTTCTTGAAACATTACAGGAAAATGATCATTTCATGGCGGTTTTTTTGGATATGGTGACGGTTTGAACTGCCGCCATATGCTTCTATGGCAGTTTCAAAAAACCACTGCTAAATTGTGTGTTGGTATAAAATACACGGTGGTTTACTCGATTTAGCGGTGGTTTATGGTAACCATTGTAGTGGATGCATTTAGCAGCAGTTTTTTATGGTTTTAGCGGTGGTTTCCTTGTTGAAAATGAATTATTTTTTAGCGGCTATTAAAACCACCGCTAAAAAATCATTTTCACCTAGAAAACCGCCCCTAAAACCAAGATAAATGCCACAAAATAATAAAGGAATATGAAAATTTTTTATAGGCGGTTTTAACCACCACAAAATTATTTTTCATAGCGGCGGTTTTAACCACCGCGGATAGCAAAATACCAAAATTGTAGCGGTGGTTAAAATTGCTGCTAAATATAATACATTTATTTTGCGGTGGTTAAAACCACCGCTAAAACCAGATTCACAAAAAAAAAGCAGTTGATTCTGCAGCCCCAATACCAGTTCCATGAAAAAAAACCATTCTAATTTCACATATACATACATCCCACATTCAAAATAATACCATAAGACCAACATTTTCATAAGAATCACATGATAGATACTTGAATAATAGTTTTAGTATGATTTGGGTACATAAAATTTATTCTAAGTACATGAAGTGTCACTTTTGGATATAGTGGTTTCACAATCAGGGATAGCAGTTGATCTCGAGTATGTTGATGTATTTGTGTATCTGTCATAACTGAGGAATATAATTGGTAGTTGATGTTTTATTGGATTGTATGGGAATTAAAGAAGAAGAATTTTGGAAGTCTCTCGCTTAGCATTTCCAATGACCAGAGTTACCAAGAATGGATTCACATTTAACTATACATACTAGTGTGAGGAAGTTTCCATAGTGTTGAAGAAGTGGTTGTTTTCAGCTATGATCCTAAGCATTCCTGGGCCTAAAGTTGGTAATGTAGTGAAATGTGATGCATCTAGTTCTAGCTTAGGATATGTTATGATGTAGAGTGATAAATTAGTCACTTCGGGTTTCATCAGCTTTTAACCCACAAGATGAAATACTCTAATCCTATATTTTAGTTTGTAGTTGTGGTCCATGCATTGGAATGATCATGACAGAACCTCTTGGGAGATAGATTTGTTGGGTACTTTTGTACCTAGAGTGCATATAATATTTTCTCACGCATGGACATAATATTTATCAGATGAATTTCATAGATTACTTGTATATGTTTGACATCGATAAATAGTATTCAACTAGAAATGGAAATGTAGTGGTAAATGAATTGGGCTAGAAAATGTAGGAGATGGGAGAACAGATTTTATTAGCTGAATAGAAGATCTTATATTCAATGTAAGACTAGTTTGTGGGTGTAGTTAAGTATTTAGGGGAATCGATATGGGTATCCTTAGAGATAATGTATTCATTGGTTAAACAAGTAAAGACAAGTTAGAATATTATTCTGGAATGTATCATGATGTGTGATAGGTTGGAAGAATTTGAAACTATTTCAGGATTGAATTTTGATATACATGGAGTGTTTATAGTTCGTATCATGGTAATGGTAACATATTCCATGAGAGATGAGTTTATGAGATCCTATAATGTTTTGAAGTGGGATTTTTACCCAGGGTCGACCATGATTTATAATAATGAAAAATGGATGTTCTGGTGTCCCTCCATAGTAAGAGACATTGAAGGCTTTGTTTCCCATTGATTGAATTGTACAAAAATTATCACTGAGTGTCAGAGTTGATATTTGAAGTGGTATGTTCACTCAGGGTCAACCTATTTTACCTCATAGTTCTGGTAATTATAATAGAAGTTTATGAGTTGATAGTTGAAGTTGTGTATAACCTTTTATCCTCAGATCGATGAATAGTTGGAAAGGATGATCCAAACCATATATGACATGCTTCAGGATTTTATTATAGATTTTAGCCACCAGATGCATCTTTTGGGGAGATACAAATTCTGGTAGTGTAAGACACCCAAGTGTTCAACAGATATTTATAAATTCTACTATTAATGAAGTGGGCAGTCCCTCTACCTTAATAGGATCAAGACACTCAAGTGTTCAACAGATATTTGTAAATTATTATCATAACTATTTCGAATAAGAGGAAAGCATAAGTGGGAGTGATCACATGCCAACTATAAAACATGAGAAGATAATACTATAAAATTTTAAACAATAAGGTCTATCCACTAAAAACAAGTTGAAGGGAGTTAGAAAACTGGATATTCCTAATAAAATCAATAAGAAGCTTGATCATTCATCCTTTGGTAAAAAACATAAAAAATTTAGGAAAAATGAATCATAAAAAATGATTCATGACAATAAAGAATTGACATATATGGTTCATACAACACTCTAGAAATCAAGACATAAAAGGAAACATCAGAAATAAATAAAATACATAAAAGCAAACATGATAAATCAAGAAAATGTTAGGTCATGAAAATGTTTGGTGGAAACTATGTGCCACACATGATACCTATAAAAACAGACTGTTATCATATTTATCCAACATATCAACAATACAACTAATCACAGTCCAATGATGAACGCAGCTCGTCACCCACTCCACCTCCATCTCTACTTCTTACTGACACTTGAAAAAACATTATACTGAAAATTAAATATTGTTGTATATTTATATTTAAACATAAAACCAATAAAAGTTTACAAACTAAATGATTTTGAATTTTTGTGATTTTCCTGCTCACCACCAGTCGATGCAATACCATCGGGGGAAGATTTGGTCGTCTTATGATATAAATCAATCAATGCTTTCTGCAAAGTGGATATCTGAACCCCCTGGTCTTGAATTGTGTTTTTTAGAGAAACAATCTCTCTCTGAGTATCTCAGGGTATGGACTGACTAAAACTAGGAGTAGATGCAGATGTAATCCCCAGTGGCCTGCCAAATACCTCAAATGGTACGGGTCCCAAACTCATCCCGCACACTCTACCAAGATGCTCCTTCCCAAGGACTTTAGCAACCGGGTCATCCTGGGAGATTGAGTAGGAATGTGCAGGATTGGCATCCCACAGTTCTTTAATTTTTACCTATAAATCAAATAGAAGTCATATTAGAAGCAATATATATTAACATATTAACAACTCATAATAAGTTATTATAATGAAAAATAAGTTCATACCCCAAGTTATTTGTTAGGCTCATTAACAAAACTTCCATCATATTTTTGGTGAACATTCAACCACACTTCTGTTCGGGATACTTCATGCTCTAAACTATGTGACTGCATTAAACAAACATAAATCAACAATTTAGTATATTAAAAAAAAAATATTGTCTTATTAATATTTAAACTAATAAAAAGATTACCAGAGCAGATAGACTTCTAGAAAAACTCTTTGACCCCACACAGTGTGAGGGATAACCTGCTTAGCTCGGCTTGATGCGTTCTTTCTTGAAAGATCCTAAAATAACTAAAATAAAATTTAATAATAATTTATTCAATATAATCTCCTCTTCATATACATGTATAAATTTAAAATGATATTAATATAGTAATATATATTTAAATACCATTTTCTTCTCATCATGATGTATGTCAACAAAAAAATTCCATTTTTCTTTGGGTACCCCATCGGTAGATTTTCATACATCTTTTGGGCGGACAACTAAGTATCATTGGCATCGCCTCACAATCTCTATTTAAAGACTTTCCATTTTTTGCCAAAATTTTTCAATGTCCACTTTTGTGTTATCACATCAGAAACTGTAAAGTGGGAAAACATATATACATAGAAATTCATTTTGAAAATATTAATAACATGACATTCAATTGCACCATAATGTATTAAAATTACCTTTATTTGGGAATCAAAAATTTCATTTTTCCAACTTTTAGGCATATTCCTCTAATCATCATATGAAATAGGAAGGGAAATGGGCTTCGCTGCCACCTGGCCTAAAATCTGGCCAAGTAATCATGTGGCGTCATCCGTAGGGACCTCATATGAATCAAATGAGACAATTATCTTCTATCCAGTCAGATTCCATACATTTTAACTTTTTATATTTTTCTCCACACTTACATTGTTTCCATCTTTAATGAACAAACAGTTAGTATAAAAAAATTGCAATAAATTTATTCATATTAAAATTTGTACCTATAATAGTCACCCCCCTGTATCCCCGTGAAGAACTAGAAGTAGTGCACCACTTTCCCACTAATGAGGCCCCTGAAATTGGAGGCGACGACTAAGTTATTGAAGGGACACTCGCAGAGGGTGTGAGAGATGGTGTAGGGGGAGATGGTGCAGGGGGAAAGCAGATGGTGGCTCAGATGCTTTAGGGAGGGAGACAGATGGATCGTCATCTGTCACAGTGGTCGATGAAACAGTATATCGCTTCCTCATTGGCATTCCTGTCATTTAATCAAATAAAATAAAGTTCAAAACATATATTTCAAAAAAATTATGCAGAAAAGAAAATTAAAAATGATAACATATGCACAGTACTAACAAAAAAATATACATAACAATGATAATGAATGATTTCACAAATGAAATAAGTGCTTGCTAAACTAATGAAAAAAATGTACATGCAATCATTTTCTCCTTAAATAATGTTTGTTTCATACTCCATTACTTCATTCACTTCATTAATCCTTACTAGACTAATATTTTCAATATCATTATGGAAAAATAATTCTGATTCTTGTTATTGATGAGATTCAATGTCAGAGGTCAAATCTTCCACTTCATCACCCATATCATACAAATCTATTTGTTTTACGTGAGAAACTACACTTCGCCCTTCATCCACAACATCATTCACATAATATACCATTTTTTCTTCTAATGATAAGATATGTGAATCATGCAGTTCACGATCACCAACATCCATCAAGCGAGAGAAGTTCATAAAAGTAAATTGTAAGGAATATCCTTTAACGCCTTTGATAATATCGAACCAATTTCATTTGAATAAAACAACTGAAAAATGTATGTGGTAGTTTAATTCAATAATATCGGCCATCTTTCTATAGTATCCCACTTCAGAAAATGTAAATATACCACTATTCTGTGTTTTCAAACCCTCTTCTCGATCGAATGTGCGAAATATAAAGTCATTCACATTGTAAGCATCGAACTTTCTAACTTTTTTTAGAGGACCTCGAGCAAGAAACTTCAAATCTTCTGAAAAATCTCCTTAAGTATCAGTATTCATGATCTAAAAAAATAAATATACTTTATTAGAATTACAAAATATATGTGTCAACCTAATATTCATATTTATTACAATATTTATGAACTTACACGTCGTGCAAACCATTCTACAAGCTCTTTATTAACAGCTTTAGTTATATCTTTCTCATTTCGTGTTTAGCCTCTCATTCGTATCTTTGTTTGTATCATCAAATCTTCAATAAATGGATCTATAATTTCACTATTTTGCAGTACATATCTATGTGCCTGTAATAATTACATTTATGTCAGTGTAACATTTGAGTTCATCCCAACTAATTGGCCAATAGTAGGAATTATTTTTGATTTCCCATGTATTTGAGATTGAGTTGATGTGTCTTCAACACGTCCAACTTGATTAAATATTGTCTCAATATCATCCAAGTATCTCGAACAAAAGGTAAGGTGCTCCTCTGCCAAATATCCTTCAGCAATAGATCCTTCTGGTTGAGATTTATTTCTCACGTATGATTTCAAATTCCCAAGATATCTGTGAAATAAAATAAACAAACATAATTGTTCATTTAATTAAGTTCCAAAAATTGTTTACTTAACTGAAAAATATATAAATAAAGTACCTCTCAATTGGATACATCCATCGATAATGGGCCTCCTAATTTTGCTTCCTTAACCAAATGCACAGTTAAATGCATCATGACAGTAAAAAATGACAGAGGAAAGATCATCTCCGTTGCACAAAGTGTCAATACAAACCACTCCTGAAGGTTGTCAATCTCAAATGGATGTAGAGATTTCTCACATAGTTGTCTGAAAAATGTGCATAATTGGAGTACAACAGCAGTAACTTTTTTAGGTAATAATATACGTAATGCCAATGGTAGTAACTACTATAACAAAATATGTGCATCATGACTTTTAAATCCATGTAACTTACAATTCTTTAAGTCAACACACCTCAATATTTTACTTGAATACCCATCATATACTTTCGCATACTTTAAAATTCAAAGGAATGTATATTTATCCCAATTTTTCATTGCAAAAAATGTCAGAGCATACTTTTCATTCTTATCTATCTAGATATCACATTTTATGTTCATTACTTGTAAGTCTTTTTGAGAATTGAGATTATCCTTCGACTTTCCATACTCATTAAGCAATGTGAAGGTCAAATTATTATAGACATTCTTCTCAATATGCATCACATCAAGATTATGCATCAATAAATTAAATTCCAAATACATAAGTTTAAATAATATACTTTTTTTCTTCCATTGTTGCGTTCTGATTTCACTTGACAATGCACTTCGAACCCATTTCCATCTATCATTCAAATGATGAACCTTCCCAAATTTTGTTTCAAGATTTATAAGTGTTGGTCTGAGCAGAGTACTCAAGAGGGGGGTGAATTGAGTATTTATTAAAATTTGTGTTTGAAAAGTATTCTTAAAAAGTTCCCCAATAAAATAAATACAGCCCAATTAATCAAAGTAATACGGTTATGAAAGTTTGACTATTTAAATAAATTCTTAGAATATTGATTAATTCTTAGTAATATTAATATCAGTTATTAACATTAATTTTGAAGTTATTCTAATAAGGTAAAACAATTATAACTTCTTTCCAAGATTAACTATCAAATTAAATTTAGTGTTTTCTAAATTATATAGTAAAATAGAGAAAACTAAATTAATCAACACAGAAGATATAAAACAAGTGGTTCAGTCTCAAGCCGAGACCTAATCCACTTCACTTGGTGATCACCTGCCACCAAGAAGTTTATATTAATAAAATTATTCACACCCTGGATCGGGGTAAACAACAGTGCACAGGACTGTCCATGTCACAGGACCTCTTCCACAGTTCTTCATGGGTATAAACTAACAGGTCACACAGGGACTTCTTGCACACTTATTCATGAGAATAAACAAGTGTAAAAATATGTTAGAGGAAGGATATTTTGTATCCTCCAGTTAAATGCAGGAGATAGTGTGTGTTTTTATATAGACACACATACACTGCTCAAAAGTTAAAAATAATACGCAACAGAGAAAAAATGATGAGATAATGTTAGAAGTGCTCTGACTGTTAGTCTATACAGCTCTGGAATTCTAGGATGAAGCAGATGTAAGAATCGGGTCCTCTTGTGAGAAACAGAGTATCACAAGTCTGATGCTCTGGTTTCCAATTAGATTTGGCTCGTGTTCTTCATAGAGTTGGTAATGAAAATATGTTCTTGACTATGATCTATGGTATCCCATATTTTTGTATTCGATAATACTTTTTGTGTTCTTCAGATGTATTGAGTTGCATGTGTCGGTTCTTTTCTCTAGAAGGCTCGTGCTTCTTCGTTATATCGCATGATCCTTGTTTCTGGGCCACACTTCTCTTTTTATTCTTGGAGTGCATGTGTTGGAGCTGAAAAGATGCATGTATTCTTCACCTCGTACCTCGTACAGTTAGGTGACATGTCTAAAAAGAAATATTAATTATGTTAGTGCCTTTAAAAGACTCAAATATGACCGTTAGAAATTAAATTGAAAATGACAAAACAGATTAAAGAACGGTGTCACAGTTTGTATGGAAATGGTGTCTCCATGAAACAGTTTCTCTATGAAACGGTTTCTCGTTCTTTTCCATTTGAGTGGTGAGATAGTTATGATGTCATGGTTGTATAGAGATCAGTAACCGATAGCATAGATGCAGTGTCTGGTCACGGTGTCTGGTTCACGGTGTCTGGTCATGGTGTCTGGTTCACAGTGTCTTATCACAGTGTTTGGGTCATGGTGTCTTGTCACGGTGTCTGGGTCACGGTGTCTGGTCACAATGTTTGGGTCACGGTGTCTTGTCATGGAGTCTGGGTCCTTTGCCAGAAAAACATAACCGGTGGTAGACTCATGGTTTCTCAGAACTATCCAAATATATGTATGGAGACTTAAATAGTGATATTCATAGAATGGATTAGACTTAATCATTTATCAAGGAAATCCCTTATAACATAAATTAAAAATAGTTTACAATAATCATACATAGCTCTTGAGATCTTGGATAGGTTTATTTAAAGCATAAAGAAACCAACCATCTATATACATGATCTGATACATATTAAATATGATTAATAAGGTTTACAGAATGTATAGGATTTGTGATCATTAAAACATGATTAACACATGAGGTGTCCAACAATATCCCCCTTTTTATGATCACAGATCATGTGAGTGAGATATCAAATCTTAGTGAATGTGTCTTTCCCTTAGTGTGAATGTCTCTTCCCCTTTTGGGATTATCAAAAAGAGTACAAAATGAAGTAAGAGAATAGAGAAGAAGATTTCACAATGCATTAGAGGGATAAAAAAGTGTCATTAAAAATAGTAAGCGACAAAAAATATAGAAATCACCCCTATCAAAAGATAGTGTTCATTTTTCTTTATCATAGGTTGTCTTCTCTTTTCCCTTGGCAGCAACATCAGGAGAAGCCATAGGAGAAGAAGTAGAAATGGAAGAAGGAAGTGAACCAACTGACAGAGAAGGTAAAGGGAGTCCTTAAAAAAATAGAGGGGGCCAAGGTAGGTGTAGTGGAAGACCATGGCAATTATTGGTCAAAGATAACAGGTCTAATCTGACTCAGAGCCTGAGAGACAGACATAGAAGTAGAGGCAAAGGCATAGGATTGGAAAGTATGCAAACTAGGTCTCAAGGGTGCAGCTGCAGAAGCCACAATAACAGTGTTCTACACATGAAGATAAGGCCTCAAAAGTTTGATGAGGTTAGCAATAATCTCACCACCATAATGCATATCTTTCTCAAATTCATCCTTGTTCTCCATGAACTTGTCCAACAAGGGAGTGAAATCCTTAAGCTTTTGAACTTGAGTTTTGAAAACTTGAGTGACAGGAGGGATTTTCAGATTCTCTACAAGGTACTTGAAATGGTTTGTCATGTCATGATTAGAGAAGATCCTATTGAAGTATAAGTCCACCTTCTTAGTAATTTCCTCTTGAGAATCATTGGAAATCTTGGAATTAATTCTAACCAAATCAATAACTCTGTCATTATTCTTGACAACCACAGATAGAGACTCTGTCAAAATCATTGAGCACAGATTGAAGTTCTTCTTTAACAGTTGTTCTGAGCAGATCACTATACAAGGAAGGTTGAGATGATTTTATAGAGGCACTAGAAGCTGTAATAGATGAAGTAAGAAACTTCAGTTGATTCAAAACTTTCTGGAGACAGCCCTTATACTCATCAGTCAGCTTGTTAATACCAATAACAAGCTCATGCATTTCATGAACAATTTTCTTATTTCTTTCAGCCACATTTTCATCTAAGGAAGTAAGGTTGGGTTGAATCAAGGAGGCTAATTCATGTGGAATCTGACCACTAACATCATCAATAGGATGAGAAATAGGTTCTGGTCTTTAGTTCAACACTCTTTACATTTCTTCAACCAAACTTCAGAGAGACTTCACTTCATTACTGAGTTGTTTGTTCTGAATTCTTACTTCTTTTATTTCATGAAGCATTTTTTTCTGAATCTGCAAAATAATCTTACCTAACAGTATGGAAGCATCTCTTTCACTCAAGTTTTTCAGAGGATCAGGTTGATTATTCATGATTTTTTTCAATCCCAGCCAATAGGGTAGCTTCAAATTCTTTCAAAACATCCTTACTCACAAAGGTGGAAGGTTCGGGGATAGAAGCTGAGACAGGCTCAGGTTCCTTTGTAGCTATAACATCAATAGAAGATATTGGTTTCAATTGAAACATAGTAGAAAAATCTATACCTTTAACTGAGGCTTACTAGGAGTCATTCACATCAAAATAGCTAGAGAATTTATACCATATATCCACAGAGCTTGAATCAACTGGATTTGGAACTTAGAAACTTTATAGATTCGGGTGTTTCTCCCCCTCAACATATGTATCTTTCTTAGGACTAAGAGATTTATATCCTTGATATAATTCCAATATTTCATCCCCAATAGCCTCACCCATTTCCCTTCTAGATAATTAAAAGGATTTCTCCATTCTCTCTTCAGCAGATGGGGTAACCTCAGGAACAGTTTTTTTCTCTAGGTGTTCCTCAAGAGAAGATTATTTCTCAAGAGACATATCTTCTTCTAAATGTTATTCTAGAACAGCCTTTTCCCTTTCAACATCAACATATTCTTCTTTAGAGATAGTTTCTTCTTCTAGATCAACAATCTCTTCAGGGACAGTTATTTCCTTCTCAATTAAGACTTGAAGAGCAGGTTCATTGTCTTCCTCATCCAGGACTGTTTTCCTTGTAGGTACAACAGTCGCTTCTTCTTCTTTCTCATCATAATAGTCAAGGATTTCATTTAGTTCCAAACCAGGATCAGGAATGTCCTTAAGTCTTGAAGAGTATTCAACCGGTTTGAACTTTTCATAGACCCTATCATTATCTTGCACCCATTATTTTCTCCATGGATTCCAACTGATTTTCATTCTATTGACTGTAACTTTCGAAATACAAAATTCATAGTTCTTAATGAATTTTTCATCTAGTCCAACAAACCCTTTTGCATTAAGCATAAATGAGATTAATCTTGAGTAGAATAGGGAGGTTGACTTAGAGGTTGTCTTGATCAAATCACACATATGGAGTATAAAATACTTTCATAGGTTGATCTTGTGTCCATTATTCATAATATGTATCAAAAATACATCCTGATACTTGAGTGTAGCAAAATCACCTTTTCAGGGGCTAATCAGATTCTGAAAATATTTAAACAAAAGTTTGGTTTCCCCGTCTAGCTCAGCAACTATATCTCTTCTCTTTGTTGCATTCCTAGTTAAGCTTCTAAAGGATTATTACAACACAAAGATCTCACTTGAAGGTGGAGGAAATCTCTGGTAGTCCTCAATAATACCTTCATGAGGTATCCTTAGGCATGCAGCCCATAACCTCAAAGAAAAGGTACATATTTTCCCGTTGATCCAGCTTCTCAAAACAAAACCATCTTCTGTATGAAAATATAATTGAAAGAACTGATAAAACTGTGCAACTAGCTTTGGGTATATCGTCCTATCCTCCTTTTTGAACCAATCAGCCACCCTTGATATTTTAGTACTTTCAATAATAAATGCCTACTTGACAGCAGCCACTTGGGGAAAATTTCCTTTTCGGGTACCACTGTTCTATTCACCAGGTTTGGATTCAAAGGACCTTAGGGTACTAACTTTGGTGCTATTTTCATCTTCTTTTTTATCTTCGCTTCTCAGGGGTTAATGAGGATGGAAGTTTCATTTTGGTCATTCAATAAAGGTTTTAGAGAGAGAAAGGTTGAAATAGGGGTTACGGTTTGAGAGAGGGGATCTCGGGTGAAGAAAGGAGTGAAACCTATTTCATTTTAATCATTTAGGGATGTCAAGCATCGCAAAATCAAAATCACAGGAAATTAAAAGAATAAAATAATTAATTACTATGATACGGTTTATAATTTGTAAATAAAACAATGAAGTGTCTTTATTGTGAGACCGTGACAGAATTTTACGGTGAAACCGGAACTGGATTTCATGGTGAGACTGTAATAGGCTTTCACGGTGAGGCCGTAACTGTGTGATTTCTAAACTGTGTGACCATATTGTTTGATACAGTAAGTCCCAGATAGTAACCGATAAATAGTAACTATGAGACCGTAAATATGAAACAACGACTTTTAAGACAGTAAAACTATAGAACTGTTAGAGTTAGACAGTAATCTTAAGGTAGTGACTTGTGGAACCGTAAACTGTGAAATAGTAAGCTGTGAAACAGTACACTTACTACTTAAGATTTATCATTCCCAACTCATGTATGATGTAATCTATTCTTTCAGAATTTAATGGTTTGGTGAATATATCAACAAGCTGATATCCAGTTCTAATGAATTCCAAATTGATCTCACCTTTTTGATAATGATATCTCAAAAATTGATGTGTTACATAAATATGTTTTTTCCTAGAGTGTGAAACATGATTTTTTGAGATGTTAATAGCACTTGTATTGTAACAATTTATAGGTACATGCCTGAATTGATATCCATAATCTAGTAATGTGTGTTTCATCCACAAAATTTGTGCACAACAACTACCAGCAACTATGTACTCATCTTCTACAGTAGATAATGCAATAGAGTTTTGTTTCTTACTACACCATGATACCAGTGACTTCCCTAAAAAGTGACATGTTCCAGAGGTTATTTTTCTATATAACTTACAACCACCGAAGTTAGAATCAGAATAACTAACTAATTCAAATGATTCTCTTCTGGGGTAGAACAGTCTTAGATTGGGTGTATGCTTGAGGTATTTGAAAATTCTCGTAATAGAATTTAAATGAGATTCCTTAGGGTTTGCTTGAAAATGAGCAC
Organism: Viscum album; assembly: GCA_963277665.1. Classification (NCBI taxonomy): domain Eukaryota; kingdom Viridiplantae; phylum Streptophyta; class Magnoliopsida; order Santalales; family Viscaceae; genus Viscum; species Viscum album. The sequence goes on along the minus strand of OY728161.1, from coordinate 1,455,474,973 downwards.
ACAGACATATACTAAACATAATTTAAGATCATCTAGCAGTTAAGTAGAGTAATCTTTCAATCATTCCTATGTAAGTGGTTTGATCAACAGATTTTCCATCTTCATCAAGATCCAACTTACAAGTAATACTCATTTGAGTGTCACTACTTTCAGTGTTATCCAAGACAAAGTATCTTAAAAGATATCTAGTATATTTTATTTGATTTAAAATAATACCATCATTATTTTGAAAGATTTTAAATCAAAAAATAATTTTAGTTCACCCATTAAACTCATTTCAAATTCTTTTTGCATCATTTTAGAAAATTCATTACATAAAAAATTTCTTAAAGATCCAAAGATAGTGTCATCTACATAAATTTCAACTACTAAAACATCATTAGAAATTCATTTTATAAAAATGGTAGGATCATCTATTCCTTTTGTAAAACCTTTGGAAATAATAAAAGTACTTAATTTATCATACCAAGCTCTTGGAGCTTGTTTTAACCCATATAAATCTTTTGATAGTTTAAAAACATGATTTGGAAAATGAGGATTTGTAAAACCAGGGGTTTTCTCAACAAAGACATCCTCAGCTATATACCCATTTAGTAATTCACTCTTAGCATCCATTTGATACAGTTTGAAATTCATATGTGTAGTATAAGAAAGCAAAATTATGATGGCTTCAAGTCTAGCTACTCATGCAAAGGTTTCTTCATAGTCAATTCCTTCTTCTTGACTATATCCTTGTGCAACCAATCTAGCCTTGTTTCTAACTATGTTACAAGCTTCATCTACTTTATTTATAAACACTCATTTAGTGCCTATATTGAATGTGTCTTTAGGTCTATCAACAAGTTTCCAAACCTTACTCCTTTCAAACTGATTAAGCTCTTCTTGCATAGTCATCACCCAAAATTCATCATTGATAACATCATTAATGTTTTTAGGTTCAAGTTATGACAAAAAGACTTGATTTTCAACATGATTTCTAATAGAATCTCTAGTTTGAATTCTTTTATCTAAATATCCTACAACAACATCTAAAGGATGGTTCTTAAGAGTTCTAATAGCTCTAGAAAAAGGACTAGAGATTTCAGGTTCTTCAACAGGTTCAGGTTCATTATGACTTGAATCTAAAGAATTTATAGAATTGGAAGTTTTCACAGATTCCTTTACAATGTGGTTAGAGGATTTTGAATTAATTTCCAGATTTGATACATCATCCTCCAGATTCTCTAGAGAGATCTTAGTATCATGTGGATCTGTTTCATCAAATTTGACATGGATAGATTCTTCCACACATTTAGTTATTTTCTGAAACACTCTATAGGCTTTACTTGAGATTGAATATCCTAGAAAGATTCCTTCATCACTCTTGGATGCGAATTTTTCAAGATTGTCCTTAGTATTGAGGATATAAACTTTGCAACCAAATACTTTGAAGTAGCTAACTTTGGGTTTTCTATTGTTCCATAACTCATATGGATTTCTTTTAAGAATGGGTCTAATCAATACTCTATTGATAATATATCATGTTGTATTTACATCTTCAGCCCAAAAATAAATAGTTAAATCATATTCAATAAGCATGGTTCTAGAAATTTCTTGCAAGGTTCTATTTCTTCTTTCTATAACTCCATTCTATTGAGGTGTTCTAGGGGCAGAGAAATTATGACTATAGCCATTTTGTGAAAAAAATGATTCAAAATCTTGATTTTCAAACTCACATCCATGATCACTTCTTAAGGATTTAATTCTAAGTTCGCTAATATTATCTACAGTTTTGGCATATTTGGTGAAATGGAAGTAGGATTCACTTTTGTGAGCCAAAAATAAAGTCCAAGTATATCTAGAAAATTCATCTACAAGAACATAAACATAGTACTTACCATTTAAACTAGAAACTCTAGATTGTCCAAACAAATCCATGTGAACCAATTCAAGAGGTTGAGAAGTTGACACTTATTTCTTTGATTTGAAGTAAATTTTGTGTTGTTTTCCCTTTTGACAAGGATTACACACTTTATCATTTGGAAACTCAAGTTTGGGTAGGTCTTTGACTAACATTTTTATAGTTAACTTTCTAAGGGAGTGAATATTACAGTGTCCTAGTCTTTTATGCCAAATCCAAGATTATTTGTAAAATACACTTACACATGAATCATTTTGAGAAACTAAAGAATCTAATTTAACATAGTATACATTTTCATTTCTTAATGCATAAAATACTAATTCATTTTTATAATTGAAAACATTTCAAGCATAATTTTTAAATTTGACAGGAAATCCATCATCACATAGTTGTGAAATACTAAGAAGATTATATTTCAATCCATCAACAAAAGGTACTTTGTAAATTAAAACTGAGTTAGAGTTACTGATTTGGCCAAGGTCAATGATCTTTCTTTTGGCATTGTTTCCAAAGGTGACATGTCCACCATCAATTTTTATTAAATTCTTGAAGCATAAATAATCTCCTATCATGTGTCTTAAACACCCACTGTCCAAGTACCATAAGCTTTTACAGGATCTCTTTAAGCAGCTTTCCTATAAAATAGTCAAATAAAAACAGATTTTGATACCCATATTTGTTTAGGTCTAGTAATATTAGTGACTAGTTCTTTAGGAACCCACATTTGCCTCATAGGTTTCCTATAAGCATTATGTAATGTGCTTGAAAAATAAACTCTATTTGGTCCAAAAAATCTTGAAACAGTAAAGAGATTATCATATCTTGAACTATTTGAATGTTTTCCAGAACTAGGAGTAAAGTTGTATATCCTAAACTTAGAAACAAAATTAGTTATACCAAAATTTCTTTTACCAGGTTGATAGCCAATACCAGTAGTATATTTAGGAGAAATCTATTTACCTATAATTTGTACCAAAGTATCTTTACCATTAGTAAACTTTTCGAGATCCTTTTTCAATTACTCATTATATATCTTTAGTTTATTGTTTTCTTTGAGTAATTGAGCATTTTTCTCCCTTTCTACAGTAATTTCATATTTAACGGTTGAGGTAAGATAATGTTGTTTCTTTAAAGATTTATATTTATCTTTTAGTTCATTACATGTCTCTTCAAGCATATTAAATTACTCAAACATTTCTCCATTAGACATATTTTCATATTCACTCTCATCTCCAGAATAATAGGAATTGTGTATAGGATATTCCAGTGTTACCTCAGATGTGTTTGTCATAAAACACATATTGTCTTTGTTATCCTGTTCATCATGTGAAGATTATGAGTCACTTAAATTTTCCTCAGAAGAACTCCATTTTTCTTTCATTTCCTTTTTATACTTTCTATCTTTTTCCTCATATTTATTTTCGTACATGATCTTGGGACAGTCAGTCTTTACATGTACCTTTCGCTTACATTCATAGCATACAATCTCATCAGACTTTTCATTTCTTTTCCAATCTTTCTTCCATCTTCCTTTTTGATCATATCTTCCCTTGAAGTTAGGCTTTCTGAAAGAAATATTCTTCTTGTAAAATATCTTAAACCTTCTGGATAATTGATCCATCTCCTCAACACTGTTAGGTGATGATTTTTCACTGCTAGAACTTTCTACAGAGACTTCCAATTTCCCTTTTTCTTTGTGTTTATAGGTGGTGGTCTTAAATGCAACAGATTTTCTTTTTGGTTCATCCTCCTCTTACTTGTTGACTTTCAACTCCTCTTCATACATCATTAGTTTCCCAATGAGTTCTTTTATAGGCAACTTGCTGATGTCGCATGATTCTCTAATAGAGACAGAGGTTCTTCTCCATCTGTCAGGTAGGCATCTGAGAATCCTCATAATTTGTTCTCTGGCAGTGACTTCTCTTCCAAGAGAAATCATTATGTTGAAAATTTCATTGAACCTGAGATACATTTCAGAAATAGGCTCATCAGGTTTCATTTTAAAGTTATCATATTTAATATTATAGGTATTAAGTCTCATTTCTTTCACACTAGAAGTTCCTTCATGTGAAATAGACAAAGTATCCCAAATTTCATGGGCAGTTTTACATGAAAAAAATTTGTTAAATTTCTCATCTTCTAAAGAGCAATACAAAGAATTCATGGATTTGCAGTTGTTATTATAGGCAGTCTTGGTTGGTTCATCCCAAGTGATTCTATCAGTATCAATAATCTTATACTCATCTATAATTTAAGACTAAATTTCAAAACTAATACTTTCTAAATGCATTTTCATTTTAATTTTCCATTGGGAATAATTAGTTCCATTAACGAATGGTGGTCTATTTGTTTAATCACCTCCCAGTCTATTATCCATAATAAAGAAATATTTTGAAAGAGCTAAAAATTTATAATTAATAGAAATTTACAGATCTTTAAAGTACAACTAAAATCACAGTTGAATAGGGTCAAAAATAGAGTGTTAACAGGAATAAAAAATTCCTTTGATACCAAATGTTGGTCAGAGTAGAGTACTCAAGAGGGGGTGAATTGAGTATCTATAAAAATTTCTATTTGAAAAGTATTCTTAAAAAGTTCCCTAATAAAATAAATACAGCCCAATTAATGAAAGTAATATGGTTATGAAAGTTTGACTGTTTAAATAACTTCTCATAAGATTGATTAATTCTCAGTAATCTTAATATCAGTTATTAACATTAATTTTGAAGCTATTCTAATAAGGAAAAACAATTATAACTTCTTTCCAAGATTAACTATCAAAGTAAATTTAGTGATTTCTGAATAATACAGTAAAACAGAGAAAACTAAATTAATCAACACAGTGGATATAAAACAAGTGGTTCAGTCTCAAGTCTAGACCTAATCCACTCCACTTGGTGATCACTTGCCACCAAGAAGTTTATATTAATAAACTTGATCCACGCCCTAGATCAGGGTAAACAACAGTGCACAGGACTTTCCAGGTCACACGACCTCTTCCACAATTTTTTGTGGTTATAAACTAGCAAGTCACACGGGGACTTCTTCCACACTTATCCATGGGAATAAACAAGTGTAAAAATATGTGAGAGGAAGGATATCTTGTATCCTCCAGTTTAATGTAAGAGACAGTGTGTGTTTTTATACAGACATAGACACACTTCTTGAAAGCTAAAAACAATACACAACAGAGCAAAAATGATGAGATAAGGTTAGAAGTGCTCTGAGTGTTAGTCTATGAAACTCTGGACTTCTAGGATAAAGAAGATGTAAGAATCGAGTCCTCTTGAGAGAAACAGAGTATCGCAAGTCTGGTGCTCTGGTTTTCAGTTATATCTGTGTAACACCCCAAGATTTCATTTCATGTTATCTCATTAAAGTAATTCAATATCTTGCGCTACACGCAACACCGAGTTCGAGCGCACCACAACTTACTAAACTAACCGTTCAAAAAGCAGTTATGAATAGTATTAACTGCATTTTGAATATTATATACTATATATAATTTTAACATGCATATTATGTGTTTATTAGACCTAATATAAGAACAAATTCATTTTTTTGGATAAAATAAGTATTTTTCAAAAAATGCAATTTTACCACCTTTTAATGGAGAACCCTTTTTAAAAACAATATTTTACACTTTTATATATTCAACTTAATGAAATTAAATTTTTCTTTAGAAGCGGGACATAAAAATTTAGTTTGGATAAATTTTTTTTACTTTTCTGATAACTTTCATATTTTGATGAATAGTGAAAAATACTATGTTTTAATTGAAAACAACTTTTTTAATTGAAATAATTTATAGTGATAAATTAAGAATTTAAATGGTTTGTAAGTATAATTAGATTATATTTTTTTCATTTAATACAATTTAGGTAATTATAAGTAATTTCACAATTAAATTTAACATAAACGCATGTTAATCTTTTAATAGTTTTTACTTTTTATAAACCCGCTTTTTGGTTTTGACAACGGTAATTAATTTTAAATTAATAAATGCAAATTCTATGTTTTGAATTTGGTAAAATAGACTTCATTTTTGAATTCTGAATATCAAAATTATCTTAGGGAAAATTTTTGGTTTTTTTCTGAAAACTTTCAATTTTTGATAAATAGTGAAAAACACTACGTTATTATTTAAAACTGACTTTTTATTTAAATAATTATTTATTTTATTTTAATTTATTTTAGGTAAAAATAGATACATAATACCTATATATGTTCAACGTAATTCATTGGAGTCATTTTATAATAATTTTATATATATATATAATTTTATCGAACATTTTACCGTCTTTTACCCACCTTCTATGAGCATTTACAAATTTGCATAAAACTTAATTTTACCACTTCTGTGATTTGAATTTCAAAAATACAAGAGACACAGTTGACATTAATAAGTAAAATGTGGATCAATAAGATGAAAATAATTTTTAGTGAATAGTAACTTTTGACTTTTATTTACGATGCTTAAAAGTAAATAAGGTAATTAAGGGTAAAAATGATATTCTAATTACCCTAAAACATGTCCTAATTCTATTGGATAATTATAATTCGACTAAAAACAACCTTAGGAATAAAATATGACCCCCTTTGTTCTACTTGTATAAGATTAGGACATTTATATTATTTTATTTAAAGAAGAGTTAAAAGAGTTAAATTCAATGTTTAATAACTAAACCATTTTTAATATAGGGTTATACATAATATAAATTCGACTATAAATATTAATTATAAAGATAAAAAAATTTCATACATAATTGTATTTTATTTATAATTTTTATACATTAAATAATGTAATTTATTTATGAAACAACGGTGATCTAGTAATTACCTTATTAATGAAAGATTAAAATAATTGATATTATAAATATCCAAATAAATGTAATTTGAGACTTTTGATAAATTCCAATAATTTTATAGGTTAATATGACATGTTAGGGTTGGTTAAATAAATTTTATTCTAAGTGATAAAGTTTTCAAGGCTTTCAAAAAAATCAAATACTAAATAGTGTCAAAATTCACATAATTGAGTTTTTAAACCAAATACAATATTATTAATTGATATAATATTCCTAAAAATATAAGGGTAGGAAAAAGGACTTAGATAAGGTTATATATATTAATAATAAACCACATGGGGTTCTCTTGGCTTTTTATTGTAATATTATTAACCATATAATATAAAAATACAAAGAGACGTGGTAAATGTCAAACTATTTAACTAAGAGTTAAATCTAAAAGATAAGGTTAATATGATGACCTAAACCTGTCTAAAACCTATTGGTTGAGAGGTTTTCAAACCATACCCACCTTATCCTATAAATAATTCATTTTGGATCCATTATAAACCAAAAATGATTTTATTATAAAATAATATTTCAAGCTTTTCCTAAAGTGACCATCACCTATCTTATAAAAGGGCACTTCCCCTTCTATTAATTTCACACCCCCAAAGCCTTTTGGCTTGGCCAACCCTTGACCAAATATCCTCCCAAATTTCCTCCCTACCTCACCTGGAAGAGAGACCGGAAAAGAGCGGGTACCCAGCCATCTGTACTCCTCACTGGATATTTGGAAAAACACTCCTCGCATGACTATATGGGTGTTCGACACGTAGTGCTCAATGTGGGTGGGTGCATATAGAAATCACAAGAATTTATAGTGTATACATATATATAGGGAAAATAACACCATCCCAACCCATGGTTTTACAACCAACTAACCAAATCACATCACTGTCACTTTTACTGCAACCTCTAAATGCATTTATTATTATCTGCAACAATCATTTTAAATGGTAAAGAGCCCTGATAAGTGGCTTCACATTTCCTATCCGTTTAACACCCATTAATTTCATTATTTAACGCCAACCACCTTTGATCACACAACCCATCATTATATTCCATTAACCAATTTCAACTCATTAACAAACCAACCCAAGCCATTCAAACATTATTAAACAATCATTTATTTATTTCATCACTACTCGGGAATCTAACACCGCACAACCACATTTCACATCCAGCAAAACACATCGTCACCTTACCACCCCACAAGCATGGCCAAACGAACCATCACATTATCATACCACAAGAACAGCCAAACGAACCATACTCTCGCCGCCCCATAAGCACGGCTAAACAACCATCACACCGCCGCCCCACAAGAACGGTCAAACAAACCATCAGGCCCACAAGCCCCAACTACACACATCACATCACATCACATCAAGGTCAATTTTCAGATTTACAAAGAGGATTTTATCAAATTCTACTTTAATTATTTGGGGCATTATCACACAAACAAAAATCCTAGGGAAACCATTTCATTATCCAAGTATAATTAATTAACTAATTTTCATTTAAGGTAATATCACAACATGCACAAGAAACAAGGGTTCCACAACCCATGTCAAACAGCGCAAAAAATACCACAACAGACACAATTTTCAGCAGGGTGTTTAACCCGTACAATCCAACACATCACCATAACAATAAATCTATAAAAACATGTGAACAAACCCATTTACCTTACAATCTCAATTTAACCAATTTATCTATCTTCAATTAATCTGGCACAACCATATCTCATAGGTAAATGAAAGAAATCCCTCCTGCATGATACACAATAAGGAGAAATGAGGGAAATTATACCTCAAAGAAGCTTTCTAACTTGTTGTGCACTGCAAGGCGAAGAATAATGCCCATGAATCACAACCGTGCCATGAGAACTACGGATCAACCTACGCTACATCCCAATACCATCAAACGAAAACCAACGCACACCCCAAACCAAAGAAACACCACCGCAGCGGATCCCTGAGAGAAGAATGGAAGAAAACGTGTGAGAAGGAGAAGAAAAATCACCATGGATCAACCACATATCACCAACAAACATCCACCAGGATCAACAGATCAAAGAGGGAGGAAAAGGGCTCGAAGAACACCTTAGGGCGCCTAGGGTTCATCCAAAATAAGAGGAATAATGAAACACGACCGAATAAATAAAATCTCAGCCAAAAAGAATTTTTTAAACTGTACTAGATCAGGGTATTACACAACGTGTAATACCCTTTCACGTTGTGTAATACCTGAGGTTTGATTTTCACCAAAAAACGTGTCGCATATTCCTTATTATTTATTTTTAAACCTCGAAATATTACACATCATGAAACCCTATCTCACATCGTGTGAAATGTGTACACATCGTGATACCCTCTGGAAAATCCGTGAAACTGACTTTCACGTCGTGTAATCCACTTACACAACATGTAATCTCTCTACTTCCAACTTTAGCAATAAAACTTCTCCAGAATACCTCTGAGCCTCCTCTAAACATCTCCAAGAACCAAAACTAAAAAATTAATAGACCAGGAAGGCACAGACCGTTACATCACTGTAGCATAGTGGACTGACTATGCGGTTGGTGGCATAATTGCATCTTCTTCTTTATTAGCTTATTTTAGCTAGGGTTTCTGTGTGTCTGAAACTCTGAAAATCTTTTTGTAATTAATCTCTTGAAATTAGTGAAGTGTTAGGAATATAAATTTTATTCATTTGTTATTAATATGATAATTACTAATATTATTGTCAATATCGTATTAAGTTATTATCACTTTTATTATTTTTGTTACTATAGAATTATTAATACCATTAATTTTGTTATTATTATTATTATTATTACCAAAAAAATAATCAATTAATTAATTAATGAGAGGAATAATAAAGCAAACACAAAATAAAAATAAATAAATAAAAAAGTAAAATAAGCTGGATTGAGTTTTTTTTTAATAATAATGATGATGTGATTAGTATTTAAGAATATTATTCTTATTATTAATATGGTTGATAAATTATTAAGTTGTTTTTATTATTATTATTATTATTATGTTTTTTAGGTGATTTTACACCCTTTTTTTAGAGTTCTATTTTTTTCTTTTCATTTTCTTTTTTTTTTCTCTTTTCTCTTTTTTTCTACCCTCTACCTTTTTCCCCTCTTCCCATCATGTTTCCTTCCTCGCCAACCTACTATGTTCGATGTTGCCCAGCCTCCTCACCTACGCGCTGCACCTCCCCATGGCCAGTCGTCGGACCTCCCTCCTCCATTGTGCCACCCCATGTCGCCCTAGCTCCCTCTCTTGGTCACGTCGTCGCCTTCCTCTCAGTCATCTAGCTCGGGCCGCACCTTTCCCATGGTCATCAGCCTTCTTCTCTTCCAAAAAATCCCAATTGGCACCCTCCTCCCTCACCTTTGGCAACCCTCTTCTCGCACGGCCAGCCGGAGCCTTTGTGCCGCCCTTCTTCCCCTCCGCCGCAACTGTGTTCCACTCCGGGTGATTTTTCCCTCTCCACTTAAGGTTTTGGGGTGGGATTCCATGTTTTTTGGGTTCTCTTTTTATGTTATTGGTTTTAATTCATGAGTTTGGGTTCATGTTAGGTTCCTTGTGGTGCAAACGGTGCACGATTGAGGTTTCACACTGGAATTTGAAGTTTTCAAACCATTTTTTGGGAAATTATTCACTCGAGGTAGGTGTTCTCGTGTCTTAGCATCATTAGATTAATTTAATATGTTTGTTTAAATTTATTAATGTATTCTTTGGTTTTATTATGGGGTGAGTTTTGGTGTTTTCGGAATGGTTTGTGTGTTTAAAGGTTGGAATTGGGTTTCTAATATAGAGATTGGATATACTTTGGTGTGTGCTTTGATGCAATGTTTTTTCTTAAATGGGTTTTAGTAGTTGTTTGGGTGGTGCAAAATGACCTCAGAAATATTTTTGACATGCACATGTGATATTGGGTTTACCTTTCATATGGGTCTTGTTGTGAGAGTTCTTGGAAACATGAAATTAATTATTTTAGGTGTGCAAAATATGATTTGGTAATAGATTAATATGTATCTGAGTTAGAAATGTATTTTTCATGAAAATAATTTGTTGTGTGTTGTGTGTATCATATTGTAGTGTTTCTTGAAAAGGGTTTTGGGGCCTATCTTAAAAGTTAGAAATATTTTCTAAAACACTTAAGGTGCAAGTGCATAAAAAATGGTTTAAAGGAAAAATTATTTATTTTGGCATGTTGAACTTATTGCGCACCTTTTTATTTAAATTTTAAATAGTTGGATTAGTGGAAGACATGTTTTGGAACGGTTTAATTGTACATTCGGTTTTAAAGTGGTATTTTTTGCATGAGATGAAGTGTGCTTTTTCTGTAAACTGTCATGTGTTAATCTTAAATGTTTTATAAACTATTTACATGAATTTATTTAATTAAATGTGATGTTCGGATGTGGTGTTTGATAGGTTTAATCATGTGTTAAATTTTAGGTGTCGTTATTGTGTGAAAAATAGGCGTCTTTCATGTGAAACCCTTGATGTGCCAATTAGAAATGTTTTATTAGTTGTTTAAATAATTTATGAAGTCATGCATGTGATGTGATTTATGATTTAAAATTGTTTTGGTGTGTGTTTGGTCTAAAAAGGGGATATTTTGAGCATGTCTTCGGGTGTAAAGTTTTTTGGTGCCTTTGGAAATTTTTTTGGAAAAAAAAATTTATGAACTATTAAATTGCATAAGTGGTGTGAGGCATGTTTATCAAATGATTTAGTATGTGTATGTTTTTAGAGTGGGGTTTGGTTGTGAAAGTGGTGGCACACTATGTGTACCTTGTTTGGTTTTAATTGTGGGTATAAATGTGTTGTGTTTGTGATTTGTGAATGTGAAATTTGTTTCAGCACAAAAAGGGAACCCTGGGTACCTAGGTGGGCGGATTAGGACTAGTACGCTAGATGGTATGGAAGTGGTTTTTCCCGGTTTCATCTAGCAGAATTGATGTTACAACACTAACTAAACTTTTGTGATGATTGGAGACCACTGGGTTATGGATGTGATTCCCTACTAGTGGCTCATGCATGAGATCATTCATTAATGTGGCTCTTATTCCACATTTACACTGAGGTACGATGTCTCTGGAATCCCATGCGTACTAGCTACCTTAGGGGATTTACCCACAGTACTCTACTATTCATGATGTGGTGCCTCCGGTCGGCATATGGAGGGCCAATTGAGTGTGTGTGTCTTCCTTATATATTTTCTCACCCACTTTAAAGTAGTATTTGTGAAATGGTTTTTCTTAAAACATTCTTTTCCTTTTTACTTTCAACTTTTAAATGTCTTCCTTAACAGTTTTTTTTAAATCATATTTTTATAATAAGTATATTAAATTATCTCTTAGATGTTGTGGCATGGAACATTTTTATTGGGTGGTATCCTACTAGGCTCTTGGCTCACACCCTACATACACCTTTGGGTGTATGTAGACCTTGTTCTTTGTGTATTCCAGGTTGAGGCATCGTGCTCAGTGATGGTGGTTCGGGTTGTTGATGGTTTTCTCATGTAGGTTGGTGTTGGTAGCTTGTGGATGTTTCACCTCTATTGTTGCTTGAAGTTTTGGGTTAGAGTTTTAGTTTCCTATGTTTCCATTTCTTTTTGGATGTAGGTTCAAGTTGTAAACCTTTAAATTTGATTTTATTTTAAGGGCTTGTTTGGTTGTCAGTTTTCAATTTTAGTTTATCTGTCATGTTGGTTGTTTGTGTTTACTATTTCTGGTAAACCATTCCCACATGTTACTCCTGATACCCAGGCACTTATGCCAGCCCGTGGGGATTGGGAATGCCCTTCAGGCCATGTCGTGGACCAAGTCGTGTGCCGGGTCGGATGGCAACCTGACCTGGTTCGTGACAAAATTGTATCAGAGTAGGTTTTCTCTCTTGGGTCATGTTCCTTTGGGATAGAGTCAAGATAGAACAAAGTTAAGTGTGTTGGAACTCGACGTTCTAGCTATGATCAAGGTGCCTGGCCAGCACACCTCGTGGAGGGACTCGAGTTACCATGGTAAGTTGAGGTTTTTCTGAATCTTTGGTCCATATGGTTAATCTTGTCTAGGGGAAATGAAAAGGGAGTGGGTTCAGTTGTCCCAGTGAGCTTGCAAGGTATTGAAATCCATGTGGAGCCTGGGATGCTATTCTAGAATACTCTCTATGGTGGTGGCGTGATTGGCATATGTCAGCCAACCATATGTCACAGTCACCTGTCGACACTAGTCTCCTCTTTCATCATTTCTCATCTCTTTGTTTTGGAATCATGAAGATATGGTTTTTAAGTAAAAATGATTTGGTCTTGGAAAATGCTTTGAAATGAAGCACTTTAAAAATAAAATGATGTATGATATTTGAAAAGTGTGGGTCAAATGTTTTGGTTTTGAAAAATGGAAGGTTCTAGTTTAGATCCTTGGTGCTCTCATGGAAAACAACATGCATGGGTGTATATGGAAAGAGAAATGGTTAATGGCATGAGCGGATGAGTGTCTGGATGGACATGAGGTGAGTGCCGATGTGGCATGGAAACATGCATGTTTGAGGCCCATGGGACACCATTGATGTTTGTACAACCCACCAGTTGCATTCATTTTCAGAAATTTTTGTTAAAGGAAATTTTTTTGTTTTTATAACCGGTGATTGCGTGGTGTGTCCTTGTGTTTTGGGAATGTTTTACATGGGAATTTTTGAGACAAGAATCCTTTTTTAGTGATTTTTGTCTTGAGTTTGAATTCTTATTTGTAAATTAGTGTGAAAGTGTGTGGTTAGTGGTTTATTTTGAAAAGTGATTCAGGAATCCCTTGTAGTGGTTCCCCTTACACATTTAGTGTTCGCTTACGGTATGTCTTGGTCATTGGACCAGTTTGATTGGGTTCATGGTTCTCTTTCTTGGCTAGTGTATGCCCCCAAAAAGATGTTAACATGCGATTGAAGTGTGTCCATGGGAAATTGGACATTGTTCGGCCCTCCATTTGATTAAAGTAAGGAATCTCCCTTTTGATTGATAGTGCTAATTCTATCCATTTTTTATTTTCGGTTTAGCATTTTCTCTCGCAGTGGGATGACAAATGTGAGGGGAGTTGAACAGAGTTTCGGTCTCTTTGAGTTGTCTAAGTTATCTGGTATGAAGTTTGACACTACTGTGTATGAAGGTTCCCCTGGAAACGGTGAAAGAAATCCAATGAGTAAGGGTGAAGGTGGTTCAAAGTTATTGGTGCAGATCAATGTATTGAAAGTCTTGTAGTGATTTCATCGGCCACAAGGGTCATGTTTGGTGATGTCTTGTAGTGTGAGTTCTCTTCCAAGTGCAAAGGTGGATTTCATAAAACCCTCTGAGAATCCATGTTTTCATAGGATTGTGTCCTCCTATTAGGGAGTTATAATTTTCTTTTCAAAGGAGGGTGTTTGACGTGCGTCTTTCCTTCTTAAGTTTCTTAGTTAAGGTAAAGAAGTGATGAATTTGCATCATCTAAACCCCTGTTTTGGTGGATGTGTCACGAGGGAGTAGTTGGATGTTATGGGGCATTGTGTTTGTTGGTGTTGTCTCAATTGTGGTGTGGTTGTGTGCGGCACCAAAAGTAGAAGCTTCGTTCAGGACTCTTCAATGCCTGAATGTGAGGCGGGAGATGCTTCAAACAACAGGGCTCTATCCATAGACCTAGAAGTGAAGATGACGCGTGGTCAGGAACCCTAGGAGTGTGTGGGACCCCGACTTTATTTCTGTCACCGATATTAAAGATTAAGGTGGTTTAAACTATTTTCTATGGTTGTTCCATTCTGAGTGACCCGTTTGGGTGTGTGGGGTTTCACGTGGCTATGAGGAGGCGTGGTCGTCTCGTTGCCTTAAAATCCCAAGGGTTGTATCCCACCAGATGTAATCTCTTTTAGCAGTCCTTATGGGGTTTTTTTGGGTAAATTGATCAAAAATTTGAATATTTCTCATCCATGGATTTGGAAATTTTGGTTTGTCTTAGGTCGTGGTTTTGACACCCCGGTAGTTGGGTCATACCCTCCCTGCCCCTTGTGGTGGGGCGTTTTGTCACAGTCAAGAAATTTTTAAAAGTTTTGTATCTTATTTCAGTTCCAATGGCAGGGAGGCCCACTGTGGGTCTCGCACAAAGGTCTCTATAATAAATCAGTGTTGGCCTTTTCATAATGGTGGGGAGTCTGCTCGAACCTCCTTGTGTCGGTTTTCCAATCTTTCTTTGGGCTTTGGTAGGTTCTTAATGGTGGGGAGCCCCTTAGGGATTCCCCATGTTAGCCTTTTGGTTATGTTCATTTCCTTGATCAATCAACTGGAGGTGTTCTAACTCTTTGGTGTGGGCGACACGTATCATAAAGTCTTTTTACGAGTTTCTTAAGGTTGTCATTTTATTCATCTTCTCTGAGCACGATGCATTTGCCTCTTTTCACTTGATTTTTTTGGGGATCCTCTTTGAACCTTAAGGGGGTGTCGTTTTCTACTTTGGGGTTCAATATTAGTTGTGAATTTTTTGGAACGGATAGCGCTATGGTGGGAATAACTGTCACACCCTCCCCTTTTACATTATTTATTTTATCAATTTTTATGGGTAACGGGGAGTCTGGGTTGACGCCCGACTCTAAATTTTTGAGTTCTTATTTAAAAACATATGTTTTGGCCTTAACTACATTCAGCGTACTATGGTCGAAGCCGTGCAGCCTCACCTGGGTTACTGCGTGACCTTGCCCGGTTCACCGCACGACCAGCCCGACGTTCAGGACAAATAAATAAAGTGAAAATAAATAAGTAAAGGGAAATTAAAATAAGATAAGTAATAAAATGGGAATAAAATAAAATTATAAGTATAATAAAATTTACGGAATTGAAAATATTATTATTATTATTAGTGTTAGGAATATAAATTTTATTCAATTGTTATTAATATGGGAATTACTATTATTATTGTCAATATTGTATTAAGTTATTATCACTTTTATTATTTTTGTTACTATAGAATTATTAATACCATTAATGTTATTATTATTATTATTCCCAAAAAAATTAATCAATTAATTAATTAATGAGAGGAATAATAAAGCAAACGCAAAATAAAAATAAATAAATAAAAAGTAAAATAAGCTGGATTGAGTTTTGTTTTAATAATAATGATAATGTAATTATTATTTAAGAATATTATTCTTATTATTAATATGGTTGATAAATTATTAAGTTGTTATTATTATTATTATTATTATGTTTTTCTAGGAGATTTAAGACCCTTTTTTATAGTTCTATTTCTTTTTTATTATTATTTTCTTTTCTTTTCATTTTATTTTTTTTTTCTCTTTTCTCTTTTTTTTCTTCCTTCTCTGTTCTTTCCCCCTCTTCCTATCATGTTTCCTTCCTCCCCCACCTACTATGTGTGCCACTTCCCTACCTCCTCACCTGCACGCCACACCTCCCCATGGCCAGCTGTCGGGCCTCCCTCCTCCCTTCATCGTGCCACCCCGCGTCACCCCTGCTCCCTCTCCTGGTCACGTCACCACCTTCCTCTCGGCCAGTTAGCTCAGGCCGCACCTTTCCCATGGTCGCTGAACTTATTCTCTTCTGGAAAATCATGGTCGGCTCCCTCCTCCCTCACCTCTGACGACCCTCTTCTCGCACGGTCAGCCTCCAGAGCCTCTATGTCACCCTTCTTCCCCTCTGTCGAAACTACATTCCACTCTGGGTGAGTTTTCCCTATCCAATTAGGGTTTTGGGGTGGAATTCCATGTTGTTTGGGGTTCTATTTTTAGGTTAGTGGTTTGAATTCATGAGTTTTGGTTCGTTCTAGGTTCCTTGTGGTGAAAACGGTGCACGATTGAGGTTTCACACTAGAATTTGAAGTTTTCACACCAATTTTTGGGAAATTCTTCACTCGAGATAGGTGTTTCCGTGCCTTAGGATCATTAGATTAATTTAATATGTTTTTTTAAATTTATTAATGTATTCTTTGGTTTTATTATGTGGTGAGTTTGGTGTTTTCAGAATGTTTTATGTGTTTAAAGGTTGGAATTAGATTTCTAATATATAGATTGTCTATACTTTGGTGTGTTCTTTGATGCAATGTTTTTTAAAAATGGGTTTTAGGAGTTTTTGGGGTGGCGTGAAATGTCCTTGGAATTGTTTTTGACATGCACATGTGATATTGGGTTTATCTTTCATATGGGTCTTGCTATGAGAGTTCTTGGAAACATGCAATTAATTATTTTAGGTATGAAAAATATGATTTGGTAATAGTTTAATATGTATCTCAATTAGAAATGTATTTTTCTTGAAACATTAGAGGAAAATGACCATTTCGCGGTGGTTTTTTGGATATGGTGACGGTTTGAACTGTCGCCATATGCTTCTATGGAAGTTTCAAAAAACCACTACTAAATTGTGTGTTGGTATACAATACACAGTGGTTTACTCGATTTAGCGGTGGTTTATGGTAACCATTGTAGTGGATGCATTTAGCAGCGGTTTTTTATTGTTTTAGCGGCGGTTTTCTTATTGAAAATGAATTATTTTTTAGCGGCTATTAAAACCACCTCTAAAAAAATCATTTTCACCTGGAAAACCGCCCCTAAAACCAAGATAAATGCCACAAAATAATAAAGGAATATGAAAATTGTTTAGAGGCCGTTTTAACCACCACTAAATTATTGTTCATAGAGGCAGTTTTAACCACTGCGGATAGCAAAATACCAAAATTGTAGCGGTGGTTAAAATTGCCTCTAAATATAATACATTTATTTTGCGGTGGTTAAAACAGCCGCCAAAACCAGATTTACAAAAAAAAAGCAGTTGATTCTGCAGCCCCAATACCAGTTCCCTAAAAAAACCATCCTAATTTCACATACACATACATCCCACATTCAAAAGAATACCATAAGACCAACATTTTCATAAGAATCACATGATAGATACTTGAATAATAGGTTTAGTATGATTTGGGTACATAAAATTTATTCTAAGTAGATGAAGTGTCACTTTTGGATATAGTGGTTTCACAATCAGGGATAGCAGTTGATCTCGAGTATGTTGATGTATTTGTGTATCTGTCATAACTGGGGAATATAATTGGTAGTTGATGTTTTATTGGATTGTATGGAAATTAAAGAAGAAGAATTTTGGAATTCTCTCGCTTAGCATTTCCAATGACCAAAGTTACCAAGAATGGATTCACATTTGACTATACATACTAGTGTGAGGAAGTTTCCATAGTGTTTAAGAAGTGGTTGTTTTCAGCTCTGATCCTAAGTATTCTCGAGCCTAATGTTGGTAATGTAGTGAAATGTGATACATCTAATTCTAGCTTAGGATATGTTATGATGTAGAGTGATAAATTAGTCACTTTGGGTTTCATCAGCTTTTAACCCACAAGATGAAATGCTCTAATCCTATATTTTAGTTTGTAGTTGTGGTCCATGCATTGGAATAATCATGACAGAACCTCTTGGGAGATAGATTTGTTGGGTACTTTTGCACCTAGAGTGCATATAATATTTTCTCACGCATGGACATAATATTTATCAAATGAATTTCAAAGATTACTTGTATATGTTTGACATCAATAAATAGTATTCAACTAGAAATGGAAATGTATTGGTAAATGAATTGGGCTAGAAAATGTAGGAGATGGGAGAACAGATTTTATTAGCTGAATAGAAGATCTTATATTCACTGTAAGACTAGTTTGTGGGTGTCGTTAAGTATTTAGGGGAATCAATATGGGTATCCTTAGAGATAATGTATTCATTGGTTAAACAAGTAAAGACAAGTTAGAATATTGTTCTGGAATGTATCATGATGTGTGATAGGTTGGAAGAATTTGAAACTATTTCAGGATTGAATTTTGATATACGTGGAGTGTTTATAGTTCGTAGCATGGTAATGGTCACATATTCCATGAGAGATGAGTTTATGAGATCCTATAATGTTTTGAAGTGGGATTTTTACCCAGGGTCGACCATGATTTATAATAATGAAAAATGGATGTTCTGGTGTCCCTCCATATTAAGAGACATTGAAGGATTTGTTTCCCATTGATTGAATTGTACAAAAATTATCACTGAGCATCAGAGTTGATATTTTAAGTGGTATGTTCACCCAGGGCCAACCTATTTTACCTCATAGTTCTGGTAATTATAATAGAAGTTTATGAGTTGATAGTTGAAGTTGTGTATAACCTTTTATCCTCAGATCGATGAATAGTCAGAAAGGATGATCCAAACCATATATGACATGCTTCAGGATTTTATTATAGATTTTAGCCACCATATGAATATTTTGGGGAGATAAAAATTCTGGTAGTGTAAGACACTCAAGTGTTCAACAGATATTTATAAATTCTACTATTAATGAAGTGGGCAGTCCCTCTACCTTAATAGGATCAAGACACTCAAGTGTTCAACAGATATTTGTAAATTATTATCAGAACTATTTCGAATAAGAGGAAAGCATAAGTGGGAGTGATCACATGCCAACTATAAAACATGAGAAGATAATACTATAAAATTTTAAACAATAAGGTCTATCCACTAAAAACAGGTTGAAGGGAGTTAGAAAACTGGATATTCCTAATAAAATCAATAAGAAGGTTGATCGTTCATCCTTTGGTAAAAAACCTAAAAAATTTAGGAAAAATGAATCATAAAAAATGATTCATGACAATAAAGAATCGACATATATGGTGCATACAACACTCTAGAAATCAAGACATAAAAGGAAATATCAGAAATCAATAAAATACATAAAAGCAAACATGATAAATCAAGAAAATGTTAGGTTATGAAAATGTTTAGTGGAAACTATGTGCCACACATGATACCTATACAAACTAACTTTTATCATATTTATCCAACATATCAACAATACAACTAATCATGGTCCAATGATGAACACAGCTCGTCACCCTCTCCACCTCCATCTCTACTTCTTACTAAAACTTGAAAAAACATTATATTGAAAATTAAATATTGTTGTATATTTATATTTAAACATAAAACCAATAAAAGTTAACAAACTAAATGATTTTGAATTTTTGTGATTTTCCTGCTCACCACCAGTCGATGCAATACCATCGGGGGAAGATTTGGTCATCTTCTGATATAAATCAATCAATGCTTTCTGCAAAGTGGATATCTGAACCCCCTGGTCTTGAATTGTTTTTTTTAGAGAAACAATCTCTCTCTGAGTATCTCAGGGTATGGACTGACTAAAACTAGGAGTAGATGCAGATATAATCCCCAGTGGCCTGCCAAATACCTCAAATGGTACGGGTCCCAAACTCATCCCGCACACTCTTCCAAGATGCTTCTTCCCAAGGACTTTAGCAACCGGGTCATCCTGGGAGATTGAGTAGGACTGTGCAGGATTGGCATCCCACAGTTCTTTAATTTTTACCTATAAATCAAATAGTATTCATATTAGAAGAAATGTATATTAACATATTAACAACTCATAATAAGTTATTATAATGAAAAATAAGTTCATACCCCAACTTATTTGTTAGGCTCATTAACAAAACTTCCATCATATTTTTGGTGAACATTCAACCACACTTCTGTTCGGGATGCTTCGTGCCCTAAAATATGTGACTGCATTAAACAAACATAAATCAACAATTTAGTATATTAAAAAAATAATATTTTCTTATTAATATTTAAACTAATAAAAAGATTACCAGAGCAGATCGACTTCTAGAAAAACTCTTTGACCCCACACAGTGTGAGGGATGACCTTCTTAGCTCGGCTTGATGCGTTCTTTCTTGAAAGATCCTAAAATAAATAAAATGAAATTTAATAATAATTTATTCAATATAATCTCCTCTTCATATACATGTATAAATTTAAAATGATATTAATATAGTAATATATATTTAAATACCATTTTCTTCTCATCACGATGTATGTCAACAAAAACTTTCCATTTTTCTTTGGGTACCCCATCAGTAGCTTGTCATACATCTTTTGGGCGGTCAACTAAGTATCATTGACATCGCCTCACAATCTCTATTTAAAGACTTTCCATTTTTTGCCAAAATTTTTCAATTTCCACTTTTGTGCTATCACATCAGCAACTGTAAAGTGGAAAAACATATATACATAGAAATTCATTTTGAAAATATTAATAACATGACATTCAATTGCACCATAATGTATTAAAATTACCTTTATTTGGGAATCAAAATTTTCATTTTTCCAACTTGTAGGCATATTCCTCTAATCATCATATGAAATAGGAAGGGAAATGGGCTTCACTGCCACCTGGCCTAAAATCTGGCCAAGTAATCATGTGGCGTCATCCGTAGGGACCTCATATGAATCAAATGAGACAACTATCTTCTATCCAGTCAGATTCCATACATTTGAACTTTTTATATTTTTCTCCACACTTACATTGTTTCCATCTTTAATGAACAAACAGTTAGTATAAAAAAAATTGCAATAAATTTATTCATATTAAAATTTGTACCTATAATAGTCACCCTCATGTATCCCCGTGAAGAACTAGAAGTAGTGCGCCACTTTCCCACTAATGAGGCTCCTGAAATTGGAGGCGACGACTAAGTTATTTAAGGGACACTCGCAGAGGGTGTGAGAGATGGTGTAGGGGGAGATGGTGCAGGGGGGAAAGCAGATGGTGGCTCAGATGCCGTAGGGAGGGAGACAGATGGATCTTCATCTGTCATAGTGGTCGATGAAACAGTATATCGCTTCCTCATTGGCATTCCTGTAATTTAATCAAATAAAATTAAGTTCAGAACATATATTTCAAAAAAATTATGCAGAAAAGAAAATTAAAAATGATAACATATGCACAGTACTAACAAAAAAATATACATAACAATGATAATGAATGATTTCACAAATGAAATAAGTGCTTCCTAAACTAATGAAAAAATGTACATACAATCATTTTCTCCTTCAATAATGTTGGTTTCCTACTCCATTACTTCATTCACTTCATTAATCCTTGCTAGACTAATATTTTCAATATCATTATGGAAAAATAATTCTGATTCTTGTTATTGATGAGATTCAATGTCAGAGGTCAAATCTTCCACTTCATCACCCATATCATACAAATCTATTTGTTTTACGTGAGAAACTACACTTCTCCCTTCATCCACAACATCATTCACATAATATACCATTTTTTCTTGTAATAATAAGATATGTGAATCATGCAGTTCACGATCACCAACATCCATCAAGCGAGAGAAGTTCATAAAAGTAAATTGT
This sequence comes from Viscum album, assembly GCA_963277665.1. Taxonomy (NCBI): domain Eukaryota; kingdom Viridiplantae; phylum Streptophyta; class Magnoliopsida; order Santalales; family Viscaceae; genus Viscum; species Viscum album. The sequence goes on along the minus strand of OY728161.1, from coordinate 1,455,452,956 downwards.
AAGGAATATCCTTTAACACCTTTGATAATATCGACCCAATTGTATTTGAATAAAACAACTGAAAAATGCATGTGGTAGTTTAATTCAATAATATCGGTCAGCTTTCTATAGAATCCCACTTCAGCAAATGTAAATATACCACTATTCTGTGTTTTCAAACCCTCTTCTCGATCGAATGTGTGAAATATAAAGTCATTCACATTGTAAGCATCAAACTTTCTAACTTTTTTTAGAGGACCTCGAGCAAGAAATTTCAAATCTTCTGAAAAATCTCCTCAAGTATCAGTATTCATGATCTAAAAAAATAAATATACTTTATTAGAATTACAAAATATATGTGTCAACCTAATATTCATATTTATTACAATATTTGTGAACTTACACGTCGTGAAAACCATTCTACAAGCTCTTTATTAACAGCTTTAGTTATATCTTTCTCATTTCGTGTTCATCCTCTCATTCGTCTCTTTGTTTGTATCATCAAATCTTCAATAAATGGATCTATAATTTCACTATTTAGCAACACATATCTATGTGCCTGTAATAATTACATTTCTGTCAGTGTAACATTTGAGTTCATCCCAACTAATTGGCCAATAGTAGGAAATATTTTTGATTTCCCATGTATTTGAGATTTAGTTGATGTGTCTTCAACACGTCCAACTTGATTAAATCTTGTCTCAATATCATCCAAGTATCTAGAACAAAAGGTAAGGTGCTCCTCTGCCAAATATCCTTCAGCAAAAGAGTCTTCTGGTTGAGATTTATTTCTCACGTATGATTTCAAATTCCCAAGATATCTGTGAAATAAAATAAACAAACATAATTGTGCATTTAATTAAGTTCCAAAAATTGTTTACTTAACTAAAAAATATATAAATAAAGTACCTCTCAATTGGATACATCCATCGATAATGGGCCTCTTAATTTTGCTTCCTTAACCAAATGCACATTTAAATGCATCATAACAGTAAAAAATGACAGAGGAAAGATCATCTCCGTTGCACAAAGTGTCAATACAAACCTCTCCTGAAGGTTGTCAATCTCAAATGGATGTATAGATTTATCACATAGTTGTTTGAAAAATGTGAAGAATTGGAGTACAACAGCAGTAAATTTTTTAGGTAATAATATACGTAATGCTAATGGTAGTAACTACTATAACAAAATATGTGCATCATGACTTTTAAATCCATGTAACTTAAAATTATTTAAGTCAACACACCTTAATATTTTACTTGAATACCCATCATATACTTTCACATACTTTAAAATTCAAAGGAATGTATATTTATCCCAATTTTTCATTGCAAAAATTGTCATAGCATACTTTTCATTCTTAACTATCTAGATATCACATTTTATGTTCATTAATTGTAAGTCTTTTTGAGAATTGAGATGATCCTTTGACTTTCCATACTCATTAAGCAATGTGAAGGTCAAATTATTACAGACATTCTTCTCAATATGCATCACATCAAGATTATGCATCAACAAATTAAATTCCAAATACAAAAGTTTAAAGAATATACTTTTTTTCTTCAATTGTTGCGTTCTGATTTCACTTGACAATGCACTTTGAACCCATTTCCATCTATCATTCAAATGATGAACCTTCCCAAATTTTGTTTCAAGATTTATAAGTGTTGGTCTGAGCAGAGTACTCAAGAGGGGGGTGAATTGAGTATCTATTAAAATTTGTGTTTGAAAAGTATTCTTAAAAATTTCCCCAATAAAATAAATACAGCCCAATTAATCAAAGTAATATGGTTATAAAAGTTTGAATATTTAAATAACTTCTTAGAATATTGATTAATTATTAGTAATATTAATATCAGTTATTAACATTACTTTTGAACTTATTCTAATAAGGTAAAACAATTATAACTTCTTTCCAAGATTAACTATCAAATTAAATTTAGTGATTTCTGAATTATACAGTAAAATAGAGAAAACTAAATTAATCAACACAGAAGATATAAAACAAGTGGTTGAGTCTCAAGCCGAGACCTAATCCACTTCACTTGGTGATCACCTGCCACTAAGCAGTTTATATTAATAAAATTATCCACACCCTGGATCGGGGTAAACAACAGTGCATAGGATTGTCCATGTCACAGGACCTCTTTCACAGTTCTTCATGGGTATAAACTAACCGGTCACACAGGGACTTCTTGCACACTTATTCGTGAGAATAAACAAGTGTAAAAATATTTCAGAGGAAGGAAATCTTGTATCCTCCAGTTAAATGCAGGAGATAGTGTGTGTTTTTATATAGACACACATACACTGCTCAAAAGTTAAAAATAATACGCAACAGAGAAAAAATGATGAGATAATGTTAGAAGTGCTCTGAGTGTTAGTCTATACAGCTCTGGAATTCTAGGATGAAGCAAATGTAAGAATTGAGTCCTCTTGCGAGAAACAGAGTATCACAAGTCTGATGCTCTGGTTTCCAGTTAGATTTGGCTCGTGTTCTTTATAGAGTTGGCAATGAAAATATGTTCTTGACTCTGATCTATGGTATCCCATCTTTTTGTATTCGAGAATACTTTGTGTGTTCTTCAGATGTATTGAGTTGCATGTGTCGGTTCTTTTCTCTAGAATGCCCGTGCTTCTTCGTTATATCGCATGCTCCTTGTTTCTGGGCCACACTTCTCTTTTTATTCTTGGAGTGCATGTGTTGGAGATGACAAGATTCATGTATTCTTCACCTCGTACCTCGTACAGTTAGGTGACATGTCTACAAAGAAATATTAATTATGTTAGTGCCTTTAAAAGACTCAAATATGGCCATTAGAAATTAAATTGAAAATGATAAAACAGATTAAAGAAATGTGTCACAGTTTGTATGGAAATGGTGTCTCCATGAAACGGTGTCTCTATGAAACGGTGTCTCCTTCTTTTCCTTTTGAGTGGTGAGACAGTTATGATGTCATAGTTGTATAGAGATCAGGAACCGATAGCACAGATGCGGTGTCTGGTCACGGTGTCTGGTTCACGGTGTCTGGTCATGGTGTCTGGGTCACAGTGTCTTATCACGGTGTTTGGGTCATGGTGTCTTGTCACGGTGTCTGGGTCACAGTGTCTGGTCACAGTGTTTGGGTCACAATGTCTGGTCATGGTGTCTGGGTCCTTTGCTAGAAAAATATAACCGGTGGCAGACTCACGGTTTCTCAGAACTATCCAAATATCTGTATGGAGACTTAAACAGTGATATTCATAGAATGGATTAGACTTAATCATTTATCAAGGAAATCCATTATAACATAAATTAAAAATAGTTTACAATAATCATACATAGCTCTTGAGATCTTGGATAGGTTTATTTAAAGCATAAAGAAACCAACCATCTATACACATGATTTGATACATATTAAACAGGATTAATAAGGTTTACAGAATGTGTAGGATTTTTTATCATTAAAACATGATTAACACATGAGGATTCCAACAATATCCCCCTTTTTTATGATCACAAATCATGTGAGTGAGATATCAAATCTTAGTGAATGTGTCTTTCCCTTAGTGTGAATGTCTCTTCCCCTTTTGGGATTATCAAAAAGAGTACAAAATGAAGTAAGATAATAGAGAAGAAGATTTCACAATGCATTAGAGGGATAAAAAAGTCTCATTAAAAATAGTAAGCAACAAAAAATATAGAAATCATCCCTATCAAAAGATAGTGTTCATTTTTCTTTATCATATTTTGTCTTCTCTTTTCCCTTGGCAGCAACATCAGGAGAAGCCATAGGAGCAGAAGTAGAAATGGAAGAAGGAAGTGAACCAACTGACAGAGAAGGTAAAGGGAGTCCTTAAAAAATAGAGGGGGTCAAGGTAGGTGTAGTGGAAGACCAAGGCAATTATTGGTCAAAGATAACAGGTATAATCTGACTCAGAGCCTGAGAGACAGACATAGAAGTAAAGGCAAGGGCATAGGATGGGAAGGTAGGCAAACTAGGTCTCAAGGGTGCAGCTGCAGAAGCCAAAATAGCAGTATTCTACACATGAAGATAAGGCCTCAAAAGTTTGATGAGGTTATCAATAATCTCACCACCATAATGCATATCTTTCTCAAATTCATCCTTGTTCTCCATGAACTTGTCCAACAAGGGAGTGAAATCCTTAAGCTTTTGAACTTGAGTTTTGAAAACTTGAGTGACAGGAGGGATTTTCAGATTCTCTACAAGGTACTTGAAATGGTTTGTCATGTCATGATTAGAGAAGATCCTATTGAAGTATAAGTCCCCCTTCTTAGTAATTTCCTCTTGAGAATCATTGGAAATCTTGGAATGAATTCTAACCAAATCAAGAACTCTGTCACTATTCTTGAAAACCACAGATAGAGACTCTGTCAAAATCACTGAGCACAGATTGAAGTTCTTCTTTAACAGTTGTTTTGAGAAGATCACTATACAAGGAAGGTTGAGATGATTTTCTAGAGGCACTAGAAGCTGTAACAGATGAAGTAAGAGACTTCAGTTGATTCAAAACTTTCTGGAGATAGCCCTTATACTCATCAGTCAGTTTGTTAATACCAATAACAAGCTCACGCATTTCGTGAACAATTTTCTTATTTCTTTTAGCCACATTTTCATCCAAGGAAGTAAGGTTGGGTTGAATCAAGGAGGCTAATTCCTGTGGAATATGACCACTAACATCCTCAATATGATGAGAAATAGGTTCTGGTCTTCAGCTCAACACTCTTTACATTTCTTCAACCAAACTTCATAGAGACTTCACTTCATTATTGAGTTGTTTGTTCTCAATTCTGACTTCTTGTATTTCATGAAGCAGTTTTGGCTGAATCTTCCAAATAATCTTATCTAACAATATGGCAGCATCTCTTTCACTCAAGTTTGTCAGAGGATCAGGTTGATTATTAATGATTTTTTTCAATCCCATCTAATAGGGTAGCTTCAAATGCTTTCAAAACATCCTTACTCACAAAGGTGGAAGGTTCGGGGATAGAATCTGAGACAGGATCAGATTCCTTTGTAGCTATAACATCAAGAGAAGATATTGGTTTCAATTGAAACATAGTAGACAAATATATACCTTTAAATGAGGCTTTCTAGGAGTCATTCACATCAAAATAGCTAGATAATTTATACCATATATCCACAGAGCTTGAATCAACTGGATTTGGCACTTAGAAACTTTATAGATTCGGGTGTTTCTCCCCCTCAACATATGCATCTTTCTTAGGACTAAGAGATTTATATCCTTGATCTAATTCCAATATTTCATCCCCAATAGCCTCACCCATTTCCCTTCTAGATAATTAAAAGGATTTCTCCATTCTCTCTTCAGCAGATGGGATAACCTCAGAAACAGTTTTTTTCTCTAGGTGTTCCTCAAGAGAAGATTATTTCTCAAGAGACATATATTCTTCTAAATGTTCTTCTAGAACAGCCATTTCCCTTTCAACATCAAAAGATTCTTCTTTAGAGATAGTTTCTTCTTCCAGATCAACAATCTCTTCAGGGACAGTTATTTCCTTCTCAATTAAGAATTGAAGAGCAGGTTCATTGTCTTCCTCATCCAGGACATTTTTCCTTGTAGGTACAACAGTCACTTCTTCTTATTCCTCATCATAATAGTCAAGTATTTCATTTAGTTCCAATCCAGGATCAGGAATGTCCTTAAGTCTTGAAGAGTGATCAACCGGTTTGAAATTTTCATAGACCCTATCATTATCTTCCACCCATTATTTTCTCCATGGATTCCAACTGATTTTCATTCTATTTACTGTAACTTTTGAAATAAAAAATTCATAGTTCTTAATGAATTTTTCATCTGGTCCAACAAACCCTTTTGCATGAAGCATAACTGAGATTAATCTTGAGTAGAATAGGGAGGTTGACTTAGAGGTTGTCTTGATCAAATCACACATATGGAGTATAACATACTTTCATAGGTTGATCTTGTGTCCATTCTTCATAATATGTATCAAAAATACATCCTGATACTTGAGTGTAGCAAAATCACCTTTTCGGGGGCTAATCAGATTCTGAAAATATTTAAACAAAAGTTTGGTTTCCCCGTCTAACTCAGAAACACTACTGGAAATCTCATTTTTACCAATGCTTATATCCCAATGGTTTGATAAACCATTGGGAATGGTCATGTATACCAACGATTTTCTTAAAACCGTTGGTATAGAGGCTTTTATGAAGAATTTTACCAACGGTTTGTAAAACCGTTGGTATAGGCCTCAATTAAGACACTTTTACCAACGGTTATACACTAACCGTTGGTATATGTTGCTACATTCCCAATGGTTTTTAAAAACCGTTGGGAAAGTTTTCCCCTAAATCCAGTTCGGGTGTCCAGTAGCCCCTCCGCTCGATTGTAGTCCCCCTCCGCTCGACTGCAGCCCTAAATTGAACCTCTCCCGACGCTCTCTCGTTACCCAGTCTCGGAAACTCCATCCATCCTCTTCAATCAAACAATTTTTCTGTTCTACACTTCAAATCTGTAAGTTCTGCCTCAGTTATAATGTTCTTCATCTATTTTTTTATGTTCTATTTTGATTTGACCTAAACGTTTGGGATCTCTCTATACAAAGACTCAGAAACTCGTTCCACTCATAGATCCATCTTAAATCAAAAAAAATTATTTATACACTCTAAATCTGTAAGTACTACCTTAGTTTTAATGTTTTTCATCTATTATTTTTGTTTTCTGTTTTAATTTGGTATAAACTAGGTTGTGTTGTTTATGGCATGCGAAGGTTAGTGATATTTAGGATGAATTGGATGTTGGTTGGGTGATGGATTGGAATTGTGATGTTTTTTGGATTAAGTTTAGTTAATTTTCAATGAATTATTTGGGGATTTCCTCCCTTTAACAGAGCCCCCACTCCTCATGGACCCTGGACACCCCCCCTCTTGGACCCTGGACAGTCCCCCCCTCCTGGAACTTGGACAGCCTGGCCCCCCTCTTTCCTGAAACTTGGACATCCCCCCTCCTGGACCCTGGACAACCCCCCTCCACCCTCCTCCCAGGACCTTGTATAGTCCCCCTCCTTCCTGGACCCTAGGAATCCCCCCACCCTCCACCCTGGACCCTGGATAGCCCCCCTCTTCGATGGACCCTGGACAGCCCGCCCTCCTTCCTGGACCATGGACATCCCCTTCTCCCCTTCTCCTTGACCCTGGACAGCCCCCCACCCCCCTTCCTGGACCCTAGACAGCCCCCACCCCTCCTCCTAGACCTTGGACATCCCCCTCATCCCCCTCCTCAACCACCAAATACCCCCCCACTTCAAAACTTTGACCACCAAACTTGGACATGCTGGATTTTCTCTAAAAAGATAGATTTGATCCTCAAACCACCTCAATAATATCCTAAACAATGCTTATAATGTGGTTTTCACCACATAACATCCAATTGTATTCCAAGTCACTAGTCTATCCTCCCTTGGCTAGATTTTACAAAAAGCGTTCAACCTTAACGATCCAAATAAAAATAAATTGATATAAGACATTTGATAATGGATTAAAGTTTCAAATTGGGATCCAATGAGGAATATTTGAGATATTATGCATCATGCCCATGAGTAAATCCATTTTTATATATCTGATAAGTTATTTTTCACAATTTACACACATTAATTGTTTGTAAAAATGGGACAAACATTTATAAAGGTTCTAATATATAAAAATGAATCTATTTGTGGATCCAGCTTAACCAACAATGTCTAGCTTGTCTGCCTCTTCCATGATCATCGATGTGCACGTCCCGTCTCCATATGACCTCGCACGACGGGTGACTCAGCGTCTAGCTGATGAAGAGTGCCAGATTCTCTTACTTCCACACCAGATTCATGCCCACTACGCTCCTGAAGTGATCAATCCCACTAAGCGTCCCTGTGAGCTTGATGACACAGCCACCAGTCTTGTAAGAGGCAGAGGAGTTCTGAGCTGATGGACCAAGACGATTGACCAGTGTCCATCCATCTGGCTGAAGACGTAAAACTTAGCGCTTCATGGGAGGCAACACATGTTCTAGAGTTTCATCATTTTGCTTTTTTTACTTTGTTTTAGGAAATAAACATGGCATGTATGCAACAATTTTTTAGCTGCTTCTGATCTGTATGTGCACTTGTCATTACTCTGCATGACTGCTTTTATTTTGTCTGATCCCTGGTGTTATTTTTTATGACATGATGCGGCTATGTGTTGTCTATGTGTAGATTTTACAGGTATATAAATATGTGCACTTTTCATTATTCCATTCTTTCAGTGCTTAGGCCGATGGTACGAGGGAGGTTCGTACCAGAGGTAGACGAGCATCTCCGCGTACCCGACTAGACCATTCCCCTCTGACCAAACGCATTCGGATTCTATTGAAACTTAAGGGAAACGATCCATGGGTCAAATTTGATGTGTATAAGTAAACCCTGCCTCAATAAAAGGCACGGTGTGGCCAGAATCACTCAAACTGCCTCTCTTTTGTTCAAAATTGACTTATTTTTAAGTGAAATCAACAACTGACATATGGGAAATGGACCAAACACCTTCGAATTGTGTTGAAAATTTAGGAAAATGATCCATGGGTCATATGTGACATGTAAAAGTCAAATACTCCTCAATCCGATGCGCGGTGTGGCCGGTATCACTCCAATTGTATGTATTTTGTTTAAAATGGACAATATTTTACGTACATACGCCAATACAATCAAACAGTTTTTGATTGTTTTTATACTTTTTCACAATTATCCATGACTCATATTTGTCGTGTAAGAGTCAACCTCGCCTCAATTCGAGGCCCGGTGTGGCCAACACCACTCAAAGTGCCTCTGTTTTGTTAAAAATGGACTTAATTTTAAGTGAAATCAACAACTGACATACGAAAAAACCGACCAAACGCATTCGGATTCTGTTGAAACTTAAGGAAAACGATCCATGAGTCAAATGTGACATGTATGAGTTAACTACTCCTCAATACGAGGCTCGGTGTGGCCGACACCATTCAAAATGCCTCTGTTTTGTTAAAAATGGACTTAATTTTAAGTGAAATCAACAACCGACATACGGTAAACCGACCAAACGCATTAGGATTCTATTGATACTATAGGAAAATGATCCATGGGTCATATGTGACGTGTAAGAGTCAACCTCACCTCAATCCATGGCGCGGTGTGGACGGTACCATTCAAAATGTCTCTTTTTTGTTCAAAATGACTTTAATTTTAAGTGAAAACAACAACTGGCATACGGAAAACAGACCAAATGCATTCCGAATCTGTTGAAACTTTAGGAAAACTATCCATGGGTCATATTTGACGTGTACGAGTCAACCCCGCCTCAATCTGAGGTGCGGTGTGGCTGGAACCACCCAAACTGTCCCTCTTTTGTTTAAAATGGACAATATTTTACGTACATACGTCAAACCAATCAAACGGCTTCTGATTGTGTTGATACTTTTGAACAACGATCCATGACTCATATGTGATGTGTACGAGTCAACCCCGCCTCAATTCGAGCCCTAGTGTGGCCGACACCACTCAAAGTGCCTCTGTTTTGTTAAAAATGGACTTAATTTTAAGTGAAATCAACAACTGACATACAGAAAACCGACCAAACGCATTCGGATTATATTGAAACTTAAGGAAAATGATACATGAGTCAAATGTGATGTGTACGAGTAAACCCCGCCTCAATACAAAGCTCGGTGTGGCCGACACCACTCAAAATGCCTCTGTTTTGTTAAAAATGGACTTAATTTTAAGTGAAATCAACAACTGACATACAGTAAACCGACCAAACGCATTCGGATTCTGTTGATACTACAGGACAACGATCCATGGGTCATATTTGACGTGTACGAGTCAACCCCACCTTAATCCGAGGTGCGGTGTGGACGGTACCATTCAAAATGTCTCTCTTTTGTTCAAAATGACTTTAATTTTAAGTGAAAACAACAACTGGCATACGAAAAACCGACCAAATGTGTTGCGAATCTGTTGAAACTTTAGGAAAACGATCCATGGGTCATATGTGACGTGTAAGAGTCAACCCCGCATCAATCCGAGGCACGGTGTGGCCGGAACCACCCAAAGTGTCCCTCTTTTGTTTAAAATGGACAATATTTTACGTACATATGTCAAACTGATCAAACGACTTCTAATTGTGTTGATACTTTTTCACAACGATCCATGACTCATATGTGATGTGTACGAGTCAACCCCGGCTCAATCCGAGGCCCGGTGTGGCCGAAACCACTCAAAGTGCCTCTGTTTTGTTAAAAATTGACTTAATTTTAAGTGAAATCAACAACTGACGTACGAAAAACTGACCAAACGCATTTGGATTCTGTTGAAACATAAGGAAAACGATCCATGGGTCAAATGTGACGTGTACGAGTCAAATTCGCCTCAATCTGAGGTGCGGTGTGTCCGGGACCACTCAAACTCCCTCTCTTTTGTTTAAAATGGACTTATTTTTAAGTGAAATCAACAACTGACATACGGGAAACCGACCAAACGCCTTCGGATTGTATTGACACTTTAGGAAAACGATCCATGGGTTATATGTGATGTGTAAGAGTCAACCCCGGCTCAATATGAAGTACGGTGTGGCCGGTATCACTCCAAGTGTGTGTATTTTGTTTATAATGGACAATATTTTATGTACATACCCAAAACCAATCAAAAGGCTTCTGATTGTGTTGATACTTTTGAACAACGATCCATGACTCATATGTGATGTGTACGAGTCAACCCCGCCTCAATCCAAGGCCCGGTGTGGCCGACACCACTCAAAGTGCCTCTGTTTTGTTAAAAATGGACTTAATTTTAAGTGAAATCAACAAATGACATACGGAAAACCGACCAAACGCATTCGGATTCTATTTAAACTTAAGGAAAACGATCCATGGGTCAAATGTGACGTGTACGAGTCAACTTCGCCTCTATTCGAGGCGTGGTGTGGCCGGGACCACTCAACCTTCCTCTCTTTTGTTCAAAATGGACTTATTTTTAAGTGAAATCAACAACTAACAGACGGGAAACCGACCAAACGCCTTCATATTGTGTTGACACTTTAGGAAAAGGATCCATGGGTCATTTTTGATGTGTATGAGTCAACCGCACCTCAATCCGAGCCTCGGTGTGGCCGCCACGTCTCAAAGTGACTCACTTTTCTTTGAAATGGAAAACATTTTACGTGAAAACAACAACTGACATACTGAAACCCAACAAAACGCATTCGGTTTCCATTGAAACTTTAAGAAAACGATCCATGGGTCATTTGTGATGTGTACAAGTCAACCCCGCCTCAATCCGAGTCGTGGTATGGCCGGGATCACTCTAAGTGTCTCTCTTCTGTTAAAAATGGAAAACATTTTAAGTACATACGGAAAACCGACCAAACGGATTCTGATTGTGTTGATACTTTAGAACAACGATCCATGAGTCATATGTGATGTGTACAAGTAAACCCCTCCTCAATCCGAGGCGCGGTGTGGCTGACACCACTCATAGTGTATCTCTTTTGTTTAAAATATACATCATTTTAACTGAAAAGAACAACTGGCATATAGAAAAATGACCAAACGCATTCGGAATCGGTTGAAACTTTAGAAAAACGATCAATGGGTCATATGTGACGTGTAAGAGTCAACCCCACCTCAATACAAGTCGCGGTGTGGCCGGGATCACTCTAAGTGTCTCTCTATAGTTTAAAATGGACTTCATTTTAAGTGAAAAGAACAACTGACATACGGAAAACCGACCAAACACATTCGGATTGTGTTGATACTTTAGGACAAGGATCCATGGGTCATTTGTGATGTGTACGAGTCAACCGTGCCTCAATCTGAGCCTCGGTGTGGCCGCCACAACTCAAAGTGGATCACTTTTATTTGAAATGGAAAGCATTTCAAGTGAAAACAACAACTGACATACGAAAAACTGACCAAACGCATTCGGATTCTGTTGAAACTTTAGGACAATAATCCATGGGTTATTTGTGACGTTTACGAGTCAACCCTGCCTAAATCCGAGTTGCGGTGTGGCAGGGATCACTCAAAAATGTCATTTTTTTTAAATGAACCGCATTTTAAGTGATAATAACTGGCATATGGAAAACCAACGAAACCCTTTCGAAATATGTTGATACTTTAGGAAAATGATCAATGGGTCATGTGTGACGTGCACTAGTCAATCATGCCTCAATATGAGGCATGGTGTGACCGATACTACTCCAAGTGCATGTATTTTGTTTAAAATGGATATCATATATAGTAAAAACACCTGTATACGAAAAAACGATCAAATTATGAATTGAATTCCAAATTTCACATATAATTGTCATCTAAATTTGAAATTGAGTTCTAAATGAATTCTAAAATGAATTCTAAATTAATTCTAAATGAATTTTAAAATGAATTCTAAATTATGTATCTTTATAATTACGTTATGAATTCTTATTTAATTCTGAATGTGTATAGTTTCAGGATGTATTATATGTTAAATGTATATGAATTTGTTCTGTATATGTATATGTTAGTTGGTTATTGCAGGTAAAGGAGAGGGATTAAAGAATCAAAGGTGAATGGAGACCCTGCTCCTTCCCTGTGCAAATTGCAGGCTGCTGTGCAATTTGCACAGCATAGGCTATGCCAACGGTTTGAAACCGTTGGTATAGTCTTCTAAGGAGGTTTATACCAACAGTTCACATGGAACCGTTGGTATAAACTCTTTCCCAACGGTTTCAAACTGTTGGGAAAAGATGTATAGTTGGCTTTTTTCCAACGGTTTTGAGTGAACCGTTGGGAAAAGCTAGAGATTTTGTTGGGTTTTCCCAACGGTTTACTTAAAACCGTTGGGAAAACATATGCCAACGGTTAATGTTAACCGTTGGGATAGGTTGATTTTTCTAACCTATCCCAACGGTTCTTTGTAAACCATTGGGAAAACTTTTCCCAACGGCTTACTTCCCCACGGTTTGCAGAACCGTTGGGATAGATATTCCCAACGGTTCTGCGGCCTTTCCCAACAGTTGTGAACCGTTGGAAATGCCTCTTTTTCCAGTAGTGCAACTATAGCTCTTCTCTTTGTTGCATTCCTAGTTAATCTTCTCAAGGCTTATTACAACACAAAGATCTCACTTGAAGGTGGAGGAAATCTCTGGTAGTCCTCAATAATACCCTCATGAGGTATCCTTAGGCATGCAGCCCATAACCTCAAAGAAAAGGTACATATTTGCCCGTTGATCCAGCTTCTCAAAACAAAACCATCTTCTGTATGAAAAGAGAATTGAATGAACTGATAAAACTACGCAACTAGCTTTGGGTATATCGGCCTATCCTCCTTTTTGAACCAATCCAGCCACCCTTGATCTTTTAGTACTTTCAATAATAAATGCCTACTTGACAGCAGCCACTTGGGGAAAATTTCCTTTTCGGGTACCACTGTTCTGTTCACCAGGTTCGGATTCAAAGGACCTTAGGGTGCTAACTTTGGTGCTATTTTCATCTTCTTTTTTATCTTCGCTTCTCAGGGGTTAATGAGGACGGAAGTTTCATTTTGGGCATTCAATAAAGGTTTGAGAGAGAGAAAGGTTGAAATAGGGGTTACGGTTTGAGAGAGGTGATCTCGGGTGAAGAAAGGAGTGAAACCTCTTTCATTTTAATCATTTAGGGATGTCAAGCATCGCAAAATCAAAATCATAGAAAATTAAAAGAATAAACTAATTAATTACTACGATACGGTTTATAATTTGTAAATAAAACAATGAAGTGTCTTTATTGTGAGACCGTGATAGAATTTTACGATGAAACTGGAACTGGATTTCATGGTGAGACTGTAATAGGCTTTCACGGTGAGGTTGTAACTGTGTGATTTCTAAACTGTGTGACCATATTGTTTGATACAGTAAGTCCCAGACAGTAACCGATAAATAGTAACTATGAGACCGTAAATATGAAACAACGACTTTTAAGATAGTAAAACTATAGAACTGTTAGAGTTAGACAGTAATATTAAGGTAGTGACTTGTGGAACCGTAAACTGTGAAACAGTGAGCTGTGAAACAGTACACTTACTAATTAAGATTTATCATTCCCAACTCATGTATGATGTAATCTATTCTTTCATAATTTAATGGTTTGGTGAATATATCAACAAGATGATATTCAGTTCTAATGAATTCCAAAGTGATCTCACCTTTTTGATAATGATCTCTCGAAAAGTGATGTCTTACATAAATACATTTTTCCCATAGTGTGAAACATGATTTTTTGAGATGTTAATAGCACTTTTATTGTCACAATTTATAGATACATGCCTGAATTGATATCCATAATCTAGTAATGTGTGTTTCACATTTAAATTTGACATAAACACGTGTCAATCTTTTGATAGTTTTTACTTTTTAAAAACCCTCTTTTTGGTTTTGACAATGGTAATTAATTTTAAATTAATAAATGCAACTTCTATATTTTGAATTTGGTAAAATATACTTCATTTTTGAATTTGGAATATTAAAATTAGCTTAGGTTAAATTTTTTGTATTTTTCTGAAAACTTTCAATTTTTGATAAATAGTGAAAAACATTGTGTTATTATTTAACACCGGCTTTTTATTTAAATAATTAGTTATTTTAATTTAATTTATTTTAGGTCAAAATAGATACATAATACCTATATATGTTCAACGTAATTCATTGGAGTCGTTTTATAATAAGTTTATATATATATATATATAATTTTATCGAACATTTTACCGTCTTTTACCCACCTTCTAGGAGCATTTACAAATTTGCATAAAACTTAATTTTACCACTTCTGTGAGTTTAATTTCAAAAATCCGAGAGACATGGTTGACATCAGTAAGTAAAATGTGGTTCAATAAGATTAAAATAATTTTTAGTGAATAGTAACTTTTGACTTTTATTTACCACGGTTAAAAGTAAATAAGGTAATTAAGGTTAAAAATGATATTATAATTACCCTAACACATGTCCTAATTCTATTGGATAAGTATAATTCGACCAAAAACATCCTTAGGAATAAAATATGACCCCCTTTGTTCCACTTGGATAAGATTAGGACATTTATTATAATTTTATTTAAAGAAGAGTTAAAAGAGTTAAATTCAATGTTTAATAACTAAACCATTTTTAATATAGGGTTATACATAATATAAATTCGACTATAAATATTAATTAGAAAGCTAACAAAATTTCCTACATAATGGTATTTTATTTATAATTCTTAGACATTAAATAATTTAATTTATTTATGACACAATGGTGATGCAGTAATTACCTTATTAATGAAACATTAAAATAATTAATATTATAAATATCCAAATAAATGTAATTTGAGATTTTTTATGACTTCCACTAATTTTATAGGTTAATATGACATGTTAGGGTTGGTAAAATAAATTTTATTCTAAGTGATAAAGTTTTTATGGCTTTCAAAAAAATCAAATACTAAATAGTGTCAAAATTGACATAATTGAATTTTTAAACCAAATACAATATTATTAATTGATATAATATTCCTAAAAATCTAAGGTTAGGCCAAAGGACTTATATAAGGTTATATATATTAATAATGAACCACATGGGGTTCTCTTGAATTGTTATAGTAAGATTATTAACCATATAATATAAAAATACAAAGAGACGTGGTAAATGTCAAACTATTTAACTAAGAGTTAAATCTAGAAGATAAGGTTAATATGATGACCTAAACCTGTATAAAACCTATTGGTTGAGAGGTTTTCGACTCATCCCCACCTTAGCCTCTAAATAATTCATTTTGGAGCCATTAGAAACCAAAAATGATTTTATTATAAAATAATATTTCAAACTTTTCCTAAAGTGACCCTCACCTCTCTTATAAAATGGCACTTCCCCTTCTCTTAATTTCACACCCCCAAAGACTTTTGTCTTGGCCAACCCCTGCCCAAATATCCTCCTAACTTTCCTCCCTTCATCCTAGAGGCCTTCCTTTGGTCAGAAAAGCCAACCTAAGGAGCTCTTTTGATCAAATCAAAAGGAAGAACCCGAAGAAGAGGTAAATATTTCATCACCTCTTTTAAGTTCTTTTCTTCTTCCACTTCCCCTTTATTTGTTTTTTCCATTCTAAAATAATAACTCCAGTGTCTTCTATATACTGTGATGTTATTATAAAAATGGTACAACCATTTTCATTACTCTATCCATCCTATAAATGAAAAAGTCACCATACGTGTGTACGTATGGATTACCGTCTCCACGTCGTGGTGTAGTTCCTATCCTCCAATGGCCCGAAGGCCTTCATTTTTTATTGATTTTGATAATCCAACTTTCAAGGGGTAGGGTGGAACCCTTAAAAGGCCCATAGGCGTAAGTATTACATGGCCCGTAGGTCTTAGAGGAATTCATTTCCTGTATGCTTCAAACATTACATACAACCCAAAATAACTACTTGGAACTTCTCCTCCCCATCATCTTCATCGTGAAATAAACTCTCCACCTTCGCATGGTTGTTCGGCTAGGCTTTCTCATGCATGCCCAGGCTTGTCCCAATGGAAAGTGTCATACCCTCTCATTCTTGCAATCCATTTAGCTTCTGCTATGGTGAAAGCTCCTTGCTCCTCCTCCTTCTGAAGTTTGTTCCTTGTAGGTTGTCTGGTTTGCATCTGCACTTAAGGTGGCCCGAAGGCCTTGAGGTGGCCCTAAGGCCTTACTAACCCGAAGGCCTGGGTGGCCCGAAGGCCTTAAAGGACTCGGGGACCAAATCGGTGGCCTGAAGGCCCAAACGGGGGAATATTCCCGGCTGTTATAGTGTCAAACAGTCCCCGCTACAGTACCTGCTACAGTACCCAAAAAAATAGCCTCCGCCTGGATTTGATCTCGGGTCTCTTGGATGCACTTAAGGAGTCCCCACCAACTAGGCTGAGGCTCATGTGCGTCGTGGTGTAGTTTGTTATTCAAACACTTCATTATTTGGATGGGTATAATAATGAGTATAACTAATGTAAATAATAAATATAACATGTTAATGATTCTATATATATGATATATCATCCAATTACATACGATTTCACCATTAATATAATGATATTGTCACTCGTGCCTACGTACGGATTATCGTCTCCACAACGTGATGAGATTCATTTCGACGTTCACCATTCAACAATGATTATAAAAATATATATCATTAATAAGTATATAATATATGACATAATAATTCTACTGGATATATGTGTGTTTGTGTGCGCGCGCGCTTACATATATCTTATTTACTTAGTTCCGTTCAATACGATATGAAAATAGAAACAGCGTTTATGCGTACGTACGGCCTACCATCTCCATAAACAGTGTTTTCCATTTCATATATATGACTATTATACATATTTATATTCTAAATATATATGATATATAAATCATGTTTTATATTCTGGAAGTATTTAAATCATGATCTAAGTGATAAAATCAAGAGTAATAAGTTAAAACACGTACGATAAAGAAAACGATTATTACCCGAAATGTTAATTTAGCATGGAAATTATTATTAAATGGGTAGTATAAAGTCATAAATGAATCATGTATGATATCATAAATATTAATATGGTTCTAGTATAATTTAATAACATACTATGGTCTTTATACAGGAGGTTAAACGTACCCTCGGCTAAAGGAAAGTACAAGGTAAGGATTAATTTCACAATCTCTTTATTATCCGAGGTTGTTTTTATGTAAGTATCTACAGGGACAAATTTATTATCCATGTCCATGTTTCATAAAAGAGTTTTCAAAGGGATTCTTTTTAAGGGACCTATTTACTAAAACATCATTTTAAATATTTTAAATATTTATTCTTCTAAACCTTTCTCATTAATGTCCATGTTTTCAAAATGGTTTTAAGGATTTATTTATATGGACATGAATGTTTTAAAATGTTAATTCATTTCAAAAGTTTCAAAGTGGTATGGTACACTTTGATTCAAATCTATCTTTTAAATGAATTCCTTTATAAATTATGTGACTTTTAAATGATTTCATGAAAAATGGATATTTCTCTCAAATGTTTTTACTGATCATTTTCAACTATGTCAACATCCTTTACAGGATATTATTCTTGATCGAGGTTGATTTATTATGATACAAATCTTCCATATTGTATTGAAGGTTTTGTGAAATTTTTGACTATGGATGTGTTATTTTTATACCATTCATGGTTTATGAATAATGTATTGACATTTCGTATGCTAGTTCTAATACGAATGTTTATGTTATGTTTAAACCTTTTCATATGTGGAATGCATTGGACTTAGTAAGTGACGGGTGGAGCTCGCTATAGCTCCTCGATGCATTGGTAGGTCTCATGAGACAAACTAGTGTCTTGGCACAAGGCCTTGACCAAATATTATTTGTAGTCTTGGCACAATGTCTTGACTATGTGGTTATGAAGTCTGGCATTATGCATTCCATCATTATGAAAGTGGTTATTGATAGTGCATGTGATTATTCGACTAGTAGAATATCCATGTGAATAAGTAAATCGCATTATTTGATTTTATCTTTGTCATATTATACTGAAGTTTAATTTTAAAAGGCTTTTGTTTTAGTCTTATACATTGCCTTAAATTTTTATGCTTATTTATGAAAGATTCCTCTATATTGTTATCCTTACTGAGCATCTGAGCTCACCCCTTTCTATGTTTTATTTTTCCCAAGATTCCAAGAAGGGTATTGTGATTGATATGTGGGGTTATGCTAAGGGAATAATGGCATTCATAAAGGATTATTTATGTTGTGTTGTATGTTATAAAGTGTAATGTAACATTCATGTATGTAATCTATTTTCCAAAACTTCTAAACCGATCGGTCCTTCGGAACTTGATTCTTTGTAATCATGTCAATGTATTAAAATAATGCACCGACTCTGGGTAACTAGGGTCGAGGTGTTACAATCTGGCTCGTGTTCTTCATGGAGTTGGTAATGAAAAGATGTTCTTGAATCTGATCTATGGTATCCCAGCTTTTTGGATTCGAGAATGCTTCGTGTGTTCTTCAGATGTATTGAGTTTCATGTATCGGTTCTTTTCTCAATAATGCTCATGCTTCTTCGTTATATCGCGTGCTCCTTGTTTCTGGGTCACACTTCTCTTTTTATTCTTGGACTGCATGTGCTGGAGCTGACAGGATGCATGTATTCTGCACCTTGTACCTCGTACAGTCAGGTGACATGTCTATAAAGAAATATTAATTATGTCAATGCGTTTAAAAGACTCAAATATGACCGTTAGAAATTAAATTGAAAATGAAAAAACAGATTAAAGAACGGTGTCACAGTCTGTATGGAAACAGTGTCTCTATGAAACGGTGTCTCCTTCTTTGCCTTTTGAGCGATGAGACAATTATGATGGCATAGTTGTATAGAGATCAGGGACCAGTAGCACAAATGCGATGTCTGGTCACGGTGTCTGGTTTACGGTGTCTGGTCACGGTGTCTAGGTCATGGTGTCTTGTCACGGTGTCTTTCACGGTGTTTGGGTCACGGTGTCTGGTCACGGTGTCTGGGTCACAGTGTCTTGTCATGGTGTCTGGGTCCTTTTCCAGAAAAACATAACTTGTGGCAGATTCACAGTTTCTCAGACTTATCCAAATATTTGTATACAGACTTAAACAATGATATTCATAGAATGGATTGGACTTTATCATTTATCAAGGAAATTCATTATAACACAAATTAAAAATAGTTTACAATAATCAAACATAGCACTTGAGATCTTGGATAGGTTTATTTAAAGCATAAAGAAACCAACCATCTGTACACATGATTTGAGATGGATTAAACAAGATTAACAAGGTTTACAGAATATATAGGATTTGTGATCATTAAAACATGATTAACGCATGAGGATTCCAACACTAAGTTGTGTCAATATTTCAGAACCGGTTAACAACTTTGGAGGTGGTCTACGATCAATGAAACCATTAAATTTTGATCTGTTCAACTGAAATCTATGAGATGCATCGAGAAATCTTCGATGGCACAATAAGAACCATTTTCTACTATGAGGTAGCCGTTTGGGATCAAAATCAAAGTTACAAACAGGACAATCCAAACCCGTGTAAATGTTCCAACCAGATAAATTCTCAAGCATAGGGAAGTCACTAATGGTCCACATTAAAGCAGCATACATTTTGAACATTGTTTTAGAAGAAGCATCAAATGTCTCAACATCGTTGCTCCATAACTCCTGTAATTCTTCAATTAAAGGCTGCAAGTATACATCAATATCATTTCCAGGCATTTGTTTTCCAGGAATAATTATTGAAATGATAAAAGACGTTTGTTGCATACATATCTACGGAGGCAGATTGTAAGGGATCAAAACAACTGGCCAAATGTTATAACTGATACTCAAAGTCCCAAATGGGTTGAATCCATCAGCAATCAATCTCAATCGAACATTCTTATGATCAGCTGAGAAATTTGGATGTAATGAATCAAATGTCTTCCATGATTGTGAATCTCGTGGATGTCGCATTAACTCATCATTGTTATTATCTACAGAATGTCACTTCATGTGTTCAGCAGTTTTCGATGACATGAATAATCTTTGCAATCGAGACGTTAAAGGAAAGTAATGCAAAATCTTTGCAGGTGTGTTCCTTTTCTTCTTCTTCATGGTAGTATATTGATTCAGACTTCCAACATCACCCATTGACTGCCATCTAGAAGAATATTTTTTGCAATCTTGTCTACTTGAATCCTCTCGCCAATAAAGCATACAATCATTGGGACACGCATGTATTTTTGTATAATTCAAACCAAGCTTATTAACAACTTTTTTCATACCATAAAAAGACTCGGGGATATTTGCTTCAGGAAATGAATCATGCAACAATTCCAATATCATGGACATTGCCTTATTTGTAATTCCACATAGACATTTGATATGGTACAACTTCAGCAGAAAAGAAAGTTTATAATGTTTCAAACATCCACTATACAACTCTTGATTTTCATCATCAACTAAATCATGAAACGTATTTTCCTCGGTGAAGTTTTCTCTTACATTAGTCTCCACATAATCAAGAGGAGGATCCACTTATATGTTACAATCTTGATCTGGTTGTCCTACAGTCTCAAAAACATCACTTGTCACGTTGTTATTTGTAGCACCCTCATCTGGTTGTTCTGATATGTTTTGATGTTGATGGTAGTGTCTTGTAGTGTTGAATGCATCATTTATAAGGCTTTTCATTTCATTTTCCATTGTCGACGAAGTTGGGAGCTCATTCTGTGGATTGACATCAGTGATCAACTTTTCTATAACGTTCGATTCTCCGTGCCAAATCCAACACAAATATTGACCAAGGAATTGCTTCAATATTAAATGTTCATAAACTTCATCTCTCTTCAACCATCTTCTAAATTTACATTTAGGATATGGACATCTTATTCTCCCTTCAATGGATCGATTGGAAATTTCAAAATCTAAAAACTCCTCCAAACCCTTAACATACTGAGGTGTGTTCCTCGGTAATGTGATCCAACTTTTATCCATGTATATCACAATGTTCCTACACAATATTAAAAAAAATTAAAACACATAACTATTAATAAATAGAGAAAGAGATTCATATATACTAGTTGAAAAAATATATAAATATGTTAAATAAGGTTTTCCTATATAAATACATATGGTAAATAATGAACCCACCCACTAGAAAACCAAAGCATGCAAATTAAAAAATCCATAAAAGAAGAGGAGAACAAGGATCTCATCCCTGTAGTTTTTTGTATCTCGTGCTACACCAAAACAGATGGAAAAATCGATGATGTCATAACTTTAATATCACTAAGGTAAGGTCTTGATAAATCGTATAATAATTGAATAGAAGTTAGAAATATGAAATGGAAACAAACTCTTACCTTAAAAGAAAGATTTTGATGCTTTTAAGAGAGAGATAAGTTTGGGTTGGAAAGATCGGAAGTGAAATGGTTTCTAAATAAGATTTTGATAATTTGAAAAAGATTTTGTCTAATAAGTTTGAGTCTATAAAATCCATTACCAGTCAAGCTAGAGTTTCTAATTTCAGTGTAATGGGTTTTGTAGATATCCCATGATGAATTCCGTTATTTCAAAAAGATCTTGCTACAATGAGAAAAAAAGTTTAGAGCTTATATTGTGATAATGTACCCTTGAAACTTTGATTGAAAAACAGAAAGTGTTGGTTGAGAAGTTAACCTCTGCAGAGCCTGGTGTTTAGTTTTTGTTTGACTAGATGAATGATATGGTGTGAAAACATGTTCAGTATTCTAAAACTATTCATAATTTTCTAAAATTAAATCTAGTGGAGGCATTGGAGATGTTCCATGATTCATGGTTTTTTATGAAGGAATAGTATGGGATAATGAATTAGAATTTTTAACTATTGACGAGGGAGTTAAAGGTAGTGCATCAGACTATTCACAATTCCTTAATCATAAAATCTTTTTTCTGATGAGCCTAATACTTCTCATATTACCCCATAACCTGTTAAACCCTTGTTCCAAAACTCATTTGTAAACTGAGATTATTAATACAAAATAATTATTTTCTTTATATTCTATTATTTGATATCTTTATTATCTATTTACTTTTTACTATAGTTTTATGTTTCAGAGCCTATTTATTTTTCAGAATACATTTATTTTTGGTTAACATAACATTCAATAATGAATTAGAATTTTTAACTATAGTTTTACGTTCTTTTCTTCTTTATTATTCCACTTCTTAATATGCTTGAAGAAAATAGAAATGTATCACTTTCCAAATCACAAAGGTTGGTTAATTTTTTAATTTATCCAAGTGTTTTTTAAAAGTCTAGGAAACCTAAAAAGGCTAGAGAACCTAAAAAGGAAAACCATAATATTTTTATATATCGAATGATGTATATAGGATGTGAGAAAAACTAATCCCGGTAGGATCTCAACAAGGATTTTGTGAAAGTCTTTTCAAAACGCATCTCATTTATGATAGTTTTAAATATAGTTAGAAAATAGATTTTTATTGATAATCACATGAAAACCCAAATATCACC
Organism: Viscum album; assembly: GCA_963277665.1. Taxonomy (NCBI): domain Eukaryota; kingdom Viridiplantae; phylum Streptophyta; class Magnoliopsida; order Santalales; family Viscaceae; genus Viscum; species Viscum album. The sequence goes on along the minus strand of OY728161.1, from coordinate 1,455,429,908 downwards.
TTAACATCCATTTTATAAACTTCTATTTTCTTCTTCTTTAAATGAAAATAATCATTTTAAAAATATTACTTTAAAACCCTTACATTCTTTAAAACCACCCATTATAGTTTCAATTTTAAAAATACTTTAGAAACACCCTTTTGAAAACACTTCAAAAATAATTTAATGAAACAAACTGATTCTCATAAACTGTAAAAATAAAACACAAGTCACCACATCACAAACGAGGTATGAGTAAACAATGAGAAAAATTCATGGTTCCCACCATATTAATCAAACTAGGGGACACAAGGAATGAGAGTCCCCAAATGGAATCCATATAGTATCGTGGGAAACAAAAAAGGTCATAAAGTAAGATAGTCCTAGACCTTACCAATACATGATACCTACCACTGACATATGTTTCATCCAAACAACACAAGTCATTTGAGTATCTTGCACCTAGCATCAAACAAGTTACATGATAGAAATCAAACAAGTTACATGATTAATGCAACAACATAATATAAATCTAACCTCATCTCCAACACCCTTGCAATAAACAACACCAAAAATATCATCTCTGTCATAAAAATACATCTAGAGAGAAGGGGGGATCGTTGAGGGTATTACATACATTATAAGTAGTTCATTATGAAAGTTACAAATGAGACTTATTAAAATAATCATAATTCTGAGTCACTTTAATCCTCTTTGAAATCCCATTTCAAATAATTCATTAAAACTAACCATTTCTATACTTTACTGACATATGAAACGGTTGAATGTCTCTTAATTATACTCATACTATAGAATATCTAGTGATCAAAATATTTTTGGGTTTAAAAAGAAATATGAAACCTAAATATATAATATTCCAAGAGGAAAATGAAATAAAAAACATGTCATTTGACCCTATATGGATCAATCATGACCTATGAGATCACAATGAAGTTACATGATAATAAAAAATCCAAATAATCCAATAATAAAATAATGTTTTCTTTTAAAGAAATTAATGATGAAATGGATCATCAATCAAAGAATATGAACATATTCTTCAAAATAAAGAAATCATAAAATTGTTAAAATAAGGTGGATAATGATGGAGAACAACAAGTGATGTTATTCCAATGAAAAAAAGGAACACATAAGGTCGTAATTCTATATGACTAACAAAAGGAACAAGGGGAAGAATAAAAAAATCAAGGAAACCTTCAATGTTTCAACTTAGTGTGTGAGAAATGAAACCCTCCTATAAAGGGAATCAATGGGAAAATGTTCCTAGTATCTCATGACTAAAATAGAGGTTAGTCATGATGTAAAATCTAACTCTTATTCATCTTCCACTAAAAATTCCTCCTCTTCCTCTTATTCTTTATCCAATAACCTATAGTATAAAGATCTAAAATATGCTTGTTGAAAACATGATGATGGTTTTTTTGAACTGAATTTAATATAGAAATATCATAAAAATAAATATAATCAATCCCTCAATGATAAGTAAAAACTCGCAATAAAAAAATTGAATTATCAAAAAGAATTTTCAATATAATGTGATGAAGTTACAATGGAATATTGATTATATCAAAAAATATAGTTTGAAATTCACCAAAGTCTAAAAAAATTATATAAAAAATTGGGTTTACAATGTTGTGAAAATAATAATATTCTTTAGACTTTTCAAAAAATGAATGTTCTTTAAAAAGAAAAACTATTTATTAATTGATCTAACAAAAAATGTTTTATAATTACTATCATAAAATAGAGAATATAATTCAAGAACATAATTAAAAGAATGGTATCCAATGAACTAGATGTTTGGGGTGAACTGCTATGGTGCAAGGATATTTTCTCAAAGTTCAATTTGATGGTGTGGAGGGTTTATAATCATATACTTTCAACTGATGAAAATATCATGTGGATGTGTGTGAGTATGGCCTCTAGGTAATACTGTTATAACTAGAGGATGGAATAAAAAGAAGGATGATACCGAGGGGCGGTGAGAAGCGTCGAGCGGCACCACAGGCCAGGACTTGCAGCAGGGAGGCGAGCTAGGGCTTCAGGGGTCGGTGGCGATCCGCGCTGAGGGGCGGTGAGGCGGTGAGGCGGCGAGGCGTGCTGAGGGGAGGCGTAGGGTTTCGGGGGTCGCGCGGGGGGAGAGGGTCTCGCAGGGGTCGGGGGGAGAAGGGGGGGTCTTGCGGGGGTCAGGGGGAGAAGTGTCGGGATTGAAAAAAAACAGTTTAGCAACGGTTTTTAATAAATCACCGCTAAATCATTTATAAAAAAAGTAGCGACGGTTTAGTAAACCACCGCTAAAAAACCGTCGCAAAAGACTATTTATGTTGTAGTGAAAATAATTGGTTGTGTGTCGTGTGTATCATATTGTAGAGTTTCTTGAAAAGGGCGCGAGTGTATAAAAAAAATGGTTTAAAGGAAAAATTATTTATTTTGGCATGTTGAACTTATTGCGCACATTTTTATTTAAATTTTGAATAGTTGGATTAGCAGAAAACATGTTTTGGAACGGTTGTGTTGTACATTCGGTTTTAAAGTGGTGTTTTTGCATGAGATCAGGTGTGTTTTTGCTGTAAACTGTCGTGTGTTAATCTTAAATGTTTTATAACTGTTTACTTGAATTTATTTAATTAAATGTGATGTGCAGATGTGGCGTTTGATAGGGTTAAACATGTGTTAAATTTTAGGTGTCGTTATTTTGTGAAAATTAGGCGTCTTTCATGTACCCTTGATGTGCCAATTAGAAATGTTTTATTAGTTGTCTAAATAATTTATGAAGTCATGCATGTGATGTGATTTATGATGTGAAATGGTTTTGGTGTGTGTTTGGTCTAAAAAGGGGGATTCTGAGCATGTTTTCGGGTGTAAAGTTTTGTGGTGCCTTTGGAAATTGTTTTGGAAACTTTTTTTTATGAACTATTAAATTGCATAAGTGGTGCGAGGCATTTTTATCAAATGATTTGGTATGTGTATGTTTTTAGAGTGGGGTTTGGTTGTGCAAGTGGTGGCACACTATGTGTACCTTGTATGGTTTGACTTGTGGGTGTAAATGTGTTGTGTTGGTGATTTGTGAATGTAAAATTTGTTTGAGCACAAAAAGGGAACCCCGGGTACCTAGGTGGGCGGATTAAGACTAGTACGCTAGATGTTATGGAAGTGGTTTGTCCCGGTTTCATCTAGCAGGATTGGCGTTACAACACTAACTAAACTTTTGTGATGATTGTAGACCGCTAGGTTATGGATGTGTTTCTCTACTAATGGCTCGTGCACGAGAGCGCTGATTATTGTGGCTCTTATGCCACGTTTACACCGAAGTACGATGTATCTAACGTCTCACGCATACTAACTACCTTAGGGGATTTACCCACAGTGTTCTACTATTCATGACGTGGTGTCATCCATCGGCATACGGAGAACCACTTGAGAGTGTGTCTTCCTTATGTATTTTCTAGTCCACTTTAAAGTAGTGTTTGTGAAATGGTTTTTCTTCAAACGTTCTTTTCCTTTTTACTTTCAGCTTATAAATGTTTTCCTTAACAATTTTTTTTAAAGCATGTTTTTATAATAATCATATTAAATTATCTCTTATATGTTGTGGCATGGAACCTTTGGGTGTATGTAGACCTTGTTCTTTATGTATTTCAGGTTGACACATCTTGCTCAACGATGGTGGTTCGGGTTGTTGATGGTCTTCTCATGCAGGTTGGTGTTGGTAGCTTGTGGATGTTACACCTCGCTTGCTGCTTGAAGGTTTGGGTTAAAGTTTTAGTTTTCTATGTTGTCATTTCTTGTTGGATGTAGGTTCAAGTTGTAAACCTTTAAATTTGATTTTAGTTCAAGGGCATGTTTGGTTGTCAGTTTTCAATTTTAGTTTATCTATCTTATTGGTTGTTTGTGTTTACTATCCCAGAGAGGCGTTTCTATTTCAGAGCGGCCCAGATCCCTTCATCAGTGACGTCCTTTTGATGTGGCGCTGAGACATCCAGTCCTAGGTGACGCTGGCATGGCGCTGCGTTTTTTGGTTCGTCTTCCGATTGCTTTGGCAACTGCAGTGGTGGGTAGAGGCTTGGGAAGCGCGGTGAAATTGGCCTGGTTGGTGTCTTGGTTGAGGTTGGCTCATGAAGTGCTTTGTGTTGATGATGTTATTTTCCATCATGTTATCTCTTTGTGGCCTTGTGGTTCATGGTTTAAGGAATTCCAACTGTTCTCCTACAAAGGGTTGCTCCATATGGGGTTCAGAGCATAGAGTTTTCTTCGGTTCATTGCTATTCGGATTTGGATGTTTGATAGGGTATGGTTTTTTCATCGGTACCAGACCCATGCATTCATGCATGGGACAGCTAGTCGAGCAGCGATTAGTTGAAGAAAACTATTCTTAATGTTTTTTATGCTGGGTAGGGGCTCTTCTATGTAGGCTTGAATGTGTTGTTTTGTCTTGAACTCTTGTACCATGGTGGTTTGGTTGTTTTAAGTCATTGATGTCATGTCGGGTTCCCCTTCATCCCTTAAAAGAGGGTTTATGCTTTAATAATAAAAAATCAGTCAGTCAGTCGTTCCCACATGTTACTCTTGATACCCAGGCACTTGTGTCAGCCCGTGGGGATTGGGAACGCCCTTCGAGTCATGTTGCGGATCGGGTCGGATGGCGACCCGGCCTGGTTCGTGACACCCGTTGTACCCTAAACTCCAATTCATTAAAATTTATCAAACTTTTGAATGTTTTTTTGTGTGTAACCCTCTAGACTCTTATCTCGATAGCAGTGAAAGTCACTCCCAAACCGAGAGCGGTGTCTAGAAAAACATCAAGACCCTTGAAGAAATAAGGTGTCATAGCAACGGTAACCTCCTACAAGCACGCATTGTGTAATATAATCTCTTTATCTCATGATATTTTATAAAGTCAGATGCACACTTTGCATCATTGTCTTTTAATGGTTTATTTATCTTTCTATGCCATATTGAATTGACTTACCGCATTCCACCATGGTCATGGATTTAGTGAATGTATTATCCTAGTCAACCAGGCCCAAGATGTCTCTTCCTCTACTCGGAAGCAACAAATCATGTTTTGATCATTCAATCAATGTCATATTGTCAATGACTCATAACGCAAGCTACCCCGCCACAAACATAAATGTCGTGATTTTCGTCTTGCATCAAGGTATGCGATCACATGATACATGTTGATAATGATCTCAAGTCGAGAGACTAATACGTGTCTGTAGATCGGAACATAAACCCAAAAACATATGGTGTTCTTATTGACGGGTCAGTCATCATGATCTCCTTTGCTCGAGATCACCATGTACAACTTCATGAGAAGTCTTAATACTTATGAGCTTTCAACATCTAATAGTCACACATCATCGACGTCTTATTAGTATGTTGTATCTAAACCATAAGACATGTTTAAAATTACTCTCATAGCACCTCAAAGTTCTTATTATAATCGAGAACTAATATAACCTTTTGATGCGACATGTAATCCAAAAACATTACCATGTAAATAGTGTACGCATAAGTAATAACACTATTACGGTAAGAACGCATCATGTGTAACTCTATGTATACATGATATGGTAATCGAAGTAAGTTTGGTCTAAAGCATCCACTTTTAATAAGTTGATCTAGAGCATCAACCTTAACAAAAAAAAAACCACTTCACTTTCAACCAACATTGTCAATTTAATCAACTCCAAAAGGAGTTGCATTTAAGTTTTCACATTCAATCTTTGTTCAAAGTCGAACCATTCAGATCAATTAAAAGAATCAGCTTTTCTTATTTTATTTTTTATTTTTACAGTATATTATTATTATTATTATCACTATATATATGCATTCATAAAGAGAGATGACCAAAAAAAATTATCTATGTTCAATTAGCAATCCAAAGAACTTTTTATTTTCAAAATCATTTATTACAAATTATTTATTTTAATATTTAATATCTTGGAAAGCTCATTAAACAGACAAATTGTATCAATTTTATATTCTTTCTTTTGATGGTTATGGTTTGTTCAATTTAATGGAACAAAGCTCTCAAGATACTGAAAAAGCTAAAAACAATTGAAATCTTTTGGAATTTGAATATTATTATCATTATCAATGTCAGTTTTCATGATATTTCTTTTCATATCGATTTACATTCCCCTTTTAATGTAGTGAACACTTTCATTAAAAATAAAAATCAACATATTTTTATTATAAATATTTCCCCCATTAGTCGAGGAAAATTCAAATTCACCATAATTCCATCAACCACCTTAAGAGTCACGTGAGGGTGTTAAAGAGTCACATTTGAGGGTGATATGAGCACATATACAACACAATCAAAGGTTTTTAAATGTAAAATATCCAATTCATGACCATAAGTTAATTGAAAAGGGTTTGAACCAATGTCATGCAGGAATGCATGTCCACCCGTCCACATAATGGATGTATTGGACGACATAGATCACCGTGAATTATTTTCAAGATGGAAAATTCAATCCTAATTTTTGATGTGGAACATCTTATAATTAATTTTCCTGAAAACAAGCAACACTTGGAGCATTAGGGTTAAATATTTACGCATTCATTTAATAATCTTTACTGTCATAATTATTCATGATGACTCAAATGATCATGTAATATAATGAATCGACTGCAAACGATAAATTTCTGGTTTATCATTTTTTTATTTGAATCGACTGCAAACGACAAAGCACTATTCATCAAGACTGACTTATAAAACTAAACAGGATATCAACCGGCTTGCCATCTCCATACCCAAGAAAACTTAAGTTGGCATGCATTTCTTTAAATATGCATTAAAAAATATGATAAAAAGCTTTTAAAAAGTGAAAATAAAAATATATATGATCGAGAATTCTTAATTTAATACCTTTAGCTGGAAATATACCTCGAGAAACATTTCAGATTGCGAGTTTTGCTCAGGGAAAATGGAGGAACAGTCTGCAGAAATACATGAGGGAAAGGAGCGTCCCAGCAAAGAGACAAGCCTTGAGAACCATTCCCCGCAAATTCAAGTATCCAATTATCACCTCCAGTATCGACTCCCCGTCCAGCAAGTAAATCTGCGGCCACATTACCATAATAATATAAATCTTAAATGCTCATATAATATAAACATAAAATGAAAAATACCGGCAAACTATTGAAAAGCGCCATTGTCAGGGAAACATAAAATGTGATCGTCAATATCTTCTCTACCACATTTGGCAAAAATGCACCAAGAGAAAGCCCCCAGCGAGGTCGATACGAAATTAATCTAGCTGAATGTGCCATCGACAACAAATCACCCACAAAAATGAATCTCCCACCACACGCATCTCCAGATCCATGGCTGCCAAGACATTCTAAAGAGTAAGGTCTGGAATATGAGATCTCAACCCATGTCAAACCAGCCGGAACTGAAGCAGAGCAGCACAACTCATCCTGCATGAATGTTAAAAATGTTTTATATAAACAAAACACAGCCTCAACATTTTAAATTCATCGAAGGATTCCAATTTATACCTTTGAACATTGACAACTGCCTCCCATCCACCCAACACCACATTTGTTAAGCTTCACAATAGCACTAGGATGCAAACACTGCCAACTCTGATCAGCGGGTTTAAGATTACCGTCAACCGCCATGCTGGAATCTAAACAGGCAAAGGCTGCAATGCCATCATGAGGACAGATTGCCTGCTTCTCAACAAATTGAATCTCATTGCTTTCTTTGATCATAGAACGAGGAATGCAATATCCCTTGCTGCCTTTGAATCCATCTGAATGATTCACCTTCTCAACTGTTCGCAGATGTATTTTGGCAGTAATCTCCGCCCAGTCTCTCACATCGTGGAGAGGAATCCCGTCCAGAGACACTATTATATCACCGGTATACAAAAAGCCTGACAAGGGTGATGAAGAAGGTACCTCCAAAACCTATCACAGATAACATCATAATTTTTTTAGAAAAGGAGCACAAGAAAAAGATAGCAGAAAGATGTCAAAAGATAAAAATTTACCATGGGGCTTTCACCATGTAAATACAAGGGAGATAAGATGAAGGGCAGAAAGATCCATACCAGTATGCAAGCAGCACAACACTGCAGAGATTGAGGCAAAATCGAATTAACGTAAGCCCCAAAAATGAACAAGCATTGAGATGACTCACCACTGCATTATGCCAGATGCCAGCACAGTACACTCGAAGAGAAGCACCATGTGGCAAGGCCTCCAGTAATTCATAGTTAAAAGCCACTAGAGCCCCGGGGAACAAGACAGCTACAAAAATAGCTATGTACTCCATTTGAACTCCCTCGCTGCTTTTCATTTAAAGAGGCACCTAAAATTTCAAACATAAGAATCCATCCAAATGATGCCATGACAGCAATCCGCAAGTCCTCATGTGCCCCACCCGTATAGACAAAAAACTAGTAAGAAAAGTAACCCCAGAATACGGACGGTAATCAAGTAAATTATATTATCATTTTGCTTTTAAGAAAAATGCACATCACCTTAATGGATCTGCTGGGTCTTCCGAACAGAAAAACACTTTCATACCCTTAAAACATAGAGTGTCAGCACCCCTCCCATGCACATTGAACACCCCATTGACATTTGTTCATGTGATCATGTAGCTAGTATATGCATGCGTCAATATTCATTCTGTTTTTCTATCTCCCACACATGAATCTCTAAATTTCAATCTATAAATAAAGGGTCCCAACATTATTCAACAGGCACAATTTTCTGGTATCACGATCACAACATGGTATCGAAGCCAGAGAAACCATTGAGTACATCTCTCGATAAACACCCACATCAATGCCCAAGATGATCACAACATCAATGCGCCTCATCAATGAGCACCATGATTCCAACAACTTCAATTTGTGATGAAATATTGTGGTAGACACCTTGAATGGGATGGGGCATTATTATCTCATCTTGTTAGACCCTTACCGGATCCCAAGGATCCTGTGCTCGCTGCTTAGGGGATAACAACATCTTTGTCCTTCTCAATTACATGAACAGGTCTATCAAACACATCTCCATGAATGCAGCTAATATAAAGAACCTCTAGGACTCCATGCTTACCATGTTCTTTGAGACAAATAATCAGTCTCGTGTCTCAGACCTCCTTAAGCAATTCATCTTTCGTCGGCAAGGTCTTCATATGATTCCTCCATATTACAATGAATGGAAGACAATTATAGACGAGACACATGACATATGGTACACTCCATCAGATGCAGATCCAGTGTGACTCATATGCTTGTCAATCCCACTGCATCGCATCCATCACTGGTGTATAGCCTCCTTATTTAGGTCAGTCATCCAGCAACCTCCACTGCTTTTGTTGACTTCTCAAACAGCAATGCCCTCGCATACAGTGGTTGTGGTTGTGGTGGCGGCTATAGAGGACAACACTCTGGAGGCAGGGGTAGTGGTTAGCCTCATCCACAATACAATCACTGCGTCCAGTCAAGCCACACAATTCACACTTATTGCAGTTTTATGGCGGTCCTAAATATACACCATCTTCTAGCCACACTCTTCCCATTTGGGCTGCAGTCACTGACTCTGGCCCCAACTTGTAACATCCAAAGATCTTTGACAAGGAGTATCATCTTATGCAATCTAGACACGACGAGCCCGTCTCCTCTGTTGCCCATGTGGCTCAGACTGATATTAATGTTGTCTGAATGCCCTACTGTTCTGCCAATGACTGCTTGATCTTGGTGCTGCCACATGACTGCTTGATCTTGGTGCTTCTAATCATCTCACCGGTACTGCAAGTATTCCGTCTTATTGCCCGACAACAGATGGCAATGCTATTACCATGGTTGATGGCTCCACCATCCCAATTACAAGGTTTGTTATTTGTTGTGCAACTCCGAAGTTCATACTCTCTTTAATGACTTCTGCTACACGTAACCCATTCAGTTTATTATCAATCAGTATACTTGCTCATTATTTACAGTAATGTTGTATTCTCAGCAACAGATATTGTCTTCCTAAAGTGCTATTGACGAATCAAATGCTTGGCAGATGCAGGTTGTGTAGGGATGTCTGTGCATAAGAGTCTGTCCTTTACCTTGTTTGTCACTTCTTGATTGTGTTCTCTTCCATCATAATCATCTACCATCGATAGCTCTCCGGAATATTTATTATTCCTTTTTGTTTATTAATGGAGTCATGTCATTTCACCAAGCATTATTGGGTCATGTATGTCCTCTGACATCAAAAACGGGTGACTAGTCCTTTTGATTTGGAAATGTGTCGGGAGCCGACCCAGTCCCCAGTAAATTGGGTTATCATTACGATGTGTCATTCATTGAGGTTTTCTCACATATCTAGATATATCTCTTGAAGAGTAAGGTTAATCCTTTTAATGTGTTTTGATCATTTTATAAAGAAATTAAAACTCAATTTTTTGCTCACATAAAATGTTTGTGTTTTTATCATGGTCATGAATACTTGTCCACCTCCTTTCACACGTTCCTTGATGAGCACATATATTATCTATCAAAGAACTTGTCTTGACACACCTTAGCAAAATGATATCATGGAGCACAACAATCCCCATCCTTTAGATGACACCCAAGCTCTTCTCTTTCCTATGAAGGTCTCTGTTGGTTCCAATATCCCACCAGTATACTGTTAGGAATGTGGGCTGGCTGTGGATGTAAGTCATGTGTGCAGGCTGGGGCTGGCTGGGGCTGTCCACAAGAGTGTGGGTACTGCCAGTGGCAGATTTGTATTTTGGTTTAGATAGTTTTGGCCAGCTGTATAGTGGGGGCAGTTTTGCATTTTGCTCTTAATTAGTTGTTAGGGCAGGTGGGGGGTTGTTTGGTTGAGTAATAAATAGGGAAACATGCTGAGGGGGAGGGACACGATTCACTTGGAAGGATTCTGCTTGGCAGCAGCAAGGGAGTCGATCTTGGAAGGTTCGACTTGGCTCCACCTGAAGAGGTCTTCCAGGGGAATTCTCTTCTACCTTGTCTCCTGTTAATCTCCTTCTGCTTCTCCTCCAACTTCTTCTTCTACCTACTGCAATTCCTTCTATAGGAAAACTGTACAGCATACAAGAAATATGGAAATTAAGGATTTTTTCTTCTACATTTAATGTCTTCTCGCTCTTGCGCACTTCATAGTACTAACAATTTGGCGACTCCGCTGGGGATGCAATCGTTGAGAAAGCAAACCAATTGTGGCTAGGAAGTTACGGACACAGCTGGGGGGTGGGGGGGGGGGGGACGAGCACTACTGTGCATTTTGTTTCTATCTCCTCTACCTGATTTTTTACTGTGCCAACATTGTTAAGAGTATTACGATCGTTGAGTGGACGGTCGGAGTCTGTTGCTCGTTGAGATCAAGGATGGAGAACATAGTTGTTAATGCTGAATCAGCCGTGGAAAAGATACAGCGGGCGCTGATGGCTATGCAGGACAGTTTGGATATGGAACAAGAACAATTTGAGTACCAGTGCTCAGCGGATGCATCGTCGCAGCAAGCTGGAGGGAAAATGTTACTCAATATTCACGATTTGAGGGGCCAGACAACAGAGATGAACCAGGGGTACGAGCTGCAGAAGGAGCGCGGTTCTGATACTGAAAAACAGAGCAACACAGCACATGCGTTACTGAATGGAAGTGGTGGTGGGTATGAGGATGGCAGTAGACGAGATGGGGACATTATTCTGAAAGATGCTGCTCTAGCTGGAGGACTGAGGAGCGTGGCGGGAAGTGTTGAGCTGCCTTATTTTTCAGGTGAGGAACCACTTGGTTGGATCACAAATGCAGAGGCGTATTTCCTGGAAAATCGTACAGCAGAAGACATGAACCTTCACTATGTGCAGTTAGCAGAGGACATGAACCTTCACTATGCGTAGTTAAGGTTGGAGTACGCAGTTTTGTTATGGTTCCTTTCTTGGCAGAGCAAAAATCCAGATAAGACATGGGAGCGGCTGAAACCAGCGCTCTTGGAAAAGTATTGGCAGTCGACAGAGAAGGATCCACTGCGGCGTTTGGGGGCACTTCAGCAACCTGGAGTTGTGGAGCAGCAGACTGATTTGCGATTGAAGTACCTTGCTATGGAAGATTGGAGGCTGAGTGAACAACCATCTGATACGTTCCTGGCAGATTTCGATATGGCGAGTGCGAAACAACTTGTTCTTTGTCCGCATTTGAAGCCTCAGGAACCTCAACTTCTGGGTGAACGTAGCGAGGCATGTGCGGTGGGCCGATCCTGCTGCGCTGTTGTGTACACATTGGAGCCAGTCGAGGAGGCAGTGCAACAACAGCTAGCTCCAACGACGTGAGGAAACTAAGAAGCAGAGGCTGGCGTTTTCCTGCAAGGCACCAATCAGGAAAGATTTGATGGTTTTCTCTGTGATAAGGCGGCTGTTGAGAAGGTGTTGGAATGGGAAGAAGATGTCGGTGGTAAGGCAGGAGAAACATTTACGGATAACTGTCTTTCCAAGCTTTCTATTGATCCTCTATATCCCAAACACATTGTAGATCTTCTCTAACAGTAGTGCAGTCCGTTGGGGCTGGTGGACAATTAACAAGTATTGGCAAAGCCATTCTAGAATTACAGGTTCGCCTTCCTGCTGCTCGTTTTATTTGTTGCACAACAAAAAGTGTTTCCGAACCACGCATTATATATACTCTGGATAAAGGGGGTGTTGGAGTTCTAGAACTAGTTGCTATGGGCATGAAACCTGGGGAAATTTCTGAAAAGAAAATTATTGGTTTGAGAGATAAGAAGTGTTACAGCATACATAAGATTCACAGTGATTGCCGAGATCTAGTGATGTTTGAAAGCAAGGAAAAAACATGCTTGCACTGTTTAAGTGGCAACGGGAGGAAGCGGATTCATTTATGGATTTGACGAATGAGGATGACCGAAGTGCCAAGTGGGAGGCGACCGTTTCTAAATTTGTGATGTTGGAACCAGTGGCGCCGAATAAAGTTCTTGTTTGGTGGAAAAAGGCTTCTAGAGATGAACCCAACAATCAACATGCTAGGTTTATTCCTGTAGGATTATTAAAGATAAACCAGCATTATAAGACTAGTGATTTGCAACAGATATGTGCTCTAACGAAGAGCTCGGAAAAAGCAGCTGTTTTTTAACCAATGGGAAATAAAGTTGCACTAAAGCTTAAACCGCCACTAGGGGCATGTCCCTCACCTGGTTTTCTGGCTGCTTTATGTGTTAGCTGTGACATGATGACTCAACCTACGCTTCAAGCAGTTGACCTTTCTGTAGCTCATGCGGTGCTGGATCAGTCCCCTGTTTCTAACACCAGTTTATTGTGGGGGACACAAAATAAGTACTATGAATGCCACAATAGCTGGGATGAGGTTTCCAAATTTCTGGATGTGTTTCTACTGACATTCCTGTTGGTTGGAAGCCTACAAATCAGTTCTTGTCGTAGAAAAGGAACAGGCACCTTTGTTAAATATGAAGAGACTGAAGAGACTTGAAAACTGTTTTAAGCAGGGGCTCGGGGCAACTTCTTGTGTTTCGAAAGTCTTGTCTGATAATGAAATACAATACTCATTGCTATCCTACAGGGTTTTTTATTTCAAAATGGAAGATGATACTTTTAGTTCAAGTATTGATATGTTTCCCTGGAATGTTGGAAGAGGAGAAGTCTTTGAAGATCAAAACTTCCTGGGATGTGGAAAAAGTTCAGTTTCAGACGCTCCCTGTTGGAGAGGAAGAGCTATGTGATGACGGTCTTATTGGTAGTTCAGGATACAAATTGAAATTACCAGAAAATCAAGATGAGGCAGCTTAGTTCTCGAAATCCACTTTTACCAGACTTAGATACATTAGGCAAGACAATAAGTCTGAAAGCAAGGTGGCAGACCACAAATTGCATAGCTTATGTACAGTACCAGTTCCTCAAGGTGAGATTGCATTCCTTGATTCTTCAAGTTCTGGATTACTGCAAGTGTTTGGTAAGAGGATTTTGGCATTAAAAGAGGGAATATTTGTGGACTTCAACCAAGGTGCCATGTTGAGCCTCTGGGTGCCAAAGTCTGGGGAAAAATGGCAGTTGCTTATTATTCAATGTCATATCAAGTTTTCTACTAGACATTCCCAGCGATCCAATAAGGAAATAGAACCTGTTGGCACTAACGGCAGCAGGAAAAAATTTCAGGACAGAATTGCTTGGCATGAGGTTTAGAAAGTTTGGCTTACCCTTGCACAAAATCAGATCTCACATACATGAGCTTTAAAGAACTTTATTCAATGTTGTGTTGTATCATATCCGCATCATTATCACTTACATAGCCAATTCAAAATTTGATTGTTACTTTTTCGCAACATCCACTCATACACAACTAGTTACTTTCACGTTATTCTAACGCAACTAGTTGAACTTTTAATTCATTCTTATGCAACCAGTTGAAGAACATAATGTTCGGTAAGCGACTAACAATGGTTCGCTCGGCAGAGTTAGGAAGAGAGAAGAACAAACTAACAGTTTATTACAGCTGGTATAGAATTACAGTAAGAAGAGAAAGGAAAGGATTACAGTCAGAAGAACCAGGGAGACACTTCCTCCTCAGGCTACCTCCTTGCTGTGTGCGTTGAGTTTCCGTAGAGAGACCACCTCTCCTCGACTTCAAAGTAAAATGCCAAGTATCCCTAACCTACTACCTGCCCATGTTTAATATCCCTGTCCTACCCAGCCAGCACAACAAACTAACCAAAAAGAAAAGACAATACTGCCCCTCCCCAGCAGCTAATACCCCTGGCGACGGAAAACCAGCCCAACCAGCCCCCACACATTCCTAAAATTTGCCACCTCTTGAAATTCACCTTGTCCTCGAGGTGAAAACATAGGAAAGTGTCCTCAACATCATGGTGCTGTGACGTTCTGGCCAACCCCTTTATTGGAAGCCAGCGCAGATTGTCGACTTTAATAGATGCAGCCAGCTTTTATTGGAGGGCAATAGCTCGATGGCCAGTTCTCATAGCATCAGGATCTACCAAGCTCATCCCTACTTTGGCCAGAGGCTTGATCTACTTCTGCTCTCGCTGCTTCATTATCAGGACAGGGTGATTGTGAAGTTTTCAGTCAAGTACCCCAAGGGGGCCTGTTGCGCTGAGTTCGGTCGCAGAACTTGATGGTCAATGCTGGATCAGAGGAAGGAGGCAAACAGATTCTCAATGAAGCTGTTTCTAGCAGGATCATCAAGCAGGAGAGTGAACGAAAAGTGCCCGGTTGCACAAGCCTTCAATTTTACCAAAATTTGATCAATTGCTTCAATAGTCTGAGAATACACACTCCTGCACTCATCTTGAAGGGCCAACAATTCATCCACAGCTCGGTTCAAAATTCCTTCCACTGTTGAAAGAGTTCCTCACTGAGCCTCGGAAAAAATTTGCAATTTGTAACAACATGCCCGAGGCTGGAGCTCACCAACAAACTGAACTTCATTGTCCCTATCACCACAACAGAAACTTCATTCTCAGAAATTCCCTTTTCCAGAAGGCAAAATGCTGTGTCCAAAGTCCCATACATGGCTTCAGTGCAGTTTCCCTTATCCTTTTCTCCATCACTGGGAAAAAGAAAAACAGCACCCTTCCTAGGGTTACTGGCTATCTGAGCAGCAACTTTTAAGTCCACCCTAACAACAATTGAAACATCCTCCCCTGCCAATCCAGCCGCCTCCAAACACATCTCGCCATGAGCCTCCACTCCCTCTAGGAGTCTATACCTACCACTTGAACCAGCCTCTAATTTGATGGTATCATGAGTTTTCTCTAATAGATCTTCCAAAAACAACTCTGCCACGGGGAATGCTAATCTCGGTATGTGCCAAGTAGGAGAATTATCCAAATATTTTGAGAACTCGACATTGACTGAATCTTTAAGACTTTTTCCCCTTCCAAAAGATACTAGTGCTGCAACAGATATGGAAAATATACACCGGGGCTGAGTACATACTATCTTACAATCAGCACCACCTAGTGATGATACCTCCTCTTCTAAATAGAACTGAGACAACAGTGAAGTTTGACCACAATCAGCCTCTCCTGAAACCACAAAGACCTCTTCAAGAGCAACTGTTCCAGCCACAGCAGCCAATCCCTCACGTCCTTGTCTTTGGTTCTTGGTCTCATATTAATCTGAATTTTCCAAATAGAGAAGAATATTCCCTTCATCAGTACACTTCTCAAGCCACCAAAAGCTCTAACTCTATTCTCAGGAACCTTTGTTCCTTGGTATCGCTTAGCAAAACCAGTAGCTGCACCATACAGGACCGCAACAGTATTAGTGTCAGCTCAAGCTGTAGCAAAAATAAGCTCACTCTTTATCAGGATAGATTCATTTTTTGGACCGCGAGGACTTCCTCAACTTCAAACCAGTTCCGGAAAGAGTCGCTGCCATATACGAAGAATCGTTACAACTGTTGCGCATGTTGGATGCTGATCCTGCAGGTAACCCATACAGCTTGGGTAACCCAGTTGCTCGGATGCCCTGGCTGTAGCCTTCCTCCATCTCAACATTCAATGGTTTCTCAACCAGCATTTTCAGAGCCTGTGGAAGGCCTTGTATCGCTCGAACGGGCTTTTCTTCCACCGCCACCTTGCCAGGCTCCCTCAAATGAAACAAAGAGATAACAGGCTCCAATGTGTGTACAGTAGCACGACAAGAGATTTGTTTGCCGAGTTTCCTCCACATGCGCTGCGAGCATCCAAAGTTAGGTCGTCCTTCCCCTGATCACATTTCTCACGACTCGAGCCAATGGTGAAGTGATTTTCCTTTCCACCGAGAAAAGAAGGTGAGGTGATTTTCTCCATACCTTGTCAACCCTGTGCACCTGGCAGTATGCTCGGGCTCAATACTACCCCAACCTGAGGTTTCAAATGTGGACCAGGAACGAGTTGCACCTCCTTAGCATCCTTTTTCCCGCTTTTCCATGCTAGAACTCGAATCAGAAAATACCTCTCCATGCCGTTCCGAACTGGAATCTAGGTGCACCTCCTTGTCGTTTCCATAGGTGCACCTCCTTGTCGTTTCCATATATTTCCATATATCAGGAACCAATACAGAGTCGTGTTCTTCATACATGTTGGAGTCTGCATCCCCACATCGGACTAGTGGTCTGATGTGGTCTCTATTATTCATTATAAAAAAACCTCAATGCCTCCCATAGAGAGGAACCTTGGGGATTGGATCTTCACTCTTTTACCTTTACATGGTATCAGAAGAGGTTCACTAACCCGAGCCCTCTCTCCCATTTTTTTTCCCGGTCTAGGGTTTCCATCAATTCCGCCCGGTGGGGGGTGGGGTGGGGGGGGGGGGGGCCTCGGCCCTATGGCCACCATCAGCGTTGTCCCCTACCATCTTCCGAGTGCCCCGTGTGCATCCCCCGTCGGCCTGTGCAGACTCTCAGCCCGCCTCCCTGTGCGGTTTCCCAGCCCCGCCACCCTCCCTTCGCAGTTTCCCGACCACCGCCTCCTACACGCTTCCTTTGCTTCCCACGAAGGATCTCTGAGGCGATTCTCCCCGACAGGCCGCTCCTCCGCGATGGCACACCAGCACCCTCTTTCTGCGCGCGACGCTCCCCGAAGGCCCTCCCCCCGCGAGGCGCTCCCGCCTGTGGCTCCTTTGTGGTATTCCCGACGCCCCCCCCCCCCCCCCCCCGCGCACAATCACGCCCCTCTTTTCCCAACGGGCTCCCCTCCCATGTGACAACCCCGTCCATCTCGTCTCCCCTTCACCCTTTTTCTTGTCGGCCCCTTCTGCAGCGACAACCCCTTCCTGTGAGACGTCCACTCCCAATGTTCCTCCCTCCCGTCGCATCTTCCGCTTCCCACCGCTCCAATTCGGCGACCCTCATCATCTGACTCTTTTGCCGGCATCCCCCCCTCTCCCTCCCGTTCGGCCAGATCTAGTCGGTCGTGACTGCATCTCCTCTCTGGATCTCCCTCGTCTGCTGCTCCTTTGCAAGGCAGCCCTCCTTGCCAGTTTCATTCGTGTCCAGCCTTTCTGGCCTCCTCTTCAGCAGCGGCCCGCTTGTGCGGCTTTCCCGACGCTCCGAAGACCGGCCCCGCCCGTGCGGCTTTCCCAACGTCCGACGACTAGCCCGCAAGTGCAGCTTTCCCAGCGATCCGACATCCGGCACCGCCAGTGCGGCATTCTCAACGCCTCTGACGACCGACCCGCCTGTACGGCTTTCCCAACGCTCCGTCGACCGGTCCGCTTGTCCAGCTTAGCAGCATCATCCATCTTCTTGAGGAAGAGCAACAGCCATGGCGATTTATCTTTTCTTTGTTTTGCTCCTCCAAAACATACTTCTCTCGTACTGTCCAGCAAGAATTCAAGTTTCCTACCTCCTCCGCTCGTGACATCAAACTAGAATATGCCTGATGTCCTGAAAATACAGCGGAAACTTCCAAATATTCCTGCGGCTGGTTCTGAACCTCACAGTATTGTTTGGATGTTCAGCCACAGAATCAATTTATTTGATTAGAGGTCTGATGAAGCATTTATCGACAAAAAATCCAAGATTTGCATGTGGTTTACATTGATTTGAAAAAAACATATCATAAAGTTCCTAAAGAGGTTTTATGGCTCTAGAAATAAAAGGGGTGGAGGTGGCGAATATTAAATTCATCCAAGACATGTAAGAAGAGAGTTTGACTCAAGTTGGAACACTAGTAAGTGATACTATAGACTTCTTTGTCTTGATAGGACTGCATCAAGGTTCGGCATTAAGTTCATACCTATCTGCTTTGGTCTTGGATAAACTTACAAAGCGTATTCAAGATGAAATACCTAATTGCATGCTTTTTACGGATAATATAGTTCTCGTTGCAGAATCCAAGACTATCAATTTAAAATTAGAGCTTTGGAAAAAGAATTTAGAATTGAAGCATTTTAACAGCAATGAGAGGGAATATATGGAGGGTCGTTTTAGCAAAAGATGATGCGGAAACGTCGGGAGTCACAACGACAGGAAGAAACGATTCACAGAAGAGTAAAAGGGCAAAAAACAAAAGATCTTGGACACAGAGATTTGCGTTGTTCGGGAAACGTTCTCTATGTTCACAAAGATGCCGAAATATCACTATGAAATCCGGGAGCACAATTACCAAGGGATCTCTCAGAGTTTTCTAACTAAAAAACCTAGCCCGAAATGGGCTACAAAAGGAGGAAGACGATCCATTGTTCCACCAACCGCACAGGAAGTCTGCATCGCTACAATGAAAGGTGGCTAGAAGTCCGAGTCGCTACAGTGTCACGACCACACAAGTCTAAAGTGCTACACTGGCTGGCGGCTGGAAGTCCGCGTCACTGCAGTGCTCTATCGGTGTCGGTCGGTCAACCTAGCTACAGTGGTCAGAGCTGCTAGAGTGCCCCAAAATTTGGGCCAGAAGCCTTCGGCTCCCGGAGCAGGGGCACGTTGCCCCCTGCAACCTCCAACAAGCTCACCGCGGAGTTCGATCCGCAGAAGTAGCAGCCTAGTGCGCAGTACAGGCCGCAAGCATTCGGCCCAAACATCATCCAAGCTGGATCGGGCTACACCAATCCAACATAGGATTGTCTAGTAATATTATGGGTGAAATTGGGAAATGGTGTTATTTCAAAAGTTACCGTTTTCAATATTTAGGTTCATTTCTGCAATGTAGAAAGGTTCCTGGGGTGCTTTGTGATCGTAAAATTCCTCTAAAATTGAAGGGAAAATTTTATAGTACTATTATTAGACCAGTTATTCTATATGGTAGCGAGTGTGGGCCTTTGACGGGACATCTTGAACAAAAAATAAAGGTCGCAAAACTGAAAAAGTTAAGATAGATATATGGACATACTAAGATGGATAAGATTAGAAATAAATGTGTTCAAGGGAAAATTGGAGTGGCTTCAATTGACGAGAAGATGACTGGGACCAGATTAAGATGGTTTGGACATGCTGGAAGAAGACCTAAGGATGCACCTGTTTATAGGGTAAGCTTAATGACAGATTGACTTATTAAAAGAGGTAGAGGTATGTTGGGACTAAAAGAGTGAAGATAGGGGGGAAACGGCAATATATACACTTTTATTAGCAGTTGAATCACAGAATACAGTAGGGTGGCGAAACAGAAAATCAAAGGAAGTAGAAGGAAGAGAAAGCAGAAGAAAAGAGAAGAAACCCGCAGGAGAAGACCACCCTTCCGCGAGCCCAGCCGAGACCATCGGCGACCCTGCTACCAAGCTAATAAAATGATTCATACCCCCTCCCTCCCAACTGGTCCCTCTTCTAATACTCCACCAGGACACCCAACAAACACCCAACCAACTACAGCTATCAACAGCTGGCAACCCAACAAAAAACACCCAATCAACTACAGCTGTCAAGCAACACAACAAACTAATAAAAGGGAAAATACAAATATACCCACATCTGGACAACCCCTCCAGCAAAGACCCACACCTGGACAGCCCTCTATATTCCCAACAAGGTATACCTAAAAACCCCATAAACAAATCATTCAAGATGATCTTGTTTTAAATGGTTTCAATGAAAATATGAACTATGATAGATCTGATTGGCAACATTTGATCCAAGCACCCGACCTCATTTAATTGGTTTTAAGACTTGTTTATTGTTTGTTATTTGGGCAAATAATTTCATCACGATTCTCATTGTTTAATGGGCTTAATACTGCCTAATGTTGTGTATTTTTTATGATTTTTTGAAAATTTGAGATTTAAAGAGCAATTAGGGAACTATTTTCCAAGTAATTGCAAAGTTTTCCTACCGCAACAAGGAGTTTCACAGTGTGATTTGTTGAACCCAGAACAAGAGTTTAAAGAACCAAGAAGAAACCACGACACGACCAGGAACCCCATGTCGTGATGGAGCTACGTACGAATAAACAAGAAGGGAGGAAAATGAGCCACGGTGCAGGTCACATTTTTCACGCCGCAATGCCCTTACGTCAAACTAGCGAATCAAGCAATATACGGAAGATTAAAGAGGAGGTAGTGTTTGCTATGTAAGAGTAACTCTGGGCGAGGAGCATGTACTTAAGATCAAACTACTCTATCGTGGAACTGGGTCGTTGCGTCGTGATCGAGGGATGTTACTTCGCAATGGATCTGCGGAAGATTAACTTAGCAAAGCTGTGTTAATTAACTCGAGGAAGCTATGAAGAATAACCTGATGGAGCTGCGTGAGAATAACTAGGAGTCAGAGAAGCCACTACGCCGTGATGGATGTGTTCGCACTACGAGACTTTTGCAAGCCAAGAGCCACATGAGATCGCATCACGGACAATAATTGCTACACCGCGAGCTAATGAAGACAATGAGATAGGTAAATCCTTAAGAATCACATCGCAGTCGGTTCCACTTTCACGCCGCGAAGCATCCAAGATAGACAAACAAAGATTAAATCACAGACGACTTGTCTGGGGTGTCACACCGTGAATTTCGGAAGATTTGGATTTTGAAGGAGAAGATAAACGAATCAAGCCTCAATGATGTCTTTCGCACCGTGAAGGAACCATACAGGGAGAATAGATAGGAATTATATCTTTAGTTTTTATCTGTTCACGCTGTGATTCATAGTATTGCACCGTGATGGGTAAAAAATCTATAAACGGGTTATGTTGGTCGAATTTTATGAGGTTTTTCCTTTTGGAGACTTTAGACTTCTGGCTTTTTGGCTGTGGTTCTGAACACTTGTCACCCTAATCATTAATTCAAGTTCTTCCTCGCATACTTTATTTTTGAGATAGTGTTACTCACCTTGCTTAGTCACTTGCAATCCAAGAAAATATGTGAGTTCTTCAATCATAAACATTTCAAATTCTGATTTCATGAGATTTGCAAACTTCTCACGGGATTCAATTTTGCTCCCTCTAAATATAATATCATCTACACAGACTAATATCATCAATTTTTCTTTATTTGTGTTTTTCATATAAAGATTAGAATTCACACCTCTTATATTACAACTTCTTCAAGAAAGTGTCAAGTCGGGCATATCAAGCATGAAGTGCTTGTTTCGGCCCATATAAAGCCTTCTTTGGGTGACACCCTTTGTATTCGTCATCATCCTGCTAAAACCCATTAAGTTGTTCAATATAAACTTCTTTTAGTACACCATTCAAAAAAGATGTTTCCGCATCCATTTGAACAAAATTGTATATTCTTCGAACAACAATTGCAAAGAATAATTTGATTGTTTAAGTCTTGCCACAAAAGTTCGAACAACAATTGCAAAGAATAATTTGATTGTTTAAGTCTTGCCACAAAAGCAAAAGTCTCCTCCACATCAATGTCTTCAAACCTGTGCATACCCATTGCACACAAGTCTAGCTTTATTTCTCACCACTTATGCTTGTTCGCCATGTTCATTTTTAAACACTCATTTGGTCCCAATAACATTATGCTTGTTTGATCACTTTACCGGCTTCGATGTATCATTCTTTTCAATCTAATGAAACTCCTGAGCTGCCTCTTCAAATAAATTGGGCTCTACTTGGGATAATAGAGCAGTCCTCTCAATATGTTTCATTCTTCAAGCTTGAATGGGTGTCGTTTCTTTTGCCTCCCGGACTCTGTAAATGTTTCATCCACTTCGTCTTCATCCTCTGCCTTAAATCTTCTTCTTGTGGGGTATACTATTGTTTTTCAAAATCTGTATCAACACTTTTTGAACTGATTTTGATTTAAGATTTGATAGACTCGTTTTTAGATTCTTGCTCAATAATTTTTATATCACTGTTTTCAACAATCTTGTTAAATCCCTTGCTGAAACATTTGCAAGTCTTTCTCTTCATGGAATATCCAAGAAATACTCCATCGCCAGCAGCATCAAACTTCCCTTGTACGCCTTCTTTATTCCTAATGAAGCACTTGCTATCAAAACACTCTCAAGCGTTTCAGATTTGGCTTATTCCCATGCGAAATTTCATAGGAGCACCTTTCCTGGACAGAGTAAGACTTTGTTCTAAATATAAACAGCAGCTTCCACAGCATCTTTCCAATGATGTCTTGACAATCCACTTCCAATCAGTAAAGCGATTGTCGTAACGTTCACTGATCCGTTTCTCCTTTCTACAATTTCGTTCTGCTGTGGAGTCCTCGAAAATGAATCTTCATATTGTATACCATGTTTCTCAAGATAATTTTCAATTTCAATTGGAGTGAATTCAGTGACATTATCTGATCTCATAGTTTTGAAGGTTCTTCCACAAAACTTTTCAGACAACCTCCTGTATTTCTTAATGCATCCCATACGCCTATTTTAAATGCATTACAAAAATGAATGTCATTCTGTTGTAATCATCAACAAACAGAATGTGGCATTGTTCACCTCTGGTCCCTTTTTGTGTCATAGGACTACACACATCTGTGTGAAACAGATCAAAAAGATTGTCAGCGCTTTGTTTCTTTGGTTTGTAGAGATTTCACAAGTTTCCCTTATGCATGGATCACAATTCTTCTCTCTTTCACACCTCAAAATAGATATGTGATACGAACAGAGGACACTTGTATATAAAAACAAAGCCACCAGAATTACATGCAAAAGGGGAAGAAGATGGAGAAGGCACTTTAGGAGTGAATCCTGCCCAAGCCAAAAGGCCGATCCCAAGCCGAAGCTGATTTCCAGAATATTCTTCTCTCTCCCTACCTCTCACCACCTTCTTCTTATTTATAAGAGATATCCCCTCCCCTCTACGTGGGCCCAGGACCTTCTCCCCATAACCAACTAACAAATTCCCCCTACCCCATAACCGTCTAACAATATTCTTCACTTCCTTCCAGCAATGACACTACTACCCTTACTCAGGTTCCTATCACTCGTTGGCCCTTGAAAACAGTCTTGTCCTCAAGACTGGAAAAAGGCGGACTTGCCATGCAGGCGAGCCAAACGATCTCCCAGATGGTCCTCCCAGTTTTATGGTCCTGAAGAAACTGAAGGCGATGCACCCTTGCTTCACATATTCCCCAAGAAATCTCTCAAATGCCCCGCACGTCTGTATGGGCCAACAACTCTCCATGCAACCTCTAGAGAAATGCAGCAGACTGGATCGACAACCAGGATTAACCGAGTGCGGCTTGAGCTTTTTGTACCATTGTCCAAGCTTCAACAGTCGATGTCAGTCCCAACAATACCGCTTTGTTGCCCTGCTTCACCAATGTAGTAGCAGATGTCGCATAATGTCCGCCAAGTAGCGTCGACGTCAAGGCAGGCAGAGTTGCCCCGTCGCGTAGTGCTTCCCCCGTGATCACTATGGACAGCACATAAACCCTCTCTGGTACCCCATCAGTTAGCACTGATGGGGATGAAGTGCACTCTTGTTTGTTGATGCAGCTTCACCAAGTGACGTGGAGTACAGTTGTCAAAAACAGACAACTTCTATTGTGCTGCAAGCATCGACGACAGGAGTGAAGGTCGTTGCTCCTCATGAGGTGGCATCTTCATCAGATAACGTAGCCAGGTGGGTGTGGGATGTGTGGAACTGAGCCTACTCCTGCGGCGTTTTGAAGAGCATGGCATTGATCCGCAGTAGGTGTTGCTCCACCTCATCGAGCAACGTCGTCATTTTTTTTATGTGGTTGGTTTTTTTAACAAAAAAACCGGGCACTTTTTTTTCTTCTCCAACAGAAAAGTCGGGCACTAAAGAAAAGTCAGAGACTCACCTCTTTTTTTTTGTCAGCAATAGTGCGCGGTTGGTCGAGCTAAATGCACGGCCAAGAAAGAGGCGGGAGCAGGGGATTCGAACGTGGGAGCGGCTGACGACGGAGGAGTCGTTGCGGGGGATCGGTGAACATGAGGCAGCTGAGTGAGCTGCCTCGAAACACGAGTCGATCGTGGTGTCGTCGGTGTGCGCCTCGTCCAAGCATGCTGAGAACAAAGGCGCCTCCGTCGGACGAAAAATCTGCAGTATGTGCCGCCGCTGAGAGAGGAATCCTAGAATGCGTAGCGTGGCTAAGACTAATCAATTAGTGCATGCCGTTTCAAAACAGAAGTCGACGAGGCGTCATGGAAGAGGTGGTGAGGAAATGGAAACCCAAAGTGATTCAATCCAGCAGCAGTCCGTGTGAAGTGGTGGTGTGAAGCGGCTTCCAATGTGCATGTCTGATGCATAAAGAGGAGTCAGCGGCAAGTCAGACCAATTGATAAGAATCAAGGACACTTATATATAAAAACAGAGCCAGCAGAATTACATGCAAAAGAGGAAGATGGAGAAGGCACTTCGGGAGTGAATCCCGCCCAAGCCCAAGCCGATCTCCATAATATTCTTCTCCCTCCCTGCCTCTCGCCCCCTGCTTATTTATAAGAGATATCCCCTCCCCTCTACGTGGGCCCAGGACCTTCCCCCCTAACCGACTAATAAATTCCCCTACCCCAAAACCATGTAACAATATTCCTCACCCCCTTCCAGCAATAACACTACTACCCTTGCTTGGATTCCTATCAGTATGTCAATTGCAGCTTTGTATTTTGAGGGTTTCTCCACATTTCTCTAATGTATATATATAGCCCAACCTCTTGTGTCATAATATGTTCTTCTCATCAAAAGCTAATAAGCAAGTGTTTTCCTTTAATAAAGCATCTCTTCCTATTGAACACTACTTCTAAGTCGGAGTCACAAAGTTGACTCACACTTGGAAGATTGCGACTTAATCCCTCGACACAAAGAACTTAGCATTTGTCAAACTCACCCCCAACTATTTTAGTTCTTTCACTTTTTTGATTTTCAGTGTTTCAGCGTTCTTAAACCAAACAGTTAAATGCTACTCCACATTCTTTAATAGCTTCATATGTATGTCATATGGGATGAACACTCATTATGCCTTTTATTTTGTGCATATAATTACATCATGATTCCCACCGTTTAATTTAATATTGTCTAATTTAGTGCATTTTTGATGATTTTTGAAAGATTAGAGATTGAAAGAGCAATTGGAGAATTTCTGGAAAATTTCAGAGTAATTGCAGAGTTTTCCCGCCGCAACAAGGAGTTTCACAACATGATTTGTTGAACCAGGAACAGGAGTTTGAAGAACCAAGAAGAGACCACAGCCGCGACTAGGAACCTCATGCCACAATGTAGTTACGTACAGTGTTGTCAAAGGCGCACGGCACAATAAGGCGCAAAGGCCGCTTGGGGATGCGGCGCAAGGCGCAGCGCGAGGCGCAATTAAGGCGCATGCACACATAATTAAATATATACAGTTTTCAACAATATTTTAAATTAAAAAAACTTAAATTTAATCAAAATAATACAAATTAAAATACATATTGATAATTTTTAACCAAATTATAATCCACTAATCAATCCAGTGGATCCCCTTACCGCTTCGGTCATTTTCCCCAACTCCATGGCTTCGTCGCTCTACTCGTCGAATTTTCGGTGCTCCGAAGTACCGTTTGCACTCATTCGCACTTCTGCTTGTGCCCGAAGTAAGCCCCAGCGGTGCAAGAACGTAGTTTTTTGTTCCCGGAACTTCATCAATATAAGAAGGTTACATAGTCAGGACTAAATCTTTATATGCTTCGTCTACAACTAATACCTCTTCTTTAGATGGGTAATTCGATTCTTACCTATTTGCAGCTTTATTATTCATCGGGTATGGTTTACATTTGCAATCTTGAGGAATTTCTCATCCCACGATTTCCCTACTTTGTTCCCCACGATTTCGGCACCCATGTGCGCCTTTACTGCGCCTTTTGCTGCAGTGCCTCTTGGGTTAGCGCGCCTCGATGAGGTCGCCACGCCTCACCAGTGGGGAGGCGCACCAGGTGTGCCTCGCCGCGCCTCACGCCAAGACGCACTGAGGCGCGCGCCTTTGACAACAAGGGTTACATACGAATAAACAAGGAAGAAGAATGAGCCACAACGCGGTTCACATTTTTTATGCCGCAATGTCCTTTCGTCAGAGTAAACTGGGGAGTCAAGCAGGCAACGAAAGATTAAAGAGGAAGTCGTGTTGGCTATGTAAGAGTAACTTCGGACAAGCTACGTGTACATGAGATTAAACTACTCTGTCGTGGAGCTTAGTATTGCAAAACAGGCCCGACCCGCGGGCTTCGCGGATATGGGATGAATGCAAGGCAGGGCGGGGCGGGACTAAATATTTTGACCGTTTAGAATGCGGGCATATTTGTGTTAAGCCCACGCGGATACGGGCCAAGACGGGTGAAGCCCGTGCGGGTGCGGGCCTAATCGCAGGCCTGATTTATAAAAAATATATCGTGCAATTCATTCTATCTCAAGCCAGTGCGGGCCTACCCGTGTGAGCCATCACCATTTCAATCAACGATTATGCATAAACGCAGGAAAAATCACAGAAGAGCCAAAGGGAGAGTAGAGCTCTCGGGTGTAAAGAGACAGATCCATCCACGCACCAGAGACATGCTCATTCTCACACATGTACGCTCGAACCACATGCTCGTCGTCGTCGTGGAAATCGGCGTCCCGCCACAGACAAAACGTCGAGGGCAGGTCCCAAGTATCATCGGCAGAGCAGAAGGCGCACCCAAGAACTGTCTTCCCCCTCCCCACATCAATTATCGCCCTCCGCACCCGGGATGGATGCACCCCATCCAATCACAAATGTAAAGGGAATCCCCCCTGAACCGGCTCGCCAGCAACTTGTTCCCTTGCTCCCGCCTCAGATTCCGCGCCCCCGACGCCGGATGCGACCACTCACACCGCCGCATCCTCCCCAAATTACGGTCCCAGAACTCAGCAACGGCGCCCCTGACGAATTCCTCTTCTTCCACACCAATGCCCTTGGTCAAAGTTTCACCAATGTCATGGAGGGTGTCGAAGTAGAGGTTGTCCAATACAGACCAGGAACAATACGATGTTGTGGCGAGGGACGCCGCGTCCGCCGAGTTGTGATTCTCCATGAGAGCCAAGAAGGGAGACGCCCCAGGGGAGGATGCTCATCTCCGGAAACCCTCATTGCGTCCCACTCGCGGTTGAGGCCGAAATTGGAGTATTCCAGGACGCCAGCGTGGAAGAGGCCAAGGCAGCGGATTGAGAGCGTGTGGAGAGAGACCCAGCCACCGGAAGACGAGGGAGAAGAGGAGGCGGCGGCGAGCGGTAATAGATCGGAGACGGCGGAGGGAATGGCGGCAGAGCACTTGTTTTTTGTAGCAGATGTTGTGGATGAGTGAGGAGAAATTGGTCTAGACACGAGTCGGGCCCAATCCTGAGGATCCTCCTCGAGCATAAAGAAGACGGCGAGGACCACCTCCAACGATTCGGCCTTACACAAAATGATCTTTCTTCTCCGCCAGATCTGGGCATGGTAGCGTTTGAAAAGAGCAACAGAATACGGCGCTGCGGAGAATGAGAAAAATATATTATTTAAATGCATATAATTAATAATTTTAATTTTTTTAAAATGTGGGCAAGCCCA
Organism: Viscum album; assembly: GCA_963277665.1. Taxonomy (NCBI): domain Eukaryota; kingdom Viridiplantae; phylum Streptophyta; class Magnoliopsida; order Santalales; family Viscaceae; genus Viscum; species Viscum album. The sequence continues at coordinate 1,455,401,512 of OY728161.1, read as the reverse complement.
TGTGCTACCCGCAGGCTTATGTGGGGCAGGGCGGACTTGATATTTTTTGTTCACATTGTAGGCAGGCTTTTGCGGATAAACCCGCATAGGCTCAAACCCGCACGGGCTTCGCCCACCTCAACCCGCCCGTTTTGCATCACTAGTGGAGCTGAGGAGTCGTTGCACCGTAATCAAGGGATGTTTCGCTGCAGTGCATCTGCGGAAGATTAACTCGATAAAGCCATTTCAAATTAACTCGAGGAAGCTACGAAAGAATAACTCGGTGGAGCTGCATGAGAATAACTTAAAGGAGTCAAGAAGTTGTTGCGTCGTGATGGACATGTCTGCGCCGCAAGGCTTTCACAAGCCAAAATATACCTTGGAGGAGTTGATCACGCCACGGTCGACAGCTGCTGCGCCGCAAGTTGATGAAGACAGTGAGACAGGTAAATCCATAAGAATCACACCACAGCCAGTTGCTTTCACACAACGAAGCATCTAAGATAGACAAAGAAATATTAGATCCCGGCCAACTTGTTCGAGGCGTCACCTCGTAATTTTCAAAAGATTTGGATTTTGAAGGAGAAGATAAATGAACCACACCAGAGTGATGTCTTTTGTGCCATGAAGGAGCAAGTCGGGGAGATTAGATAAGAATTATATCTTCGATTTTTATCTGTTCACACCATGATTCATAGTATTGCACTATGATGGGTAAAAAGTCTATAAATAGGTTATGTTAAGTCGAATTTTAGAAAGTTTTTTCTTTTGAAGACTTTAGACTTCTAGCTTTTTGGCTTTCGTTCTGAACTCTCTTGTCAACCTAGACATTAATTCAAGTAAGTTCTTTCTAGTTTTATTCTTTTTTCCCTTGCTCATTTCTTGAGATGATGAAGTCAAGCATGGGTGAGTTTCTCTCAGCCGTGAGTGACTAGCCACTTAAGGGGTGAGGGATCGAGAGTAGAAGGATGAGTGCTTAATTTTTTCTATCAATTTCATCCATGGATAGTTGTTTAAATTACGAATTACCTTGAGACTTAATTTTATCTCATTCCTTAATACGACTTTGACCAAATGATTTGTTAAGGGAGAATCTTCAAGATGAATGAGCAAATTAAACTTGTTATCGGTGAATTCCCCTTACCTCCTTACCTCAAAGTGAGGCGGACGCATTCTTTTATAATGAATAAAAAAGACCACATCGGACCACAAGTCCGATGTGGGATACAGACTTCAACACTCCCCCTCAAGCTAGGTACCTAGCTTGAACACATAATGAAAAGAAAGCAACAAAACAGACGCAACACTTCCCCTCAAGCTGGACATGACCAGCTTGATGACAAATACAAGACAAAAACAGAAGAAACGGAAATAATAAAATCATTGTTGATGTTCCTCCCCCTCAAGATGGTAATGTGATGCCGCTGGATAAAAAAGGATGGGTCATCGCCGGAAAAGTGCGAGGCCGGACAACAGAGCGTCGGGAAATCCACACCGGTGGGTCGGTCGTCAGAGCGTCGGGAAAATCCGCACTACGGGCCGGTCATCAGAGCGCCGGGAAATCCGTAATGTCGGGCCGATCGTCAAAGCGCCGAGAAATCCGCTCGGGAGGGCCGGTCGTCAAAGTGCCGAGAAATCCGCAATGGCGGTGCCGGTCGTCGAAGCATCGGGAAATCCGCGGGAGGAGGTCGGTGATTGAATGCGGTGATTCCACAAAAGGCGTCGGGCAGGGAGGCGGGGATTCCGCAGGAGGCACCGGGCAGGAAGGCGGGGATTCCGCAGGAAGCAGGAGGAGACCGGCATGGAGGGAGCAGCCTGGACCGGTTCACCTGGACCGGTTCGCTAGGAGGGAGTCGGTTCTGGAAGGGAAGAAACCGGACGGGCGGGCATCGGCGCGAGGGAAGCCACAGTGAAGGCGGGGCCTGGCGTCGGGAGAGATCCGCCGGGAAGGGAGCAACCGGACTGAGAGGGGCAGACGTCGGAGAGCCGCTCTGACAGAGGCGGGCCAATCTGCTAGGGCAGGGAGAGGCGGGCCGGACAGAACCGGAAACCGCAGGAGAGGCGCAGGGAGATGTCGGCAGGGGGAGATCCGCCGGGAGAGAGTCGCGCGGGAGGGCGGAAGGAGCCGCCGGAGGGATCTGGAGGCGCGACGGTTGGCGCGACCTAGGCAGGAGGGCCGAGAGCCGACGGGCGCCGGGAGTCCGTCGGGAAGAGGGGCACCGCCTGAGGGAGAGGAAGTTGCCTGGAGGATCGCCGCAGGCGCGGCTGGACGGGAAGCGCCGGGAGGTAGGCGGGCCGGGAGTCGCCGCTAGGAAGGGCGGGCCGGGTTTTTCCGGACGAAGCAGGCGCGCCGCATCTGAGGGAGGGCGGTTGCTTGGAGATACGGGAGCCGCCAGGTGCGGGAGCCGTTTTGCGGAGCCGACAGGTGCGGAAGCCGAAAATGGCGGCGGGTAGGGCGGGAGCCGCTGGAGACGAGCCGGGAAGTTGCAGGAGAGGCGACGGCGGGAGCGGTGCAGGAAGGGCGTCGAGATGCCGAAGGAGGACGGGGTTGTCGGCGAGAGGGCGTCGGGCCGGGGAATCCATGCGAGAAGGAGCCGGAAGCCGGGCGAGAGCCACGGGACGGAGCGAAGCCGACAGGTGATCCGCCGGGAGAGGTCCTGCGGGCAGAAGGATTCTGCCGGGATGGAGCCACCGGGAGGGAGACGCCGCGCGCAGAGAGGGGCTGGGATCGGGATCTCGAGAGGGAGCCGAAGAGCCGCGCGCAGGGAGCCGACAGGTAAGAGGCGGACCGTCGGGAGGAGGTGCACCGGGAGCGAACAGAGGGAACCGCCGCCTCGGAAAAAAAAGAGCCCGGAGGGGTGGCGGCAGAATAAACTCAGCCCTACATAAGGGTGGCCGCCGCCCCCCACGAGAGAGAATTATGAGAAACCCTAAAAGGGAAAAATAAAATGGGAGGGAGGAGGGTTCGGGATTAGGTTCCCTATGATACCATGTAGGTTGAGAAACCCCCTTACCTCCATACCTCAAAGTGAGGCGGAGGCATTCTTTTATAATGAATGAAAAGGACCACATCGGACCACAAGTCCGATGTGGGATACAGACTCCAACAAAACTATCACCAGTAGTTTGGATATCTTCGGCTTATGAGATTGAGCTTAATGCACTTATGTTAGTTTATTTCTCAGACCAAGAGATCTAGATTGACCTTAGGTGAATCAATGGACTTGACCATAGAGAAGATGGTAATTTTAGAACAATTTTAGAACAATCTTGCAGCCAATTAATCATCATTTGAAACTGATTCCTTGCTTCTGTTTTTATTAATTGTTTTAAGTCGCATTTAAATTCTGGTTTTTAATTTCTGTTCAATATATTTTTAATTTGAAAAACATTAGGGTTAACAATTAAGCAATCCAAGCTCTTGGAGATCGCTGGTACACTTCATGGGACTCACCTCAGACTAGCCACTTACTACGCCTTAGTAGTTAGTAGTTGGAAAAAGCATATTCATAAATTCTAAACTTGGTCCCCCGTTAGAAGTAAAGACGCCAACGGGCTTGGCACAAGTATCCAAGTGTTATTGCTTTTACATGTCTTCAACGCAACATCTGTTAGATTTGTCTTTGCTCTCTTGTCACCATGAAACAGCTTGCAGATTTTGCGTTTTTCCAGCACTGCTATCTTCTTCCACACCATTTTCACTATCCCGATCCCTATCCCTATCCCTATCCCTATTCCTGCAATTAAATGTCTTATGAACATAGTTAGAACAGTTAAAGCAATATCCTCTAAAAACATTCTGTCTTTCATCAAAAGGATAAGCATTCGTTCTCCTTTGCCTACTCCCAACAATTTCCCACTCGAATAGCTTCTAGCTTCATTACAATAATGTCATTGTGTGACCAAGATAGCCACAAAATTGACATTTTATTATTGGAGACACCTTCTCAGTCTTTCTTCTTATAGCTTCAAAGTATCCTTCAGATTTTTGATATATTCTCAAGACTTCATCCTGAGAATTTTCTTCAACTTCATTCTTTCCTTTCTCTTTCAACTCTGCTGTTTTTGATGTTCACAACAGAAGATTTTGATGATTCTCCTGTGTGGCCATGTTCAACTTTATCCACAAAAGTAGATTTTTTGCACTCTCAAGCCATCTTTCAACTGTATTGTAGTTTCTTTAGATTTTTCTTTTGTTAACAAACTGTTCTAACGGCCAAACTTCTTTCCAGTTTTTCCAAGTTTTATTTCTGCATCAAACTTCTTTTTCACAGCAACCACTCCATCTTCAAGTGAATCAATCTTCTTGCATTTTTTTTAATACAAGCATTAAGATCATCTATGATCTTATAGCTTGCGCTTCCACCTTCAGCTTGAAATCAACCAGTATTTTCTTGACAAGCAGATTATTCTTCAACCACCTGTTCCTGTCTTGTAATTTCAGCTTCAACTTCAGCCGCATATTCAGATGATTCTTTCAACAAACTTCCAATTTCCCTATTTTTCTTTTTTTGAGCATCCAGTTCTTCCAGAGTTAGCTTAAGACTTGAAGCTTTGCTTCTTTCACCTTACCATCCCCATCATAGATGTTGGACAATTTATCCCACATGGCTTTAAAAGATTTACAGGCCATATATGAGGCTGTAAACAAGCGCAAGGTGCTTGCAAGCTACTCGAGCTCAGCTCGACAAATACTCGAATCCGGCTCAATTTTTTTCAAGCAAAGCTTTAGCTCAAGCTACACAAGTATTAACTCAAGCTAAGTTCAAGTATTAGAATAACGTAATCAAGTAGCTCGCAAGCCTAATTGAAGATTGAATATTTTAATATATTATTTTTATTCAATATATATGTATTTAGTTTTGAGCTTGAGCTTTTGATCTCGAGTAAAAATTCGAGCTTCGAGTTTGATCTTATAATTAAAATTATGATAAAGTAATGTAATTGATCAGAGACGAGTCTAATCGAGTAGCTCAATCGAGCCTGAGTCGAGCTCGAGATTGACCTTGAAAAATGATACTTGATCAAGCATCAAGCCAAGCTCCAGCATCAAATTCAAGTACCAAGGCTCGGGCTCAAGTAATAGGATACTTGACTTGATTACAGCCTTAAACACAACTTTCCTATAGATTTGATTTAAAAAGCTCCAGCCAAGGCATCTTGTGCCTAAGCACCAGCATTCAACTTCTTTCTATCAGATTCAGCCAAAGTGTTTCTGTTTCATATATTGCACCAGCATGAAAATTAAGCCCAATAAATCTCAGATAAGATTTCATCCATTTCATCCAGTACTTCCAAATCTAATAATTTAGCATTAACAGAACTCTGCATAATAGCAACTTCAGACTGACAGATTAACCAAGAATCAACTTTTTGACCCAGGTGCCACTTGTTGGTTTCAAGGTCCCTCCAGGATACCCAGATAGGGGGGTGAATCAGGTATCAAAAATTCTCTCAAACTTTCCCTTTTAAAATAGATCTTGTTTCCTTGTTAAAAGATAAACATAACAAACCACCTGTCACACAAAAATTTCATACACAACATCCACCAAAAAAAATAGAACAACAAGCACAGAAAGCACACTGGATTTACTTTGTTCACCTGAAATTTGTTACATCCAAGGAGCATACAAACAGCAGTGTGATGGTGTATCAAACACTATCTCACTGATGTTATGATTACAAATTCAAGCAAAGGCACTCTCATTGTCTTTACAATTCTGGGTTGGCGCACTGCTTCCCAAAGAGTTGCCCTTTCTTCCTCTTTCCACGCATTGTGTTGAGAAGTTCAAAAACAAATTGGCACACAGGCCAAAGAATGATCACATACAACTTCAGAATAAACACAAATACAGCAGGGGTGCTATCACTTCAATACAGCAGCACAATGAATTTCGTGTTCATTCATCTTCAGTCTCCAGAAAACCTAATGTTCAGGGAAAAAGCAAATCGCCAATTCTCTGAGAAAATCAAAAACAGATTGGAACGCAGGCCAAGAATGATCACAGACAACTTCATAATAAACTTGGGGCTTTCTCTTTTTTGGTAAAACAGCACAATGAACTCCGTGTTCATTGATCATTTAATCTCCAGAATACCAGATGTGCGGAGAAAAGGCAAATCACCAATTCTCTCTTCTCCTATATCGGATATCTTCAATAATTACCGCCTTTCTTCCTTCAAGAATCCATAGTATATCTGTTGAATATTTTCCAGAGAAAATGGAAAAATAAAATCTTCATTTAAGTCAATCCAGATTTTCTGTTCAGAATCCTCTGCAAATCTCACAGCTTTAATCTCCAAGTTTTGGATACGAATGCTTACATTTTAAATTCACAAAAATTTCACTCAATCTTCTCTTCAAATCTTTCACGGTTTTCTCCATTGATCTTCCCATAAAAATCGGTCAAGAAGAATTTAAAATAATCCTCGCGATTTTACTCTATCAGCACTTACGTAACACCTCAGCTCCAGGTCCCACTTACATGAGCTTTAAAAAGTTCGGTTTACCCTCAAACAGAATCAGATCTCACGTACATTAGCTTTGAAGAACTTGATTCAACGTTACACGGCATCACATCCGCATCATTATCACTTACACATCAAGTTCAGATTCTAATTCTCACATAAGTAATTACTCTTTTGCAACATCCACTTTTACGCAGCCAACTTTTACTTCATTCTTACACGGCCAGTTGAAAAACATAATCACACTTAGGAGGCCGCTATTAATTCTTACACAGCCAGTTGATCTCAGAAGTTTCACTTACGCAACCTTCAACTTCATTCTTACGCAGCAACTTCTACTTTCACAAAAATATCCATTCACTTCCATATTTCTTCATAATAACATTAACTTCAACCACCAAAAGTCAATGTTAAGTCAAATACAACCACTGTAACAGCCATCCATTCACTGAACAACATTCCCACCATTTTTTGGAGTGATCTTATCCTTAATGCTACATTATTTATCAATCATTTTCCATCATCAGTTCTTGAGGTTGAGACTCCATATCACATCATTTACCCGTCCCTCTCACATAACTCACTTTAACTCTGCCTTTGGATGCCATGTTATGTCCATGACACACGCCAAACTCACACCAAATTTGATGTTTGATCCCTTGAATTGGATATACTCACAAAAAATGGGGCCATCGCTGTTACTACCTAGATTTGCACCACTATGTCTTTTGAGTCAACTCATGCACCACATGGTACATCCATCCCTGACACTGTCTTTTGAGTCGATTCATGCACCACATGGTACATCCCTAATACTAAGCATGTGTTTTGGAGTTTTCAAGGGAAAAACGGTCATTAATGAAACATAATGGAATGGAATGATACACAATGGAATGGAATTAAATATTCCATTGTTGGTAATTTTATAATAAAATGGAATGCTCAAGTCCAATGATTATCTGAAAAAAATTATAAAATAAATGCAATAAATTAATTTTATGTTTATAATTCTCAAAATTATCATTATAATCTTTATTTACTTTATTTTTTATAGTCTTTAAAATATTAGAATTAGTTATGATCGGTTCATTCCACTGCTGACCCTCCAATTTAGAGGGTCAGCCAAATGGGAGTTGGGGAGGGCAAGGGAGGGCTTGAAAGATCATTAATGACCATCTCACTCCCTCTTAAAAAAACTTTCAAACAATGGTTTGTCATCCCAATCCACTACATTCCATTTCATACCATCAAAAATTAAAGTTCCAAACAGACGCTAAGGGATATTTTTCATTCATCACTACCCATTTACCCCCTCACCATTTTTAGGAGTGATCTTATCCTTAATGCTACATATTTTATCAATCATCTTCCATCATCAGTTATTGAGGGGGAGAGACCCCGTATCACACCATTTACCCATCACTCCCACATCACTCACTTCAACTCTATGTCTTCAGATGTCATGTTTTGTCCATGACATCCATCAATCTCGCACCAAATTGGATGTCGGTTCCCTTAGATATACTCACAAATGGGGCTACTGTTGTTACTCCCGAGATTTGCAACACTAGATGACTTTTGAGTCAACTCATGCACCACATGATACATCTATCCCTAATATTAAGCATGTGTTTCAGAGTTTTTATGGGATAGAATGAAACGGAAATTAATGGAATGGAATAGAATTAAATGTTCAATTGTTGGATGTTTTATAATAAAATGAAACGGTCACAGCCAATGATTATTTAAAAATATATATATATAATAAATGCAATAAATTAATTTTATAATAATAATTTTCAAAATTGTCATTATAATTTTTATTTACATTATTTTTTATATTTTTTAAAATATTAATTAGTTATTATCAGGTCCATTCCACAGTTGACTACGATTTGGAGGGTCGGAAAAATGGGGTTTAGGGGGGCATGGGATGGCTTGAAAGGTTATTAATTATTATGATAGGTGTGAGAGAGAGAAATCATAGGAATTCTATTATATCTGTTAGAGTCTGCATCCCACATCGAACATGTGGTCCGGCGTGGTTTTTAGTATTCATTATAAAAGAACCTCAAGGCCTCCTTGAGGATTAGGGTCTACCTCTTTTTATTATTCTACATGGTATCAGAGAGAACCTAATCCCGAGCCCTCCCTCCCATTTTTATTTTTCTTCATCTAGGGTTTCTCAATATTTCTCCCCCGTGGGGGGTGGCGGCCCCCCATGTAGGGTTGGGTTTATTTTTTGTCGCCGCCCCTCCGGGCTCTTTTCCCAGGCGACCTCCCGGTGCTTTCCCTGCGGATCCCTCCCTGCTTCGGCCTCCCTCCCAGCGGATCTCCCCCCTGTTGGCATCTCCCTCCGCATGTGGCGGTCCTCAATCCCGCCTAGGCGACTCCTCTCCCGGCGGCTCCATCCCGACAGTTCCATCCCGACCCCGCCTCCTGCTTCACTCACACCGACCGGCCGACTCCCTCCCGGCCCTCCGCATCCGACGCGGCACCGTCCCAGCCCACCTCCTTCCTCGGCATCCCCTACCCGTTGCGCGCGACGACCCCGCCCTAGGTTGCGCCTCCTGATCCCGACGGATCCAGCTCCTCGGCATCCTCCGCTGCGAGACGACCTCATGCGCGACGACTCCACCTTACTCCTGCACCGCTCCCGCGCGACGGCCCTCCTGTGTCGATCCCGTGCAACAGCCCTCCACTGTGTCGCCTATCTGTGTGCCTGAACGTCCGGCGCCCTCCCGAGATCTCGACGGGATCCAGTCGCGCCTCCCGGCCCGCTTCTTCTCCCGGCTCTCGACGCCCCTCCCTTTGTCCCCCCTGCTTCCCGCAGCACCGGCTCCTTGCGCAACAGCTACTACGCCTCGTCCTAATCATTCGTCGTTGGCCCCTCCCAGATTTGGCCACATCCAGTCGCCGGCACATCATGCGGCGTCTCCACCTCCACGTTGGCGCTCCGTCTGTGGCTCCCTCAATGCAATTCTGCCTGTGGCTCCCCCGCGCTTCCTCCACCGTGGCGCAGCACCTCGACCGCCTTGGATTTGGGCCCTTTGGCGCTGCCAGATCCCGCAACGACTCTGCGGAATCCCCGCCTCCCGTCGCCGGCCCCGCAAGTGCGGTTTTCCCGGTGCTGGTGTGGCTTTCCCAGCGTATCATCGACTGGCCCCGCTAGTGCGGATTTCCTGGCGCTCCGTCAACCGGCCCGGTCAATGTGGTTCCTCTACTGCACCCACGACATCTTCTTTCATCCATCATCCTGAGGGGGAGCTACAATCTTGAGGGGGAGCTACGATTGTCGATTGTTTCTTTTTATTTCGTCTTGTTTTGTAATCAAGCTGGGTATGTCCAGCTTGAGGGGGAGTGTTTTCAATATGTTGACATAGTAGTCAATCTCGGATCGCGGCGTGACGCGGCGGGGTCCTATAGTGGGATAGCGGCGACGCGGATTGCATCGCGGCCGCTTTTTTATCCAAACGCGGTCCAATTAATATAATTTAAATTATTTAATTCTGAACATATATATATGCTGAAAAAATAAAATATGATAAATAAAATATAAAACAGAATAAAAATAATACATATATAATAACAAAAGAAATAATAACTAAAAAAAGCGGCAAATGGAAAATTTTAACTAACATAAAATAAAAAGAACAAAATCAAAAAAACGGGGTGTTAGTGGCGCACCAAACCAGGGGCGCACCAGATAAAATAGAAAAAAATAAGCCTGGATGAAGCAAACGGAAAAAAAAAATAAAGGATGCAGGGTCGGAGGGAAGGTCTGATCGGGGTGGGATCATCGTCGCGGCAGTGGTTGCGCGGCGAGCAAACAAGATGTGGGAGGGTTGTTGTTGGCGTCAAGGGGTCACAGTGGCGGTGGCGCATGCAAGCAAACAGGATGCGGGGGGTCATCGCCGGCGTTGAGGGGTCGCGACGGTGACAGCAGCGGCACATGCGCACAAACAGGATGCGGGAACCAGGGGCGACAGGGGTTGGACGAGTTACGAGGCAAAAAAAAAGACTTCTTTTGGTACCAAAACAAGGCGCGGCCGCTCCCAACGGGATCGCGACAGATCCGCGACATCCGCGATCGCGAAAGAGGCGGCGCAATCGCGTTCCAAGCGCGATCCAACCAACAGACGCGGTGGGTCGCCGCACCGCAATGCGCAGGCGCGATCGCGGCCGCTACCCCGCTATTTGACAACTATGTATGTTGATTGTTTTGTCTTTTCTTTTTGTGTCCAAGCTAGGTACACCTAGCTTGAGGGGGGTGTTAGAGTGTTCATCCCACATCGGACTTGGTGGTCCGGTGTAGTCTTTAGTATTCATTATAAAAGAACCTCAAGGCCTCCTTTAGAGAGTACCATGGGGGATTCGGGTCTCTCCTTTTATCATTCAACAATATCAAACTAAATTACAGTGGATCGACGGTGAAGGTGGAGAAGAAAGGTAGAAGAAGAAAAATGAAAAAAGAAATAGAATAGGAAGAAGATCACCTCGAAGGCGTTATTGTCCGAAGTTGTGGCCTAACCCACCAATCAGCAAGGCTGAAACTCCCAAAATCATTTGTAGTCCTCCCCAAGCAAACCCCCACCCTATTCATTTCCTTTGATGATGTTTTCTTATATGCTTATGATATAACCATTAATGACATGTTGATGAACTTTTCCTCTTACTAAGCGTTTGATTTCACTCATTTCATATGTTTTCATTCTTTGGGTTAGGAAGATGGGTATATCATATGAGAAATCTAAAAGGGGGTATATCATATGAGAAATCTAAAAGGGGGTATATCATATGAGAAATCTAAAAGGGGGTCTAGTGGAGCTGAATTATGGAGAAATGTTCACAGGTATCGTAAAATAAGTTGTTTATATAGCTATTCCTCAAAGACACTAAACCTTTAGTTATTGGAATTGAGTGTCTTTTTGTGAGATGTGGTATTTAAGTTGTGGAAATGATGTATAATATAAACATGTTTAGCTTGGGTAGCTTTAGGGAGTTCCAAAATTTATCATCTTTGACGATCTTTATATGGCCTCAACAATGTTTAAGGGCATGGTTTATCGTTTTTATACAATTATGATCGATTGAACTTTAAAAGATCCCCCTGATCCCCCAATCTTCTATCAGCAATCGACAGTAGAGAGTATTTTGCTCGTTATTTATTTGAATTATATTGTGATCGCCAGTAGCGACTCGGGAGGGATCGATTGACTCAAGTCCTTCACCGCAGTATTCATATTAAGGAATTGTGCCCCCAGAGTATTTCATGGGGAATAATCTTTTTCAATACCATGGATTTGCGGCAAGAGACGGTGTTGTCCCATGCAAAAATTAGTGACATCCCACTCAAATCAGGTGATATATGAAGAGTGAGGTATTTCGCTCAACTAACAGATATTTTCAACTCATCGGCAAGTTGAATTATCTCACTATGGCACAGCCAAAAATAACATGTGTTGTAAGTAAAGTGAGTAAATTCAAGGACCAACCTACAAGATAATAGTGGGATGTAGTGTTTCAAATTGTTTATCAAGAGAATTGGGCTTCGACTGTTGTACTCTGATCATAGACACGAGTAAGCGTTTTGTGATTCTAATTATGTAAGTTGCTTATCCTTTTAATTGTCCACTTTTGGATATGTTGTTTCCGTTAATGACAATTTTATCTCCTGGCAAAGTAAGAAGTGGGCCATCATATCATGATTGAGTATTGAATCAAAGTATCGAGTCATGACACACGTAACAACAAAGATCCTCCAAGTGCAACATCTCCTACATTGGATTGCTTATCTTGTCCAGAAGTTTGCACGAATATGTTGCAACAATCAGATAACTACTAAGATTGCTACAACTCTTGTTTTTCAAGAGTAGTCTATGCATACTGAAATTAACAATCACTTAGAAAGTTATGAGAAGAAAAACCTCACTTTCGAGCTACAAACGAACTACAAGGCAGCTTGTCGACATGTTCATCAAAGGGGTTTGCGAGACTCAAGTAAAACTTTTGTGTAACAAATCGGACAAGATAAACATATATATATTTCAACATGATAGAGATTATTCGAGTTGTTATGCATCAAATATATGGGTGCGGCCAAATTCGTTCTGTTTAACTAGGTCGATCCTATCCGCTTATCCTGGGAGTTTGAATTTAATCTCATGTCGATCTTGAGTCATGTATCTCTTGATTTCTCTTTGTAAGTAAAAGATTTTGGCCAAAATCTCAACAACATTTTTTCATCACTGCAAAAGCAAATTATTAGTTTCTTTTAGGAGGGAAGTCATGATAACGGTCCAAGCAAACTTTCAACATGCATGTGTGCAACACTTGCAACGTCAGTATGTTGGTGAAAATGCATTTGATATATTTAAAAATAATAAATCACTTTTCGCTTAACAATTTAAAGACAGACTATTTTTAAGGAAGCCATTAATTAACGAAAGTTGCAGGTTTTAAGGATGACAAAGATGATTGGATGGTGATTTGATATGACAATTATTTTATGCAATGTTGTCATTTTGCTATTGCCCAAAAAACAACTTTTTTAAATTTGCTGAGATAGTTTATCTGTTGAAGAAAAGAAATAAGTCCGTCATGGTATTGATTTTATGTTAAGTGATTTGTATTGTAAAATAGGCTGAATATAGACAAAATTGAACATGTTAGAATGTGTCAATGCTTTCAGCTTTATGGAAAATTTTATTTGAAGATGTCATGTCATCATATTTGTTGCCTTTCCACATAAGGGTGCCCAATACCGAGAAATGTTTATTGCACCTAATTGATCCAAACTAAGTTGATATGTACCAATCAAAATCAATGATTGATAAGGACAAATAAGGACTTTATTTTACCATGGTACTTGAACATAAACAAAAAAACATGTTATATAAACAGTGAAAAATGCATTGTTTAAAAGCAAGATTATTATTTTTGTCCTGCATCTTTTATTAGTATTAACACTGATCGCAAACAATAAAGAAAATGTGTGTAAACATACATAATTTGTATAAAAAGATGAACAACGTGTTCAAAAACAATTTAAGTCGGGAATCCAATGAAAACACCTTAGCTGCCAAAAAAAAGCACCAAAGGCGCTCAAAGGTGAGCACCTCACCTTACCCAACCCCTCTCACAGTGAGAGGGGTGTTGGGCATCAATGGCCACTACTGGAACCAATTGCTTGGTTCAGATCGGTTTTTATGATTAAACAAATTGAACCACTGAATACCCCTACTCCAATATCAATGCCAGGGAGCCGTGTTTTCAATGACATCAAGATGCTTAATTTCTTTTAAGTTGTTTACTATCAATAAAAGCTTTATTTAACGGGAAACCAGAATATCCATCCCATTGAAATACAATTTATGACATGCTATGAAAATGTGAGAATTGAGACATAAAAATTAGAGGTCGGGGAAAAGAAAAAAAAAGAGGAACGTACTGGGAAAAAAACACATAAAAAGTGGAAGGTTGTGATAAAAATTTCCCATCATTCAATGATGGAGCCATCACTTGCTGGATACATTATCACCTCCCTTCTTTAATTTGATTATTGGAATTGACATTGATTCTCAAAGATAGCAACAAATGCAGTTTCTAAGAGGTTGGCAAAGTACTGACCATGCAGCAGCAAGAGCATGCCCCAATTCGTGCACGCACAAAGCTAATAAGGAAGAGACTAATAAGTATCCACCATCAGCAAGTGACACGGCAAAGCGCGATGCCTGCATGGGTGGAAGCAGCTAAGAAAAGGACAAAAGACATGAAGTTTGACAGTTAAAAAAAATAAAGACAGATCAAGACAAGATAGAACCCTAACCGGTGGTGAAAATCCGAATAACAAAGCACCAAAAGTATTCCTAAATCGGGCGTTCCCAGTATACAGCTGCAGTGCTTCCCAGACAAGAATCTGAAGAGCGTTGAAAATAAGAAAAAAATAAGTCGTGCGTCGGATTAGAGGAAGAAGGGAGGTTAATAAAACAAACTGCTAAAAAACCAAAACTTAAGGAAAATAATGATCGAATTATGCAATGTATAACGGACCATGCTGACAACCACCAGACTGGTTAGGGCAAAACCGACCCCCACCGAAAACCAGCTTCTCAAAAAACTGCACGAAAAATCCTCATTTAACCATCAAAATATCAGGAAAACAACGCATTATCAGAATTTGATGGAGTTAAGAGGCAAACTGGGGAAACCTCGCATGTCTCCGTCCAAAACAGAAAACCCGTTCGTTCAACGAGAAGATCTTCAAATCGCAATACCTAGGATTTCAGAGGAACGTGTAATAAAATCAGTCTCCATAGCTAACACAAGGCAAAGGAAATTGAACAGACAGGAAGAGAGTGGGGCAATCAGAAACCAGCAAGAAGTGGTGTTGGGGAGAGGCCCCTCGCGAAGGGGCAGTGGGGTTTGAGTGAGCCCTCTGTGAAAAGGTGCCCCCCTCGCCCGCCTCGTCCGCCTCGTCCGCCTCGCCCGCGCGTCCTCCATGAACAGGTTCGATCCAGTCCAGTGGATCTCAACGGTCGCCGTCTCCGCCAACCCCAGTCGAGATGTCTCCCCGCAGGCTCGATCCAGTCCAGTGGTACCGCCCGTACGCTGGGTGGAGGGACCTGGGAGTGCAGTTAACGCGGGATGGATTATGCGGGGGTATAAGTCAAAAGGAGTCCGTCCGGTTCATATGGAATGCAACCTTTTAAAATAGACCAATTGAAAGGGTCCTGGCTCGGTAATTTCACTACCTCCCATCTTCCATTCAAATCGGTACCCAATCCGAACAGCCATATACCCGAAAACCATTCCTGATTCATATGATAGCGTGGGCAAACTTCCACCTCTCACCATTTGTAATTCAAGTTTAGACATTATTTGGATTCTTTGTATTCTCTGATTCATAATAGATATTTTCGGAATTGACTTGTGGTTTTTTAATTATCCACATGGGAGGATTTTTCCACATTAAAAAAACTCGCGTGTTGATTTATTTATTCTGCTTATATCGATTTCATATTTCATCGAGTTTATCACAATATTTTGGCAAGCAATTTTCGATTCAGAATCAGAATTCTCCCCAACAAGTGGTATAAGAGGGATTAGTTGAAGTGTTTGGTTGTAGAATACGGTGACGAGCATTTGGTGGAGCAGTTTTTTCAAGGACTCAAAGGAGGTTATCGGAAGACAACGGTGGTACCAAAGGTGTTTCTGGGATATCGAAAGTTCGATTGACCAGTTGGAGTCGTGAGGCGTGTTCCATTGTTGGTGGCAGTCAGAGTTTGGTGGAAGATGGTCGTGGTTCCTTGGGTTAGGTGGTCTATCAAACATCTAGAAGAATGTCATCATAAAATGACGGTTGTATCAGTTGTGTTGATGAAATATTGAAAGTCTTCTTGGTTGTAGGTGTCATGCAGCGTGTTTCGTTCATTGGGTGACATTTGGACCTTGGTGGAGCCGACGATCACACTAACCCAGATGGTGGAGATGAATGCGGGGTATTTGAATTTTAAATCAAGGTGGAGATTGTTGGGATTTCTGATTTAAAATTTGAATATTGTGGAGAGAGAAAATTATTAATGGAGGGATTTATCTCAACATTAATGGATAATTTTCTCCCAACATTAATAGAGAGTTATTCTCAATATTAATTGATGGAATAATGAATGTTAACCACATTTATTAGAGATATGGACTTGATGTCCATATAAGAGGATGCAATAACATTTTTTGAAAGGTGGGTCGACAAAGATGTAGCCGACGAGAGAGAACCAGGAATGTGTGCCAACACGACGTAGCCAGTAAGAGAGAACCGGGAAGGGGTTACCGAGTTTGCGGTGGCCCATGTGACACGATGACGACGATGCAATTATCTTGTATGTGTGGAGAGGTTTTTGACGAGATGTTCAAAATGTGTCAACTGAGAGCAAGAAGGGGGTTCCGCATCGGCGATAACACGTGTGGCGTGTCGGCATTTGACAGGTGCGAAGCAGCAGCGACACAATTGATGATCGGGGACATGTATCGAAAGTCTTCCTGACAGCGGTGAACAGGTGACATGTCTCGGTTCATGATCGACGGTACATCATGAGGGCATGATCATGAGAGAGAAACCCTTTGGGTATCACAAGATGGTGTGAGACTGACACATGTTTAGATGAAGATCTCCGATGTAGTGACGTTTCATCGACAAAAGGGTGACGTTTTGTCACAGATGGATCTTTCGATATATGGAGTTGCTGAGATGTTTTTCAAAGAGAAGGCATAGACGTATCGGGGTGTGGCTTTCACACAAGTTTTCTACGCTCTCTCATTTGTAATTCAAATTTCGGCATTACTTGGATTCTTTGTATTCTCTGATTCATAATGGATATTTTTGAAATTGCCTCATGGTTTTTTAATCATCCGCATGGGAGGGTTTTTCCACATTAAAAAATCTCATGTGTTGATTTATTTATTCTACTTATATGGATTCCATATTTCATCGAGTTTCTCACAATATTTTGGCAATCGATTTTCGGTCCGGAATCAGGATTCTCCCTAACACATAGCTGACAAAAACTTTGTTCCCTCGCTACAGTGGCTTGCCTTTCTCTGCATTAAAAAACATAACAAGGTTTACACACCATCAAAGGGGTGCTCAAGGTGTGAGCTAAAAAAACTCAATAGGACCCTGCCCCGATGTTTCATATCAAGTCTCTGTACAACAATCTGAACATGCTCAACTTTAAAGAAAACATGACATGATAATCAATAACCAGTTTTTTTATATTAAAAGCATGGTAAATAAATCCCTCTTTTTCCACATTTCTAAATAATATGGGTAAGATGGTTTCAAAGCATTTCACATACATCAAAGCAGTCAAGTCAAAGCATGCATCACAGATCATATCAAATCCAATATAAACCAAAAACACGGGTAACACAATGTCAAAGATCACAACTGGTCAGGCTAGCTAGGACACTCATACACAGTCATAGAAAGTCGTGTGCATCAAGCTTATAGACATATGCATCGAATCTAGAGAGTAGAGGAACACCCGCAGAAAGTGAACTTATCATCAGTGTCTAACAAGTCCCCGAAACAACATGCCCAAAGAGCAGAGAAACATCCTATGAGTGAACCTCTTGACAGTATCAACGAACGAAACCTCTTACTACAACTTCCACCTAAGTATTCAAGACTTCCCATGTGCTACATTTCCCAAACCATTTCACAAAAAACATGCTTTGAAAACCATTTCATAAGATTATTTCATAATGATTTGAAAATACATTTTCTTTTACCAAAACAAGGGAAAAACCATCTTTTCTCAAAAACTCATCTCCACACACACAATTCAATAATGTAAATTCATTTATAAAATAATTTATAAAACTAGAGTAATACAGTTCATCCAACACCTGCTATAGATAGAACCACCAACCTCAAATTCAGGCCGCACATGCCCACAACAGGATCCACCAACACGAATGAATGCAAAGACGACAACAAAGGCCCTATAATAAATCCTCACATCTCAAAATCAATTCAACAAACAAAATGGCCAGCAGAGAGGACAAATCACAACATTCCTTAAAGAATGCTCCTGTCACACCACAACCAACACAAGGGTCAACCTTCGAAGGAAGATCACACAATAGATATAGAAAGAATCAAGATAAATATCATCATAGATCAACGAATCCATAAACATGGCACAACCATGTTTCCTCGATCAAAGGTAACGAAGAAGCAGAAGGGTCTCTTACCCGAAGAGGCGTACCGCAACAATCACGATGATCAATCACCGAACAAACGGTCTGGAAGGAGCGAAGATCCCCAAAATCATCTTGGAGACCACCTAGGTCTCGAGAGATAAGCTGCATGTTGAATGAAAAACCAATCACTCATACAATTCCCTAAAAAGAACTAATCCCAAAACATTAATGACGTGAAACTGTTCCACAATGTGAATTTCTCAACTAACAAAAGACACCAAAAAATGCATCATATTAGAATAAAAACCATGACTTCGACCATTTTATGATGTGAACTCGATTCATGACTATTTCGCTCGGAAATGTGTGGTGTCTCGGGTTTAAGAGACAAGGTGACCAACACCCGTAATGATTTAATTATTCCATCATTACGTGCCTTCACACTAGGTTTGCCATTTTTGTTTCC
Source organism: Viscum album (assembly GCA_963277665.1). Taxonomy (NCBI): domain Eukaryota; kingdom Viridiplantae; phylum Streptophyta; class Magnoliopsida; order Santalales; family Viscaceae; genus Viscum; species Viscum album. The sequence continues at coordinate 1,455,382,896 of OY728161.1, read as the reverse complement.
TTTTTGAGGATTGATTGTGGGGGTTCAAGTATGGTTGCACAATCATTCACACTCGGTTCACCATTTTTATCTCTTAGAAACTGTCAATGACTCCCACGTCCGTAATAAGGTACATACCTCCTTCCCAAAGGTCGACGGTCAATTGGGGTTTCAGACCCAATGACACTTAGGAACTCACATTGGTCGAGAGGATGAGAGGTCAGACTTATCACACCCTTTTTTTGGGGGGGGGGTTATTGCCCATTTCGAGACCCTCTTATAGATTTAAGATATGTTCATGAATATCTTCATAATCCTAAAGTGGATCTGGTTACCCTACCAAAATGATTGGGTGTTAAATCCTTTTATGTGTAGAGAGGATTCTATTAGTGAGACAACTTGTATGTATTCTAGGTTCTTCATTTGTTTCCTGTTATTTCTTATAAATGGGTAGTTTTTTATATTTTGAAGTCGTATAACAAAGCACTTTGGAGTTTATAGCCGTCCAGGGAGGTGATTGGTGTTTCACGGATGGGATTGAACCTTTATGAGGCATCCTGCATATCTTGATTATAAGAGGAATCAAAACCCACATAGTTAGTTTCAACTGTATAGTTTTAAATCATACAGAAAATACATATACGAGGGAACTTAGTCGCTAGGTATTGAGATCAAGCCTTAGAAATGTGTCCTACGTATCCTGCTTATAACAAGAATTAGAGTCATTGTAGTTCAATTTTCCCTCAATATTATGATGGATGGTGATAGATAATTAATGTTTGTGCGGGTTATTTCCCTAGGGTTTTCCAATACGGTAGTGTCTTTGGGATTTACCCCAAAGTGGATGCCCATGTATGGGGGTAATTGTATCATGCCACTGAATGGGGCTTGCAAACTGAGGTTTCCCTGGCTGGGGAGATTTATAATGTGAGTGGTGTGATTATTACAAACCCCTAAGCCCATATGATCCATACTCAATGTGAGAAATAAGGGACAACAAGTGATCATACTCACTGCATGGATGCAAGACTTATGCACTGGGGCGGCCCTACAGGAGTGTTTGACATAGATCTCGGGCCTTGAGAAGGCATCCTACATATCCTACTTATAGTAGGGATCAAATTTATCATAGTTCAATTAGATTCTCAATCCACTGATGGATGAGTAAGAATGATAAAACCATGGGAGAGTTTGGGTCCTATGGGCTAGAGTGTCTGAGATATGGGGGGACTTACACCGAGGTGAATGTCCATTAGAGCTCAGGCCTTAGGGAGGCGCCCTATGTATCTTATTTGGACAGGAACCAGAGTTCTCGTAGTCCAGTTGATGTATGCTTAAGTATGTCTAATAGACAAGGCTATCATTTCTCAGGATGTCTGTCTGACATGCCTAGCATGTTGGGGATATCTGCTGGGCATGTCCTAGTTTCCTACCTAACATGTCCTGAGTGCCTACTCGACATGCCTTAATTGTCTATTCAACATTCCCTGAGTGTCTTTCTGACAAGGCTAGCATATCTCAGGGTGCTTCACATGATTGAAGTCGACATATCTAAGGTATGTTGCATGATATGGTTGACATGTCTAGAGGAATTCCACATAACTCATCTGACATGTCTAAGGGTCATTGGGTGATCAACATAGATACACCCAGGGGTGTTGTGTGACCAAGACTGACATGTCAGAAACTTGTCATATGATCTGGCTTGCAATTCTGGAGTACTTCGCATGACTTGACCGATATGTCTAAAAGACTTTGCAAGACTCGACCGACATGCCTGGAGGACCTTGCAAGACTTGGATAATATATATGGAGGATCCTATGTGGCATGAATGACATGTACAAAGGACTTTGTGGGTCTTGGTCGACATGTTCGGGTGTTGTCTCATGATTTGGATAGGTCATGTGAATCACATGATGCCTTCACATGAAAATCAACATATCTATCTTAATGTAAGACTACCATATTTTTTAGTCTTTACTGAATATATGCCTCAATATTTGTCAAGAATTAGCTTATCAAGGCTTCACGTGATCAAGTCTATATGTGGAAATTCCTTCACATAATTTGGATAGCACACCAGACATACTTTTCTTGATCAATAGGATGATCACACAAATCACATATTCATACTACGTAATCCCTTATGTTGTTCTCCAGATTTTACCTAGTGGAAGACCCTTATGATTGCATGACTTTTCTCTATGATAAGTCTACTCTTATGTGCTCCTGAGGGTATGCCTTGCATCTCTTTATGTGTGTTTTTATGCTGAGGGGGAGGAATTTATAGGATTCTCCACCTTGACTACACGCTTCATTACATGACACATATATTTCATATATGAGCTGGAGTCAATGGAGGGAGTATCACATCACGTGCTTCACAAGATCCTACTACGGGTCGTCTAAGGCATCACATGATAAACAACGATTGTGAGAACACTATTTCATCACCATATTTATTGGACCCCGACTTTTCAATGGGCTTTTGCATAATCATGTTGACATGTCAAATGATCATTAAACCATTGAGTCAATATGTCTGATAGTCTTAGCGAGGTCAAGATGCCTGTGGAGAGGCCTTCACGTGATCTAAGAAGACTTGTATAGGGTACTTTGTGAGATTAAGACAACTTTTTGAAGGGTATTCTCATGATCAATGGTGATCACATGAGGTTCATAACCCCTTCACATGAAAATCAATGTTCGCTTCATGAGAGGCTTCCACTTTTTTCAACCTTTTATCCACTATTTTCCAAGACCTCTAGCCTTTACCCATTGGTTGTCTATTAGGGAATTTCATGATCATTATAGGATCTCGTGATGATGTGTGAGAATTTTTGTGGACAATTACTTTGTTTTTTTGTGATGTGTCGTGCGATCAATGCAGGATCTCGCGATGGTGTGCGGGCATTTTCACAGACAATACCCTTTTTTCTATGGAGATGAAGGGGAATCACATGATTGAATGGATGTGTTTGAGGTCCTTCAGATGATGAAGGTGACACACCGACATTATCTCACATGACAATTTCAACATGTCACTAGGGGCTCTGTGGGGTCTTGCGAATCACATAAGCACATCACATGAAAATCAATGTAACTCTCCATCACATGAACCTTTAAATTTTTTTACACATTTATTTAATAAGAGGCTAAGGGTGATTGTAATGCATGTCACATACATAACTTGTTTTAAATGTATTTTTCATGTAATTTATATTCTTGCTTTGTTGAGGGGGTTTCCCATGCATTTTTTGAGGAAATGGTGGGTTTTCATGATTTGGGCCCAATCGTGAGCCCATTTATAGATTTAAAAACAAAATTTGTTTATTTTATAACTCCTTTATTTTTCAAAAATTTTCATCCATTGAAATTCATACTTGTCTTCCCCTGACCTATGAAAATCACCACATCAATTTGGACCCCGTAGGAACTCATTATCATTTTGGATTTGGGTGATTTAGTTAGGCATTGGTCCAACTCCTGAGTCCATTTCCTGCTTTAAAAAAAATTAATTCTTTAATATCTCATTTATTTTTACTATTTTTCAAAGATTCAACCTCCCAATAAAATCCAACAGACATAGGTGCCCCCCCCCATGTTCGCGTCTCCCTCTTTGGAGCTCATTTGAATCACAGATTAGGGTGAAATTTCTCAGGGTTTCTCAAATCATCTAGATTTGAGAAGGTAATTTGTTTCATCCATAAATCATTCAATTTTAACTATTTCCCCCCCATTTCAGTCCCCACTTGACCTTATCAGTCTCATTCGATCCTACCTATCAGTTTTGGTTGCTTGGAGATTCAACATTTGGTGTATTTTGGGTGATTTCTTCAAGATATCTCAAATAAGTGGGTTTCCTTCCTTCCTCCTCCCATTTTCTTAGGGTTTCTTCCATTTACTTAGGGTTTCTTCTATTATTCTTGAAGTTCATAATGTACTGCACGTAGGTCTTCAAACCTAGGGTTTTATTTTTGAGTTTCTTGGTCTAATCTTGTGCTTTTAGGTTCATTTTCACTTCCTTGTGGTGCGACAATGGTGCAGTTGAAGTTCCACACAAGGATTTGAGGGTTTTGAAATATATGGTAGGTGATTACATGTGTAATAATTGTATAATGAGTTATCTTGATGGATTTATATTTATTTTATGTTCCTCTCTCGTTATTTTTAGTGTGAAAACTGTTTTTGGAAGCATTTGTTAAGTGGTTGATTTTTAAGTGCCAATTTTGTGTGAAAATGGGTGTTTTTACTTGTGCATTCCATGTTTTACCAATTGGTGTTATTTTATAATTCATGGAATGGATTTATAAAAATGTTTAAATGATGAAAATTATTTTTTGGTTTAATATTGGTATGCATTTTGTGTTAAAAGAGGGATTTTAAATGGATTTTATGTGAAAAGTTTTGTTATAACTTGTATAATTGTTTTATGAAAATTCTAAGCATTTGTTTGAGTTATAAAAATGGTGAAAAGCATGTTTAGCTACTATTTTGAATGTGTATGACTGTAACTGGTATTTTTATGTGTAAATGAAATTTGGTAGCATGTGGAACTTGCTTGATCACAAAGAGTGAAACCCGGGTATCTAGGTGGGCGGACGTGTACTAGCATGCTAGTGATCCGGAGTGGTTTTGTCCCTATTTCACTTAGAAATTTTGACATTAAAAAAACTAAAAAAACTATGATGATGATGATGTTGGGTACCAATAGGTTATGGGTGATTCCCCTACTAGTGGATCGTACATGAGAACATATATTGCTATGGTTACTTTCACACCGAGATGCGAGGTACCTAGGGCTCACAACTAACTAGTGCCTAGGGGTGTTTCCTGTTGAGTGATCATTGACTATTTGGAATTTATATTTAGATTATGGTATGTTTGGATGGAAAATTTAGTATATTACATGTTTTATTTAAATGTACCTATTCTTTAAAGTTATTCTCTTTTAAAAATATTTTCATTTAAAAGATGCACCTTTAGAAATTATTGCTACCATTATTTGTTTATAAAACTTGCAAGATTTTTATATTATAATGCTTGTCACATGGAATCATTGTGTGGGATACTATTGGGCTTAGTTTCACACCCTACTTATACATTTGTATGTAAGTAGACTTGGTTATGTTTGACACAGGTAAGGGCAAAGCTTTTAGAGACGGTGGTTCGGGTCGCTAGTTGCTTCCGTTGTGTGGTGTTGTGAAGACAGCTCATGGGTGATGACCCCTTATCGTGTTGTGGTATTTGGGTTATATTTTCTGATACTTTTTTAGTTTTGGACCCCTTGTTTCATGTTAAAAACCTTGTATTTAGTTCTGAATTTTTAATTAAGGCTTGTTTGGCATGAATTTTCAGATTCGTTTTATTGATTGTTTTTGGTTGTCTTATGTATCCTAATTCAGGTAAATCATTCCCAAACCATTATTTATGATACTCGGGAACTTGTGTTAGTCTATGGGGATAGGTAACTCTCTTTTTACCTTGACATGGGTTGGTTTTGGTGTCGTTAATGATGGCGACGGGATTTGGTTCGTGACAAAATGGTATCAGAGGAGGTTAATGTTTGGGTTATATTATTATTTTAGGATGAGTCAGGATAGAAAGGAACTAGGACTATTGGGGCTCAGAGTTTTGGTCGTGAGTAGGGTGCCTGACCCACACCTCTCGTGACATACCTCGAGTCACCATGGGACATTGGAATTGTTTGTTTGGCTTCACTTCCGAGTGAGATGTGTGGGCTGCAGACTGCACGTGGACATCAGGTGGGGGTGAAGTAGTTGTTTATTTTATTGTCATAATGTGTTTGGATTATTTATATTTGATGTTATTGATGAAATTTTCAGAATTGTTGTACTGATTTTTTTTCTTGTGACTGTTGTCTTTTGTAGCAACATGCCTCCCCAGAAAGCTCTCATGCACCCACAAGAGGAAGCTGGAGAGAGTTCTCCCTCACCGCTTGATGAGAGGCTAGTAGAGGTTGTGGTTCAGCCTGTCTAAGATCTGGGATAAAGACCAACTCTTGTTCCATCTCTGGTTAGGGAAGATGAGACTAGTCCTAGGAAGGAAAAAGACCATGAGTTTCTGAAAAACAACCCTCCTACTTTCCATGGTAGCACATAACCCCAAGAAGCGGAGGAGTGACTCGAAAAGATCAAGCACATGTTTGAGTTCCTGGACACACCTGATGAGGTAAGGGTGAAATGTGCCTCTTTCCTATTAGAGGGTCCTAGCCGAAGGTGGTGGGAATTAGTGATTCAAGCTAGGAAGCACGAGCAGATGAGTTGGAAGTACTTCAAGGTTTTCTTTAACAGCCATTATTGCCTTGAAGTTTTGGCATATGTTCGATCTCGAGAGTTTATGGATCTTGTTTAGGGGATATTTATGTGATGGAGTATGCCAACTATTTTGCTGAGTAGGTTTTGTATGCTTCGTAAATGGTCTCTAATGAGCAGATGAAGGCCTATAAGTTCGAGAGGGGTCTGCAGCCAGAGATCTATTCTCAGGTCTTCCTGTTCAAGCTAAAAACCTATGCAGAGGTGGTTGACTAGGCATGTATGGTGGAGATCGACCTAAAGGGTAAGGATGTTTTTTTTGGGATGATATCAGGTCTGGGTAGTGACAACTCTTCTGAGAAGAAAAAGAAGTGGGAGGAGCGGGGAAAGAAGGGGGGTGGCATCTCAGGCCAACCTTCCAAGCAGTTTTCTTCAGTGGCTTCTGATGCAAGGTCCATCGTGTGCCACTAATGTGGAAGGAAAGGGCACATCTGACTAGAATTCACTTTTCCTCTAAATAATTGTTATTAGTGTGGTGGTATGGGACACTTGCAATGCTTTTGCAGGATGTAACGTCCACTCCAAAGTGGGGCAGGATCAGTGGCTTCCAGGGGAGGGTCAGCTCAGTCAGAGCTACCAAGGACAGGAGGATCTTGGTTTGGTGGTCGTGGCGGTAGTTCCATATCATATTTTGGGAAAGTCTATTTTAGCTCATAGCCACAAAATAGAGGCCATTCTCAGGAAGAGACCATGAATCTTCATGTGGGTGATCAAGCACCAGCAGGATCAGAGGTGGGACCATCGGCAGTTTGAGGTACCGTTTGATTGCATCTTTTATAGTTTATACTCTTTTTGATATTTGTTCCTCTATTTCATTAATCTCTACCCATTTTTTTAACATGTTGAATTTTCTAACTGAGCTTTTGTCTTTTGCGATGGAGTTGGTGATGCCATTAGGAAAGAAGGATTAGGGTCTTAGGTGCCCGTCATGTGCGCTTTCCATGTCAGGGGTTGGGATAGAGTGGGACCTCCTGGTCTTAGCTATGGATCTATTTGACATGACACTTGGCATGGATTTTATAATACACTTTCAGGCACACATCGATTGCTATAGGAAGCGGGTGAGTTTCACAACACATGATGGCAGTCTGCAGGTTTTTTGTGGGGAATGAGATCCTCGGTCGGGTCGTGTGGGATCGCCACTCCTAGATTTGGGGAATATTATCTTCTAGTTATCATCGCTCATGATATAGGATGATGGTCGTGCTTCTGAGGATGGGTTACCTCATGTAGTGGATGAGTTTTTGGAGGTATTCCCAGATGATTTTTTAGACTTACCCCCGGAGCGGAACATGGAGTTATCAATCGATTTGGAACCGGGAACACAATTGATATCTATTCCCTCATATCGTATGGCCCCAGCTGAATTAAGTGAATTAAAAATTCAGTTGGAAAATTTAGAATCCAAAGGATTCATTCACCCGAGCATCTCTCTTTGGGTTTCACCAGTTCTCTTTGCGAAGAAGGCCAATAAGTCCCTCTAGTTGTGTATTGATTACCAGAAGCTGAACAAGGTAACCATCAAGAACAAAAATCATTTTCCCCAAATAGATGACTTGTTTGATCAGTTGAAGGGGGAAAAGTGGTTTTATAAAATAGATTTGCATTTGGGTTACCATCAACTCAGGGTGAAAGAGTCATATATCTCGAAGACAGCCTTTCGAAGCAAGTACGGCCACTTTGAGTACTTGGTCATGCCCTTCAGACTGAAAAATTCTATAGCAGTCTTTATGACACTCATGAATAGGGTGTTCCACCAATATATCGACTCCTTCATTGTGGTATTCATGGATTACATCCCGGTTTACTCTGGATCTGAGTAAGAGCATGAGAATCATTTTTGGATTGTGTTGGGCACTTTGCAGGATCACCACCTTTATGCAAAGCTGTCCATATGACAACCCTGCTTTTATCACAAACTTAAACATGATTTATTACATAAACTATTCACTTGATACAACATGGAAGATAAAGAGTTCTAGTGTCTTTGGGGCTTAGGATCATTACATAACAACTTAAAACATGAAATACAACATCTTTATTGAAAACTTCCTTTATATGACCACTACATTCCTTCGTACTTAGCATTGCATTGGATAACCTGAGGACATGCATAATAAAAGGGTGAGCTATAAAGCCCAGTAAGGGAATAAACATGGAATACATGAGGAGTACAATACATTTTAGAAAATAGGCATATCAATAGATCACAAAAGAAACATGAACATAAAGGCATGATAAAGTATGATAATCATAACATGGAAATGTGGCAACAACACTTAACATGGAATTAGCATGAGCCAAGGCCCATTGCACATAGAGCATGAGTAAATCCTCAATGCACATGAATCACAAGTAAACCCTCATTGCACTTGAATTAGAATGAGTCAATACTCATTGTACATGACATATCATGATACTATACTTTACCCAATGCATTGGAGCGCTATAAGGGCACACCCTTCTTAAACATTTTATTTCATGCGTAAGTGTGCCACATAGATCATAAAACATGGATTCATAAAACATAATAATTTATTACACGATAAAGTAATGTGGAATTCATACATGAAACTTTATAATCAATAAGTAAATGTGTATAAAGGTTAATACCTTTGATGGAGAAATGAGTATGGTATTCACTACACAATGGCATTGGCTTATAAAATCGTTGCGATTTCAGCAGCGTAACGACGTGACATAAGAATTCATAAAAATGGTTGATGAGAGAGAAAGTGGTTCCTCATAATATTTACATGTAATGGAAAGTAAGGAGGTCATATAGATACATGTACCAAAAATTGTAATGGAATTTAGATTCATGATACAAAATTATTGCTTGAATGTAAATGAGGAGAGAAAAGTTCCTTTCGGAATTTCGGCATAGTAACGGGTGTACATGAGAGGCATCTAATGAGAGATAAAGGGGTCTACCATAATTCAAACATAAAGAGGGAAGTATGAGGGAGTTGAGAAACCATACCCCAACATTCATAATTGAAATTAAATGGAAAAAACAACTTAAATAAAATTGGATAAAAATGAGAAAGGAAGAAAAAACCCTTACTTGGAAGTGTGCTTCCAAAGGCTTGAGAGAGGCTTTAGAGAGGCTTCTTGGGAGCTTGGGGAACCTTGGGAGGATTCTAGAGAGATTAGGTAAGAGGTTGGACGAACTCCAAAGGCTTTGAGTGAGGAGAAATTGGGAGCTTGGGTGAGTTTATATAGGAAAGGTGAGTGAATTCTTTATTATTTAGGTTTGGGACCCCTTACATTAAACTAATCCAAACCACAAATCAGCTCATGGTTTTGGCCCATGTTTTTTGGAAAAGGGAAGAGGAAAACAATATTTTATAAGTCCAAAGTCCGAAATTCTTAAAATAATGGGGTTTCTTATGTGGAGGTGAGTCACACTCCCATAGAAAATAATTTAAAAAGACAAGATGTTTAATAAGTCTTGAGGGGTCCATTAATGTTTTGAAAAGTAAGTAAAACAAACCCAAAATCACATTATTTTAATGGTAAAACATATATTGGCCGAACATAAAGCTTATAGTATTTTATTACATCACTATTGGGTCATTATGATGTCATAAAACACATTATAAATTTAAACGGTATTTAATTTTTACCCAAAAAATTGTCTGTCCCAGAAAATTATGAAAAATTCACCGTTGGATAATTTCGACATCCTGATTATAGAAATATCATTTATTTTATCTAAATAATTTTATAAATATGTTAATTTTTACTTTTAAAATAAAAATTGACATTTATCGAAAATTCACGGGTTTTGACAGAAATGGATTTCAAACCTTAATAAAAATTATAATTGCATTAATAAAATTATATGGTAATTTATATATAATAAAATTAATTTAATAATAATAATAATATTTTATTAAAATATTATTTAATTCAAAAATCCCTTAATTTAATAAAATATATTTCTCAATTAAATAATAACTAAAAACACTATTTGTACTTTAAAAACTATTTACAATGTATCAATAATGACAAGAAGGTATATTCATTATTATATAAAAAAAATAATAATATACATGAACATATTACTAGTGATTTGTTACATAACCCCTTAAAACAACCACATAAGACCTAAGGGTAAGGTGTGCGATGGTGACAGACTCTTGGGGTGGATCAGATAACATCGCTCGAGTGGTAATCTCTATCAACTTCCACTTTTCTCGTAGACGGTCCCATTCGAGCTTGACATGATGAAGCTCAGCTTGGACTTGGTCAAGAGCGAAGCCCAAGGATGCCACCTCTTTTCTGAGGTCTGAAAAATGGGCTTCGTATGGAGCAATTCTACTGGATGAGGCCATCACTTCTTTTGTCTGAGTAAATTGGATTTGTTAAAACCCTATACTTATACTAATCATGTGATCACTGTTCAATGTCTATAAAAGTAAAGGTCACAATTCTTAACATAAAACCAAAGAAGTTGACATTTTATATAAACGTTTTACATAAAGAGAAATTTAACTAGATCAATAGGGATTTCCATTAATGAAACTTTGGGTCGTTACAATATTCCCCCTTAAGAAATTTCGCCCTCGAAATTTTCTTTTTCCCACACTAAAACAAATGTGGGTAACTCAGCTTCATCATTTCCTCTAATTCCCAAGTCGCTTCTTCAAACTTGTGGTTTCACCACGACACCTTGACAAGGGGCATTGTCTTATTTCGTAGAAATTTTTCTCTACGATCTAAGATCTTCACTGGTTGCTCCTCATAAGAAATATCATCCTCCAACTGTACTACCTCAGAAGAGAGTACATGTGAAGGGTCTGGTATGTACTTCCTTAAGAGGGATACATGAAAGACATCATATACTTTGTCCATGGTAGGTGGAAGTGCTGGTCGTTAGGCCACAACCCCGACACGATCAAGAATCTCGAAGGGGCCTATGTACCTTGGACTTAACTTCCCTTTATTTCCAAACCTCATGACCTTATTCCATGAAGATATGTGTAGAAAAACCATGTCTCCAACTTTAAACTCAAGGTCTCGTTGACGGTTATCTGCATAACTCTTCTGTCAACTCTAGGCTACCTTGATATGCTGCTGAATGGTTTTCACCTTCTCCACCATTTCCTTGACCATTTCCGGTCCAAGCAGCTTACGTTCACCGACCTCATCCCAGCACTCCGGTGTTCTTCACCTTTTCTCATAAAGGGCTTCATATGGTTCCATTTGGATACTCGAGTGGAAACTGTTATTATAAGAGAACTCAACCAGAGGAAGATATTGATCGCATCCTCCTTTAAAGTCCATTGAGCATGCTCTCAACATGTCCTCAAGTGTTTGGATATTCTGCTCGAATTGGCCATCAATTTGAGGATGATAGGCCGTACTGAAGTTCAGTTCAGTATTCAGAGCATGTTGAAGACTCTTCCAAAACTTAGAGGTGAATCTTGGATCTCGGCCAGACACAATAGATAGTGGCAACCATGCAGGCTTACCACTTCTCTGATATATATCCATGTCAGTTGATCCAATGAGAAATCCTCCCGAATAACAATGAAGTGTGCAGTATTTGTAAGACGATCCACAACAACCCAGATTGCATTATTGCCTTTGGATGTCCTCGGAAGTCTGGTGACAAAGTCCATGGTGATGTTCTCCCATTTCCATTCTGGTATGGGCAATGGTTGCATCATCCCCTTAGACTTGTGCCTCTCTTCCTTCACTTGTTGGCACACCAGGCACTTTGATGTATATTCAGTGATCTCCTTTTTCATATTATCCCACCAAAAGTTTTCTCGAAGATATCGATACATCTTTGTGCTCCCTGGGTGAATAGAGAAATTTGAACTATGTGCATCATCCAAAAGTTCCTTCTTCAGCTCCGGACTTGATGGAACACGTAGTCTTTTCCCAAATCGCACAGTTCCTTCTTCATTAACATTAAACTCCAAGGATTTCCCCCTTTTGATAGCTTCCACTTTTTCCTGAATTCCCACATCATCCTTTTGAGCATCCTTTAACCTTTCCAAAAGAGACAGTTGAGCAATCATTTGTGAAAGGATTGACGATGTTCCCTTATTTATGATTCCCATGTCCATCTTCATCAAGTCTAAGAAGATTGGATCCCTCTCAATTCTCATCATTGATAGAATCGTGGGGGTCCTTTCTCCTTAGGGCATCTTCCACCTTGTTCGCTTTCTCAGGGTGGTAATATATTGAACAGTCATAATCCTTGATAAGATCTATCCATCTTCTTTGGCGCATATTAAGCTCTTTCTGTGTGAATATATATTTAAGATTCTTGTGGTCAGTATATATCTCACATTTCTCCCCATAGAGATAATGCCGCCAGATTTTCAAGGCAAAGATCACCGCCGCCAACTCCAGATCATGCGTTGGATAGTTTCGCTCATGGATTTTCAACTACCTTGAGGCATAAGATATCACTTTATCATTCTACATCAGCACACAACCTAATCCCTTCTTCTAATCATCACTGAATACCACAAAAGGTTCCCCACTTGTGGGTAAAGTGAGCATGGGTGCAGTGATAAGCCCCCTTTTCAACTCCTTAAAGCTTTCTTTGCATTCATCACTCCAAGCAAACTTTACTCCCTTTCAAGTTAGCTTGGTAAGAGGGTTGGACAATCATGAGAAATTTCTCACAAATCGTCGATAATATCCAGCTAACCCCAAGAAGCTACGGATATCCGTTACCGATGTTGGCCTCGGTCATCCCTCAATTACATCTGTTTTGGAGGGATCCATAGATATCCCATTGGTTGTGATGATATGGCCCAAGAATGAGACCTCATTAAACCAGAACTCACACTTTCTGTACTTTTCATAGAGCTTCACCTTGCACAAGGTCTCTAGTACAGTTCTTAAATGATCCTCAAGATCCTCCTTGGTTTTGGAGTATATTAGAATATCATCTATAAAGACTACCACAAATTTGTCGAGGTAATCTCTAAAGACTCTATTCATCAAGTCCATAAAGATTGTTGGAGCATTAGTGAGTACGAAAGGCATTACTATGAATTCATAGTGCCCGTATCTTGTATGAAAAGCAGTCTTGGGGACATCTTCCTTCTTCACCCTTACTTGATAATATCTCGACCACAAATCTACCTTGGAGAAGTATTGTGCTCCACACAGCTGATCAAACAAGTCATCGATCCATGGAAGAGGATACTTGTTCTTTATCGTGATTTTGTTAAGTTCATGATAATCGATGCAAAGGCGCATTGACCCATCCTTATTCTTGACGAAGAGGACTGGTGCACCCCATGGTGAAGCACTTGGGTGTATAAACCATTTATCTATATTCTCCTGTAGTTGTTTCTTCAGCTCTTCAAGCTCCACGACATCCATTCTATATGGAGTCTTGGATATTGGTAGAGCCCCTAGTATAAGTTCAATTGAGAATTCAACATCTCTTCTAGGAGGAAGACCAGACAGTTCCTCGGGAAACACTTCAGTGAATTCCCTCACAATAGGCATTTCTTCAAGGATGGTTTCTTCCTTGGACTCAATCATCTGAGCCAGATATGCATGCTCATAGGGTAGTAATATCCATGCTTGAGATGATGGAGCTAAAGGAGATTCATCTTCCTCCTTACACTTATAAAGAATCGGGGATCAATTCTCCATATGGAGTGTGATTTCCCTATCCCGATAATTTATGTTGGCTCTATATAAGGAAAATCAATCCATGCCAAGAATTGCATCAAATTCCACCAGAGGGAGTATGACGAGGTTCGTCAGTAAATTAAATCCACAGATTATAACAGGGGAGGACTTATATTCATGGGATGCAATGATTGCCCCATTTTCCGTACTCACCGACATCTTCACTTCCATGATTTGTGGTGGTGCTGGGATAGTTCTACTGAACTTTTGAGATATAAAAGAATGCGTAGAACCTGAATCAAAAAGTACGTTCGCTATTATTGAATGAATAACTAGCGTACCTATCACCACTTCGTTGTTGGGGTTCACTTCGGCAGAAGTGATGGCAAAAGATCTTCCTTGCTACCTTGGAGGTTGTTGGTTGCCTCCGAAAACCCTTGGTTTAGGGAACTGATTTGAAAAATGCCCCGGTTCTTTGCAGTTGTAGAAATGAACAACGCATTAAGGTTCGAACGGAGTGTTTCTCTCCTCTGTCGTAGCCTCGGGTCTTTCTTGCCGATAGTTAATAGCTAGTTTCCCTTCTCTTCCACGCCTAAAGCATTTCCTCGTCCCCTTGAGACAATTTCTAGGGTGCTTCTTTCTGCACTTTTGGAAAGTGGGGTACTGGATCTTCTTAGCACTGTTGGATTTATCCATCGGACCAACAGAATTGAATTCCACCTTATGCTTCTTGTCCTCATGATACCCCTGTGATTCCCCGATCTCCATTTCAACCTTGAGAGCACATCGGACAATTTCCTCATAGCTGTCGAAGTCACAGATCGCTAATGCTTTCTGCAGGCTTGGCTTAAGCCCACCAAAGAAACGATCAACCTTGTATTCGGGGGTAACAACAAAGACGGAAGCATATATTTCAAGCCTTGTGAAGTTTTCCTCGTACACTCCAACATATTCTTTATTTTTTTGCTTGAGGGAAAGGAAGTCCCTTTCCATCTTAAGCCGGAGGGTGCGCGGAAAATATTTATCGAAAAACATCTTTCGGAAATCATTCCATTCCAACGCCTCGATCTCCTCCTCAGGCTTCATATTTTTGATCAACGTCTACCATTGATCAACTTCACCCTCCATCCGATAAGCCGCCAGGAGAACCTTCTCTTCTTCAAAACATTGAAGGATGGAGAAGATCTTTTCAATGGAGTTGATCCATTATTCAGCGGTCGTGGGATCAGATGATCCACTAAAAGTAGGAGGCCTTTGTCTCATGAAGCTCTCGATAACGACTTGTTCTTTCTTAGGGGGGGTTGAACGTTCCTCTTGACCCGTGTTTCTATTCAAACTTGAGTTAGCTGAGAGAGAAGCGTAACAAAGTTCATGATTCCCGCTCCCATTGGATTGGGCATCTCATTAGTACAGTCATCACACTGATCTTTACATCGGTTGTTAGCCCAAGTCCTCCTATTACCAGCCATTGGATGGAATAAAAGGAAAGTTAGGGGGTAACACATAAAGGGTAATCCAAAGACAAAAGTTGACGACTTATAAATAAACTTTTATTTCCTTAACTCACGAGTCTATAGGCTTCAATCTAGGCTTTTCATGATCTACTTTCTAACATATATTCTTAAGGGTATTTTTTTTAATTCTCTTAATAAGGGTTCATACTAAGCTTGTGAATTTATCAAAACATATCCCCTGGGAGTGTCGTAACCAAGAGTGTAGCAAGACCCGTTGTCGTGCACCAGTTCCCGTTCGAGTCCAGCTCAAAGCGGTGTTTTTGGGTTTTACCCCTAGGATACATCTGTGCCAGATCCACCTCTACCTGCTCGTATCCAAACAGGGATGTATTTTCTTGATAAATCACCTACTCAGTACTTACCAAAACTTAGGTATGTTTTTATTATACTTAGTCTTGTATCTAAGGCTTTACTAGGGTTTTCTAATAATAATCCCAAAAATAACTAAACCTATCCTCTGATACCAACTATGACAACCCTTCTTTTATTACAAACTTAAACATGATTTATTACATAAACTATTCACTTGATACAACATGGAAGATCGAGAGGTATTGTCACGACCCGTCCTCGGGGCCCGTGCTGTGACTACCCCAAGCCCGCCTTCCATAGGCCAGGGGCTGGCGACTAGCACCAAGGCGTAAATCCCAACGAAAAGGGAAGGCATTTCCTTTGAAAAGTAAACAAGCACCACAGAGTAAGCAAGCGGAAAAGTAAACACTAAGTAAAAACTGTAAAAGCTGTGCTGAAAGTAAAAGGGGCCGGAAATACAAGCCCAACTGTAAAGTACAACTGAAAGGAAAAACAGCAACTGAAAGGAAAAACTGCAGCGTCGAGACGTCCTCTGGAAGTCCCACCTGAAGGGTGGGTACAGATAGCCTCCACTTCTCCTCAGGTCCACCTAACCGCTCCGAGTACGTCCCGCCCAGCGGTCCACCTCCAGGTACTGTCCTGTTCCGCACGCCTCCTCCACGATCAGCGCTGTCCGTCGTCTGCAACCAACACCACGAAGTGCGGGCATAGCCCGTGCAGGGGTGAGTATAAGCTACTCAGTAGGGACCCCGAGACCCCCGAAGGTCTCCCGAAATCCACAAAGGATAAATCACGAAGAAGAGGTACAATCACGAAGTAACATCTGACACGGCTTAGGTATATGCCCATACATATACCTAAGTCGTCAATTCCCCGATCGACTCCAACGTCCGAGCCCTAGCACAACCCAGTCCAAACAGGAAAGCAAAACGCATACCCACGCAGGATAGAACAACACAATCCACAAAGGAGAGTAAACAGTAAATCCACACAGGATAGTTCAACACAATCCACAAAGGAGAGAAACACAAGATTCAGCTCACACAGGTATACTTCTTCGGATGACGATAAAGATGATCACTGAACCATCTATGTCGTCGGACCCACGAAGGATCGATAGGTACTAACCTTGCAGTGACCCACACAGGATCGGACCCACACAGGATCGGGCCCACGCAGGACCTGTAGGAGTTGGCTCACACAGAACCGCTAAGTGTAGACCCACACAGGATCGGACCCACACAGGATCGGGCCCACGCAGGACCTGTAGGAGTTGGCTCACACAGACTCGCTGAGAGATGACCCACACAGGATCAGACCCACACAGGATCGGGCCCACACAGGACCGGGCCCACGCAGGACCTGTAGCACTGATCCACGTAGGATCACTGAGTGCAGTAGTCGTCGCAGTCCGCTGAGGATCTCTGCACAGTCGTCGCCGCAGTCCACTAAGGATCTCTGCACGGTCGTCGTCGGAGTCCACGGAGGATCTCTGCACAGTCGTCGCCGTAGTCCACTGAGGATCTCTGCACGGTCGTCGTCGGAGTCCACGGAGGATCTCTGCACGGTCGTCGCCGTCGAGGGAGCAGTCGCAGCCAGCACTAGGGTTCCCGCACACAGCAAGCTCGTTCGGGAGGGTCCGCTCCACGAGCCGAGAGGCTGATACATCAACTGACACGAAGTCCGAAGTTGATGTATCCAAAAGTTCCGTATCGTCAACAGGAACTCAACGTCGCAGACGGCGCGTCAATCGGACACCCGGTCTGAGAGTTATTGGCATTTTCGTCCCAAGGGCCCGGTTGGTTTTTAAGGCAAAACCAACCCGACCGCACTCCACCTGCGTCCAAACCTCGGGCGGAGTATGCCAAAAGATCCGTCTCACATAGAGGAATTCAACAAAGCTGACGGCACGTCAATCGGACGTCCGTAGCTCAAGATATGAGCGTTTCCGCTCCGAGGGCCCGGTTGGTCTCGTGTACGAACCAACCCGGCCGAACTCAAAGTATTCAGAAACCTTAAGTGCGATATACCGAAACGATCGTCTCGATCCAAGGATCGCGTTGCCGCTGACGGCGAGTCGTTTGGAGGCATGAAGCTCAAGTTACGGGCATTTGAACAAAAACGTCCGAAGAAGGGGGGTACGGGCCCGGGCCGACCCGGCCCGACCCCCCCTGGGTCGGCCCGAACTGGGTCGACCCGAACCGGGTCGACCCGACCTGGGTCCGACCCGGTTGGACCGGTCCGGCCCGGCCAGGGCGCGGCCCGGCCGGTCGGACCGGCCTGGCTCGGCTCGGCCGAGCGGCCGAGCGCCGCGGGCGTTGACCCGCGGCCTGAGAAAGTCGCGGCCCGCGTGGGCCGTGCTGGTGAACCACGAACGTGGCTGAGCCGCGTCCCACCTGGATGAACCGGACCCGCGCGGCCGTGGGTCCGTCGGCCGCCTCCGCCGCGGCTTCAGCCGCGGCGGGCTCGTCCGGCGGCGCACCGGGGCGCCGCCGCCTCCGGCCGCCGGCGCCGCCGGTAGCTTTCGCGGGCCGCCGGCGTCGCTCCGGTGGCCCGTTTGCCTTCCCGTCTGCGCCGTTGCTCCTCCCGGGATCCGTTCTTTACTGCGGAATCGTCAAACACCCGTTGCAGCATGTTTCGTCGTCGCCCGTCAAATCCGCACAAAACGAAGAACGACGGAGGGTCGTCGGGCCGTGTTCGTTTGGCCCGCACCCTCCGCGTTAGAGATAAACAACCGGGAGAAATTTATTCCACACAGGAAACAACAATTTTTAATAAGATTAAAAATTGTTCACAAAACGGTTCTTTAATTTCTTTAAAGAAACATTGACGGGATTTAATTAAAAAGGGGGTAAATCCCATAATATAAAAATCCCTACCTCGTCGATCGTCACGCGCGGGCGTTTTTCGCGGAAAAGATCGTCGCGGAAGAGAGGGATCGTCGCGTCGTCGCGGGGAGGCGTCGCGTTGTCGCGGAATCCGGCGTTGAGTCGGCGAGCTCAACGAACCAAGAACAACAGATTTAAATTATTAGTATTTAAATCTGTGTTTCGTTTTAAATCAAAAGAAAAGAACTTGAGAGGAAAATCCGACATCACTCACCTCAAACGGCCGGTGATCGGAGATCGGAGCGTGGAAGAACGTCTCGGACGGAAGCGTCGTCGATTTCCGGGTTCGGCGTTCTTCGCGTTCTTCGCGTTCTTCGTGTTCTTCGCGAGGGAGAAGAAGAACAAGGATCCTCTCAAATCTTCTCAAAAGATTTTGGGTTGGTCTTATTTTATTAATATGCCAACACACGAAAACAGGTTAAGAAACGATTGAATTAATTCGATGAATTAATTCAACGAAAGAAACAGGCCATTTAATTCACGAAAGAAACAGCCCATTTAATTCACGAAAGAAACAACCCATTTAAATGGTCTGTTAAGAATTTAGAAAACGCGTCGGTTGACTTTCATTAAGACGGGTTTTCACGGGTGCGTTTCTTAGCGGAAAGAAACGGCGGGGCTCGTGCGGGCCCCACCTCACAAATATCCTACCAAGGGGGTAGGATATTTCTGGATAGCATCCTATCCAGTTCAACTCAGTTCAAGCCGCCTTTAAGTGGCTTCAAGTGTCTTCCAAGTGGCTTAAGTGAAATAAAATAAAGTTGTCGCAAAATTATTTTATTTCTTAACTTTAAGCCCGAAAATTAAAAACCACACCCGAGCAAACGCAACTCCGGAAGAGGCGTTTCTAAGCGAATATCGGCGATGCGATTTCATCGGTGCCCTCAGAATTCGATTCCGGGCACCGGTTCAAAAGTTAGAAAAACCCGCTCGTCCGTTCACTGAACGTACCCGAGCCAAACTTCGGAAAATGATTCCGGGCACACCGGGCCTCGGAATCAGGCGCCGTCAGAAACCGCGTTCTTGTAAAATTCCAAAGAAAATTAAGAAAAAAATTTCCTTGAAATTTACGGGTCTTTACAGGTATAGTGTATTTGGGGCTTAGGATCATTACATAACAACTTAAAACATGAAATACAACATCTTTATTTAAAACTTCCTTTACATGACCACTACATTCCCTCGTACTTAGCATTGCATTGGATAACCTGAGGACATGCATAAGAAAAGGGTGAGCTATAAAGCCTAGTAAGGGAATAAACATGGAATAAATGAGGAGTACAATACATGTTAGACAATAGGAATATCAATAGAGCATAAGAGGAACATGAACATAAAGGCATGATAAAGCATGATAATCATAACATGGAAATGTGGCAACAACACTTAACATGGAATTAGCATGAGCCAAGGCCCATTGCACATAGAGCATGAGTAAATCCTCATTGCACATGAAGCACGAGTAAACCCTCGTTGCACTTGAATTAGCATGAGTCAATACTCATTGCACATGATGTATCATGATACTATACTTTACCCAATGCATTGGAGCACTATAAGGGCGCACCCTTCTTAAACATTTCATTTCATGCATAAGTGTGCCACATGGATCATAAAACATGGATTCATAAAACATAATCATTTATTCCATGATAAAGGAATGTGTAATTCATACATGAAACTTTATAATAAATAAGTAAATGTTCATAAAGGTGAATACCATTGATGGAGAAATGGGCATGGTATTCACTACACAATGACATTGGCTTAGAAAATCGGTGCGATTTCGGCAACATAACGGCATGACATAAGAATTCATAAAAATGGTTGATGAGAGAGAAAGGGGTTCCTCATCATATTTACATGTAATGGAAAGTAAGGAGGTCATATAGATACATGTCCCAACAATTTTAATGGAATTTAGATTCATGATACAAAAGTATTGCTTGAATGTAAATGAGGAGAGAGAAGTTCCTTTCGGAATTTCAGCATAGTAACATGTGTACATGGGAGGTATATAATGAGAGATAAAGGGGTCTACCATAATTCAAACATAAATAGGGAAGTATGAGGGAGGTGAGAAACCATACCCCAACATTCATAATTGAAATTAAATGGGCAAAACAACTTAAAGAAAATTGGATAAAAATGAGAAAGGAAGAAAAAATCCTCACTTGGAAGTGTGCTTCCAAAGGCTTAAGAGAGGCTTGAGAGAGGCTTATTGGGAGCTTGGGGCACCTTGGTAGGATTCTAGAGAGATTAGGTCAGAGGTTGGACGAACTAAAAAGGCTTTGAGTGAGGAGGAAGTGGGAGCTTGGGTGGGTTTATATAGGAAAGGTGAGTGAATTCTTTATTATTTAGGTTTGGGACCCCTTACATTAAACTAATCCAAACCACAAATCAGATCATGGTTTTTACCCATGGTTTTTGGAAAAGGTAAGAGGAAAACAATATTTTATAAGTCCAAAGTCCTAACTTCTTAAAATAATGGGGTTTCTTATGTGGAGGTGAGTCACACTCCCATGGAAAATAATTTAAAAAGACAAGATATTTAATACGTCTTGAGGGGTCCATTAATGCTTTGAAAAGTAAGTCAAACAAACCCAAAATCACATTATTTTAATTTTAAAACATATATTGTCCGAACATAAAGCTTATAGTATTTTATTACATCACTATTGGGTCATTATGATGTCATAAAACACATTATATATTTAAACGGTATTTAATTTTTACCCAAAAATTTGACTGTCTCAGAAAATTATGAAAAATTCACCATTGGATAATTTCGATGTCCTGATTCTAGAAATATAATTTATTTTATCTAAATAATTTTCTAAATATGTTAATTTTCACTTTTAAAATAAAAACTGACATTTATCGAAAATTCACGGGTTTTGACAGAAATGGCTTTCAAACCTTAATAAAAATTATAATTGCATTCATAAAATTATATGATCATTTATATATAATAAAATTAATATAATAATAATAATAATATTTTATTAAAATATTATTTAATTCAAAAATCCCTTAATTTAATAAAATAGATTTCTTAATTAAATAATAACTAAAAACACTATTTGTACTTTAAAAACTATTTAAAATGTATCAATAATGAAAAGAAGGTATATTCATTATTATATACAAAAAAATATACATGAACATATTACTAGAGATTTGTTACATAACCCCTTAAAACAGTCGCATAAGACCTAAGGGTAAGGTGTAAGATGGTGAGAGATTCTTGGGGTGGCTCAGATAACATCGCTCGAGTGGTAATCTCTATCAACTTCCACTTTTCCCGTAGAGGGTCCCGTTTGAGCTTAACATGATGAAGCTCAGCTTGAGATTGTTCAAGAGTGAAGCCCAAGGATGCCACCTCTTTTCCAAGCTCCGAAAAATGGGCTTCGTATGAAGCAATTCTACTGGATGAGGCTATCACTTATTTTGTCTGAGTAAATTGGATTTGTTAAAGCCCTATATTTATATTAATCATGTGATCACTGTTCAACGGATATAAAAGTAACGGTCACAATTCTTAACATAAAACCAAAGAAGTTGACATTTTATATAAATGTTTTACATAAAGAGACATTTAACTAGATCAAGAGGGATTTCCATTAATGAAACTTTGGGTCGTTACAGTCCAAGTGCACCTTCTGGGTCAGGGAGGTGAAGTTTTTGGGGCATGTGATCTTACAGCAGGGAGTTTTGGTGGACCCAGAGAAGATCAATGTGGTTATGTCATGGGAGTAGCTGAAGAATGTGTTCAAGATCAGGAGTTTCCTCGGCCTGGCTGGTTACTATAGGCAGTTTGTTTGGGATTTCTCTCAGCTTTCTTCTCCCATGACCGCGCTCACTTGAAAAGGGGTGAAGTTTGTCTGGGGACCATAATGTAAGGCATCCTTCGAGGAGCTGAAGCAGTGGTTTATTACCTCCCCCGTTTTGATCTTTCATAATCTGGAAAGGGATATGTGGTGTATTGTGACACTTCAGGTATGGGTCTTGGGTGTGCGCTTATCTAGTATGATCATGTGGTGGCGTATGGCTCTCTCTAACTCCAACCACACGAAAAAAATTACCCGACCCGTGACTTGGAGCTAGCAGTTGTGATGTATGCTTTGAAAACATGGAATTACTACCTCTTTAGGGAGAAGTTTGTGGTCTATTATGATCACAAAAGCTTTTCCTACATCTTCTCTCATAAGGATCTCAATCTGAGGTAGTTCCGCTGGATCAATTACTTGCAGGGGTTCGAATTTGACATTGTCTATACCCCGGGCAATGGAAATGTGGTGGTAGATTATTTGAGTAGAAAAGTACCAGTGCAATCCTTGAGGAAGTCCAGTGATGAGTGAACTCTAATGGGGATCTTTACTCCGATGCATGTGGAGACCAAGGAGCATAATGGAGGTGTGTTCTTAATGAGCATCTGGTTGACTCCTTCTCTCTTAGAGTTGATTCAGCGAGAAAAGCCAAGTGATGAGCTTTGTCAGCGGTCGAGGCTATTTCTTCATACCAGAGAGATGTCTTATGATTGGTCATCGTCTCCCGAGGGTATCTTGTGCTTCAATGGTCGTTTAGTAGTGTCATTGTCTCTATAGAAGGTGGTGATGCAGGATAGCCACCATTTTCAGTGGGTTGTCCATCCGGGTGCCACCAAGATGTATTATGTTGTGCAACGACAGTTCTGGTGGTTAGGTATGAGATGAGACATAACTAACTTCGTGTCAAGATGCTACACATGCCAACAGGTGAAAGCGAAACACCGAAGGCCCTACGATTTTTTCCATCTATTACCCATTCCTACATAGAAGTGGGATTAGGTCACCATGGACATCATTGTTGGCCTACCTATTTCACCTTGGGGTAATAATGCCATTTGGGTAGTGATTGATCATCTGAACAAATCACCCCACTTCATTCTGATCAAAGATATAGATAAAGTGGATGAGTTGGGCCAATTGTATCTTTAGAAGGTGGTAAGGATTCATGGTGTTCCATATGCAGTTGTCTCAGATAGAGACTCCCATTTCACTTCTCAGTTTTGGGAAGGCATTTAGAAGGCCTTGGGGTCTCAGATTAAAATGAGCACGACACACCATCCTCAAACAAATGGTCAGACAGAGCAGGCGAATCAGATTTTGGAGTACATGCTCCATGCATGTGTTTTGGACTTTGGAGATCCCTGGGATATCCACTTGGGATTGGTTGAGTTCACTTATAACAATAGTTACCAATCCTCAATTCTAATGGATCCCTTTGAGGTGCTCTATGGTCGACCTTATCGGGCCCCCTGTGTTGGGCTGAGGTAGGAGATGCCTCACTATTGGGGCCGAGTCTTGTGCAAGAGACTTATGAGAATATCATTTTGATCAAAAAGAATTTATTGATAGATCAGATCCACCATAAATCATATGTTTATTAGAGTCATTGAGACCTAGATTTTTCGGTGGGTGATCAGGTGTTTTTGAAAGTGGCCCCTAGTATGGGTCATCTCTGTTTGGGAAAGCAGGACAAGATAACATCGAGGTATGTTGGAAATTTTGAGATTAATGAGAGGATTGGAAAGGTGGAATACATGTTATCTTTTCTTTATCAGTTTACATCTATCCATGACGTCTTCCATGTCTCAGAACTGAAGAAGTACAAACCGGATCCGTCCCATGTGCTGAATTGGGAGGAGTTGGATATAGAGCCTGATCTCTCTATAGTTGAGCGACCAGTGCATATTGTGGACTCTTGAGAACAATTTATTCAAGTTAATATTATTCCTATGGTTAAAGTCCTCTGGAAACATAGGACTGATGAGCATGAGACATGGGAGTATAAGTCTTGGGTCAACGAGCAGTTTCCATTTCTTTTATCTGATCAGGCTTCAATCTGACTTTTTTAGGGAGAAAAGATTTTATGGTGGGGATAATTTTCACATAAATGACTTATTTTAAAGATATTTTTCATTTAATTTATATTCTTTCTTTGTTTCTTTGGTTTCCCATGCATTTTTGAAGGAAATGGTGGGTTTTCATGATTTGGGCCCAACTGTGAGCCCATTTCCAGATTTAAAAACAATTTTTTTTTTCTTTTATAACTCCTTAATTTTTCAACAATTTTCATCCATTAAAATTCATACTTGGCCTCCCCAGACCTATAAAAATTAAAATATCAATTTGGACCCCTTAGGAACTCATTATCATTTTGGATTTGGGTTATTTAGTTAGGCATTGGGCCAACCCATGAGCCCATTTCCTACTTAAAAAAATTAATTCTTTAATATATCATTCATTTTTTACTATTTTTAGGTAATTCCACCTCCCAATCGAAGCCAACAGATATAGGCGCACCCCCATGTTCGTTTATCCCTCTTTAGAGCTCATTTTAATCACATATTAGGGTGAAATTTCTTAGGGTTTCTCAAATCATCCAGATTTGAGAAGGTAATTTGTTTCATCCATAAATCAATCAATTTTCACTCTTTTCCCCCATTTCAGTCCCCACTTGACCTTGTAAACCTCATTTTATCCTCCCTATTAGTTTTTGTTGCTTTTAGATTCAACCTTTGGTGGATTTGGGGTGATTTCTCCAAGATCTCTCAAATAAGTGGATTTCCTTTCTTCCTCCTCCTATTTGCTTAGGGTTTCTTCCATTTTCTTAGGGTTTCTTCTATCATTATTAAATTTCCTAATTTACAGCATGTAGGGATTTGAACCTAGGGTTTTATTTTGAGTTTCTTTGTTCAATCTTGTGGTTTTAGGTTTGTTTTCACTCACTTGTGGCACGATAGTGGTGTAGTTGAAGTTCCACACAAGGATTTGAGGGTTTTGGAATATGTGGTAGGTGATTCCATGTTTAAGAATTGTAGAATGAGTTTTCTTGCTGGATTTATATTTATTTTATGTTCCTCTCTCATTATTTTTAGTGCAAAAACTATTTTTGGCAGCATTTGTTAAGCAGTTGATTTTTAAGTGCCAATTTTGTATGAAAATTGGTGTCTTTACTTGTGCATTCCATGTTGTACCAATTGGAATTGTTTTATAATTCATGGAATGGATTTATAAAAATGATTTAGTGCTAAAAATTATGGTTTGGTGTAATATTGGAATGCATTTTGTGTTAAAATAGAGATTTAAATGGATTTTATGTGCAAAGTTTTGTTATAACATGTATAATTGTTCTATGGAAATTCTAAGCGATTGTTTGAGTTATACAAATGGTGAAAAGCATGTTTAGATACTATTTTGAATTCATATGACCATAAATAGTATTTTTATGTGTAAATGGAATTTGGTATCATGTGGAACTTTTTTGAGCACAAAGAGGGAAACCCAGGTATCTAGGTGAGAGGATGCGTACTAACATGCTAGTGATCTGGAGTGGTTTTATCCCTATTTCACTTAGAAATTTTGACGTTGACAACACTAAAAAAACTATGATGATGATGATGTTGGGAACCAATTGGTTATGGGTGATTCCCCTACTAGTGTCTCATACATGAGAACAGATATTGTTATGGTTACTTTCACACCAAGATGCGAGGTACCTAGGGGTCACAACTAACTAGTGCCTAGGGGTATTCCTGTGTTGAGTGTTCATTGACTATTTGGCACATATCCTTGGATTATGGTGTGTTTGGATGGAAAATTCAGTATTTTACATGTTTTTATTTAAATTTATCTATTCTTTAAAGTTACCCTATTTTAAAAATATCTTCATTTAAAAGATGCAACTTTAG
This sequence comes from Viscum album, assembly GCA_963277665.1. Taxonomy (NCBI): domain Eukaryota; kingdom Viridiplantae; phylum Streptophyta; class Magnoliopsida; order Santalales; family Viscaceae; genus Viscum; species Viscum album. Next base: position 1,455,356,515 of record OY728161.1, on the reverse strand, counting down.
AAATTATTGCTACCATTCTTTATTTATAACACTTGTAAGGATTTTGGTTATGTTTGACATAGGTAAGGGCAAGGATTTTGAAGATGGTGGTTCGGGTCGCTAGTTTCTTCCATTGTGCGGTGTTGTGGAGACAACTCGTGGGTGATGAACCCTTATCGTGTGGTGGTCTTTGAGTTGTATTTTATGCTACTTTTGTAGTTTGAGACCCCTTGTGTCATGTTAAAAACCTTGTATTAAGTTCTGAATTTTTAATTAAGGCTTGTTTGGTGAATTTTCAGATTTGTTTTATTGATTGTTTTTTGTTGTCTTGTGTATCCTAATTCGGGTAAATCATTCTAAAACCATTATTTATGATACTCGGAAACTTGTGTCAGCCCATGGGGATAGAGAATGCCCTTCGGGCCTTGCCATGGACCAGGTTTGGTATCGGTAATGATGGTGACCATATTCGGTTCATGATAATGCTTCTATCGATTGAAAAGTCACACGATCCGAGGAACTCATCTGGTAGTCTCTTCATGATCATCGACGCTTGTCTGGACGCCTTCACAAGAACATGAGGGCTCATCTGAGGGGATTTGTATGATTAAATTGACTCACCAATGTGGATTTGCATGATCATACTTATATCATGTGAAGCACATTATTTTCCCACGTGTCCTTCCCAGGGTCATGTGATCACATGTCCTCTAGGGGATAATGTGATTCACGTGATCCGACCACCTGATCTTTATGTAGTCATGCTACTCCTTCCATTGTATTACAGAGAAAATAATACCCATGATTTTATAATTTATTTAATTCTAGAATCTCCAATTCTAATTTAGTGGTCATTAACAAATTACCCCCCTCATGAGTGAGGTCCACAGTGACAAGGACTTGGTTATGAGAAATGTAAATTCCCACCCGAGTCCTTGGAGCTTCCACTGACCAGTGTCCTGAGTGGTGTTTGGTCTTCCAGGTGACCTTTGGTATTATGTGGGATGTCATATAAATTGGATAATGGGGGGGGGGGGCATTCTATTAGTGAATTTTAACTCCAAATCTCTTGTTATTTCTCCTGTTGTGTGACTTCTTTGTAAGACCTCACCAAAAAATCCGTTTCACAATACCTCTTTGCAAGAACCAATCACAAGACCACTTCACGAGATTCAATCATGTGATGTTTCCATGTGAATAATTTGTCTCAACACTTATTAAAATGAACCATGAACCAACTCTCAGTAAATTTATAGAACCTTAACTTAGGTCCTCAGTTGCATGACTGTCTTGCAGGTTTCACATGATCTGCTAGTTTGGTCATGTGATCGCTTGATCATTACATGGTTCACATGACCATATTAGGGTCATGTGATCAAAATTATTATAATAGATCATGCAATCACGATATAATTCATGGGTCATGAAATTTTTGAGATCCATATTAGGTCATGCGATCACAAATCCCTTCATAGTTCATGTGATTCACATGATGCTAAACTAGTCATGCATCTCTTTTAACAGGATTCCTCATTCATCTGACATGTGATCCTTATCTTTTTATATATGCCTTCCAGTTCCCATAAGTCTTTAAAGAAAGATGTTGTAGCAATAATGGATCATTTAAATTCCATTTTCATAAGTTTGGATTCTAGTTGTCATGACATTATCGAGTCATCACAAACACACCTGATAGACTTGATGGGGATAAATCTTATGGAATGTCCTACCTCAGAGTTCATACCTATTCACATGTTTGGTCTTACAAATGATACTCTTATCCTTCCACAACATTCATGTATTGTGCCTCCCTCTTGGTTCCTAAGGACCCACAATGCCTTTAGAGAAAATATATCCCATATGGGTCATTTTATCACTGAGGAAAAATGATCAGATGGGTACTTGCTGAAATTTATGCCAACCGACTTTAGAAAGAATCGTCGTAAAGTTGATTCATACATCCAAATGTACCACTTGATAATGTGGAAATTCTCCATAAACCATAGGTTTAGATTGTTACTTAACTGGGACCTTCAATTAGGAGGGATCTTTAGAATGGATTGGGGCTAACCCTTTTGGGTGAAGTATATGGATTCTGAATTTTCCACATACCTAAAAAAGGTCAGGATGTATGAAGTTGTCTGGATCTCCCAAACCTTCACCTACTATAATAAGGGATTGATGGTAGACTTAGTCAGCTGATGGAGTCCGGATACAAATACATTCTACTTGACACATGACTAAGTGGGCATCGGTCTCTAGGATGTTGAGAAGCTTTATAGTGCACCAATTTTAGGAGGGGTGTGCGATGAGTTTTCCCCCAATCATCTATATGGGATGATGTGGAGAGGACCCCTCCCATTATTAGGGATTTTATTAGGTTAGATAAAAAGACCCTTAAGAATTCCCTACTTCCTGGGGTGGATATCCTGTTCAAGTAATGAGCATGATATTTTATCAAGAAAGTCCATTATGAACCTAAAGCCAAAAGGCTAAAGGCCTATCCCACAAAAGATTCTCGTAGTACTGAGGGTGCCTATTAAACCAAAGTTGAAGAGAGTTCATTTACCAACTGGGGAAGGCAGATTATTCTCGAAATTGATTGGACCATTTCATTGGTCGGTTTTTGTTAACACGTACCTAAGTGGGTACCTACTCCTAATAAAGGAGAAGGGTGGATTCAGAGTTTCCACCTTTATGATGGAAGCATCTATGTAAGGAGGGAGGGATATTAGGTTATCCGTTTATGTGTTAGAAAAACTATATCACCTCTTACACAACATTTATAGTGGAAGAGTCCCATACAGAATTTATGGTCCCTTTTAGGTATTATGAGGTTGGATGGGGGCTCACCTTGGTGGCTAAGAATACATGAGCATCCAGAACATCCACGATGTTCATTTTAATCCCTTTTACAGTGCATTAGTGGGGTGAGGCTTATCACATTAAAGGACTAGGAAATTAGTGACTGCCTAAGTTATCATAACTGATTCTTCTTCAAACCCTACAAGATGATTCCCATTAGTAGTATTATTGATAATGGTGGGAGTAGCTTCAAGGAACAAGCCTATATGATGTCAATTCATGAGGGCATCCTTTCTACCCAAATTGATGGAAATATTCTCTATAAATGGTATGCACCTTGTCAGTTTAGTATATAGTTTTGTTGTATTAAAACAAAATGCCCCTACCCCTTTATGTTAGATATGAGAATCATCCAATGGTGGATTTCCAATTCTAGTTTATGTTCACTAGAGAAGAAACTCAAGTCTAGATAGACTTCCCTTCAAACAACGTTGAGATATATTTTCCCCAAAATTATACCAAAATTTGGATCTTCTTATACCCAAATAAGTAATTATCCACATCAGTGCCTAAGGCTATAAGGTTACTATCGATCTCTGAATCCAATCTGAGGCCTGTAAAGCATATCGCTTCGATGAGACTGATATCCCTAATGATGTATCACAAGGAAGTCAAACGTTTACCATAATTTTCATTTCCAGAAGAAGTTTCAACTAGCATAGATGTGGTGAGCATAGTGCCTATGAGTTAATTCGTTCCTGTACTATTATTTTCTACTATATTTCAGCGAAGAATGATCTGGGGAATACTATGTTAGGTGGAGATACATTTAGAAGGGGTTTCTCATGTTATTGCTTCTAAATATATCACTTTCAAAGACCATACCACATAGTTCAAGGATTTCCTTTGATACCTTGATGCGATGATGCAAAGTGTGAAGGGTCAAATCCACTACTCACCTTTTTTGCAAAAAATGGTGGTTTGGGGCACGTTGGAGGTTTTTGTGGATAAAAAGGGCCGTCCCATTTTCAAGGTAATGATAATACTGGTCTTAATACTGTATTCAAATGGCCATGGTTTTATTTAAACCATACTAATTTATTTTTGAAACTAGTTACTCCCACCATCCTCGGTATATTATCCCAGGGGTATGTTTGTTGGAGTTAACTGGAGAGGTGACTAGGAGACTGATAATGATGGTTCCTTGGGTCATCTGGCCCTGCCGAGGGTGGTTATTATCATCCTTGAGTCATCAAAATCTACACTTCCATCAGTTCTATCCTTAACTACTTCAGCATCGACACCTTATGGGGGGGCTTCCTTAGAGAGGAAAGGGAAAAGGAAGCACTCCGAACTATCAGATCCCTCTCACCTAAAATCCTCAAGCAGGCATTTCACTTTACTCTTTCCCTATTTTTGACCATTCTAGTAACTCATTTTGGTTTGTAAAAAATGCACAGGTGTAAGAACCCAAATATCCTTTTTAGGTATGGATCTTGTTTTCGGGTAGTTTTTTAGGGAAAAGGAAGAAATGAGTTTTTTCTATGTACACGTTGTGTACCCGTTGTCGCGTACAACCACGTACTGGCCGTGTAATGGCTGAGTACACAACCATGTGATGACCTAGACAACCTGCTTAAGTCAGGGCCAGTTGAGGCTAATACACAACGTGTACTGTTAATGAACACACTATGTACTTTCCTTTTTTATTTGATAAATCAAAGTAGGGTCACATCTCATCTTCGGAAACACCTTCTTCTGGTAGTGGTTTGTACAGGATTGCAACGGAAGGGCCGACGAACTCTGAACCCCTCCCGATTCTCCGTCCAAGCTCCGATTGTGACAATGTTAGGTATATTGGAATCCCACCGGTGATTTCTCAAAACCCCTAGATCCTTTCTTCTTGATTCTTCCTCTCTCGTGAGTTATTCAAGGTTGGACGTTTTATATCTTTTATAGATCTACACTGATCTAGGATGATTCAATGGCCGATGTTCAAGTATATCAATCATGAGACATCGAGGTAGGTGGTTTGTGCCTTTCGTTGTTTGTATTTGAATTATATATGCTAAATATGCTGCATATCCATGTTTGGGGTATTGCTTGATTTGGAATTTAACCCTACTTCTTGCCTGTAATGGTTTGACTGTTTGTTAAGGGGTTGTTTCTTAGGCTTAAGGTTAGATACCTTGTTTACAGGACACCCCATGGGTGTATTTCCCCTTGTTTGACTATTTATGGCCATTTGGTCTAGAATTCTTGTTAGGCGTACCTTGTTTTCCATGACTTGGATGATTAGGATGGAGTTGATTGATTATTTGAAATGCATGTGGTATACTTTGTGAATGTTTAGCTATGTATTAATTATAGATTACATGTTCTGTTTTGATATGATATGCATGCTATTTTTCCAATGGACCATGAGAGCCTTGGAATAGGAAAACTATGTGGGTTTTCATGTTTATTTACATAGAATTGCGAGAGCCTTAATGTATATATTGACCTAGGGGTATTGACTGTGAGAGCTACCCAAGTGATCGTTTATGTTTTGTTTATGCTATGTTGACCCAGGGGTATTGACCGTAAGAGATACCCAGGAGGTCATTTATAAGTTATTGATGCCATGTTGACCCAGGGTTATTGACCGTGAGAGCTGCCTAGGTGATCATTTGTAAATGATTAGTGCTATGTTAGACCAAAGAGGTTAGACCCTGAGAGATTCCCAGAGGGTAGTTGTTTAATGAATTGGTGTTATGTTAAACCAAAGGGGTTAGACCATGGGAGCTTTCCCAGAGGGTTGTTTAGGAATGATTAAATGATTGTGATGAGCCTTCCAAGACAAATCACAATCTTGGACTCAGTCTTACTTGATTTTTTAGATAGTATTCGAAGACATCTATTTTGTTACTTACACATGGCATACATAGATTAGGCTATATCCTAGGGTTACATGATTCAACAGATGAATGATAAATGTTAAATTAACGTAATTGAAAACTATAGGATTGTTTACTTTTGAGAACTTCCTAGTTTATTGCTTTATTTTTTATTATTACCTACTATATATATTCATTGACAGTTAGGCACAAATATTTTGGTGGTTACCTACTGGTATTCATCTCACACCCTATTTGTGTCATGATTTTGGACCCAAATAGATTATATGATTGTAGGTATAGATAAGGGCATGAACCCTTCTTCATCAGGTACTTGATTGCTGTTGGATATGGAGAGCATGGGACCAAGATGAGGATTGCGATGCTGCTGGAGTTTAATTATTTCTTTTGTACCACTACTGGAAATTAAGCCTTTACCAATGGTTTTAAACCATTGGTAAAGGCTGCAAAACCGTTGGCAAGTAAGGCGTGGCAGTAGCCCATTACCAACGGTTTTTGTAAAACCGTTGGAAAAGGCTGTTTGTAAAGAGCATTGCCAACGATTTTATAAACCGTTGGCATTGATGGAGGAATACATCACTATACCAATGGTTTACTAAAACCATTGGGAAAGGCGGTTTGTAAAGAGTATTTCCAATGGTTTGTAAAACTGTTGGCATTGCTAGAGTATTTCAATGTTTTACCAACAGTTTACTAAAACCGTTGGTAAAAATATGTACAACACTATACCAACAGTTTAGTAAATTGTTGGTATAGTGTATTACCAGAATTTGACAGCACCTAAAATCCCCCACTGTACACTCAACTACACACCTGCATGCACTCTTAATAGCAACAAAAACACCTAATATAGCACACAAAAGCACATAAAAACGTGATACTACTATAACCATGGAATGTACCACAATTATAATCATGTGTATAAACCCAATTACCCTATGCAATACAGAATTCATAATTGAATTCTCAATTGAATACATGAAGAATGAATTATGTAATGAATTCTGAATTATGAATCAATAACACAAAAAATTAATTATGTTGCATACAAAATTTTGAATTATATATAACACATATAAAATATGACATACAATGGATTGGGGGTGTCCTGGGGGGTGGGGGTGTCCAGGTGTGAGGGAAAAAACCTACAAGTTATAGGAAGCACATGGGATGTTTAGTCATGGTCTTGGGTTGAGTATCTTAAAACCAACAAAAAACTTGGGTAGAGTGGAAAGAATCATGATACCCATAAGATAGACAATGGTAGTGCTCATGTGCTTAAACCTAGGATGAGTTATAGGAAGCACATGGGATGTTTATATTCCTCTAATGATTATGTATCCATGTATAAATGGTTCCTAATGTGTTAGTGGGAAACATTGGCTAATATAGACATATGAGATGGGTTATTGGAATAGCCTACATGTTTTTTATAGATTTTTCAATTAGAATAAGGGGTCATGTGGCTAATTGTAATTTGCTCTCCTGGGTGTGATGTGAGATGAATCCCCATCTTGGGTAGTGGGTATGAATATTAAATTAATTCTTTGGTATTGGGTTCCCAAAGGGACTATGGTTTGGTCCTAGAACCCACTGTTTGAGGATGGGATTGACTCGTACCCATCACAAATGATCCATGGATCGTTCGGCATGCATTTGACCGTTAAACGCATGTTTTGGCCATTTACGACACGCGAAGTGCGTTTTCGGCCAGCGCGGTCACACGACACCTCTAATTGACGTGTCGTCTAGTTGAAAATTTCACAATTCACCCACCCTTTGTTGTCGTCCGATTTCATGGCATTCTGAGGTCGTTCGGCCGGTTTCGACCACCCCATGCATGCTTTTCAAGCGCACCAAACACCTAAAAAACACATATTCAGTCGTGCCGCACAAACCATGCATCCGAATGACGTGTCGTCACCCCATACACCTCAGGAATAATAATTAGGGTTTTTTTCGTGTGATTTCAAGTCATTACGATGTCGTTCAACATGCATTTGACTGTTAAATGCATGTTTTGGCCATTTACGACACGCGGAGTGCGTTTTCAACCAGTGCGGTCACACGAAACCTCCGATTGACGTTCTGTCTGTCCAACCATTTTAAAATTCACCAATACTTTGTTTTCGTCCGATTTCATGAAATTCCAAGGTCGTTCGGCCGGTTTCGACCACCCCACGCACACTTTTCAAGCGCACCAAACACCTAAAAAACACATATTCAGTCGTGTCGTAAAAACCGCGCATCCGAATGACATTTTGTATCCCCATACATCTCACGAATAACAATTAGGGTGTTTTCGTGTGATTTCAAGTCATTCCGATGTCGTTCGGCATGCATTTGACCGTTAAACGAATATTTTGGCCATTTACGACATGCGGAGTTCATTTTTAGCCACCGCGGTCACACAACACCTCTGATTGACGTGCTGTCTATCCAACCATTTCACAATTCACCACCCTTTGTTTTCGTCCTATTTCATGGCATTCCGAGGTCGTTCGGCCGATTTCGACCACCACAAGCATGCTTTTTAAGCGCGCCAAACACCTAAAAAACACATATTCAGCTGTGCTGTGCAAACCGCGTGTCCGAATGACATGTTGTCTCCTCGTACACCTCATGAATAATAATTAGGGTGTTTTCGTGTGATTTCAAGTCATTCCGATGTCTTTCGGCATGCATTTGACCGTTAAATGCATGTTTTGGTCATTTACGACACGCGAAGTGCGTTTTCGGCCAGCGCGCTCACACGACACCTCCGATTTACGTTCCATCTGGCCGACCATTTCAAAATTCACCCACCCTTTGTTGTCATCCGATTTCATGGAATTCTGAGGTCGTTCGGACGATTTCGAGTACCCCATGCATGCTTTTCAAGTGTGTCAAACACTTAAAAAACAAATGTTCAGTCGTGCTGCACAAACCGCACTTTCGAATGACGTGTTGTCTCCTCGTACACCTCAAGAATAATAATTAGGGTGTTTTGTGTGATTTAAATCCATTCCGATTTCATTTGTCATGCATTTGACTGTTAAATGCATGTTTTGGCCATTTACAACACGCGAAGTGCGTTTTCGGCCAGCGCGGTCACACGACACCTCCGATTGACGTGTCGTCTGGCCGACCATTTCAAAATTCACCCACCCTTTGTTGTCGTACGATTTCATGGCATTCTGAATTCGTTCGGCCGGTTTAGACCACCCCACGCACGCTTTCCAAGCACGTCAAACACCTAAAAAACACATATTCAGCCATGCCGTGAAAACCGCACGTCCGAATGACGTTCCGTCTCCCCGTACTCCTCATGAATAATAATTAGGGTGTTTTAGTATGATTTCAAGTCATTCCGATGTCGTTCAAAATTCATTTGATCGTTAAATGCATTTTTTTGGCCATTTACGACACACGAAGTGTGTTTTCGGCCAGCGCGGTCACATGACACCTCCGATTGACGTGCCGTCTGGCCGAACATTTCACAATTCACCCACCCTTTGTTTTCGTCTGATTTCATGGCATTCCAAGGCTGTTCGGATGGTTTAGACCACCCCACTCACGCTTTTCAAGCGCGCCAATCACCTAAAAAACACATATTCAGCCATGCCGCACAAACCGCACATCCGAATGACATGTCGTCTCCTCTTACACCTCAAGAATAATAATTAGGGTGTTTTCGTGTGATTTAAAGCCATTGTGATGTCATTCGGCATGCATTTGACTGTTAAACGCATGTTTTGGCCATTTACGACACGTGGAGTGCGTTTTCGGCCATCGCGATCACACGACACTTCCGATTGACGTACCGTCTAACCGACCATTTTACAATTCACCCACCCTTTGTTTTAGTCCAATTTCATGGCATTACGAGGTTATTTGGCCAGTTTCGAACACCCCACGCACGCTTTTCAAGCCCGCCAAACACCTAAAAAACACATATTCAGTCGTGCCGCGCAAACTGCACATCCGAATGACGTGTCGTCTCCTCGTACACCTCACGAATAATAATTAGGGTGTTTTTGTGTGATTTTAAGTCATTCTGATGTCGTTCGGCATGCATTTGACCATTAAATGCATGTTTTGGTCATTTACGACACGCGGAGTGCGTTTTTGGCCAGTGCAGTCACACGACACCTCCGATTGACATGTGGTCTGGCCGGCCATTTCAAAATTCACCCACCTTTTTTTGTCGTCCGATTTCATGGCATTCCGAGGTTGTTCGTCCTGTTTCGACCACCCCACGCCCGCTTTTCAAATGCGCCAAACACCTAAAAAACAAATATTCAGCCGTTCCACGCAAACCGCATGCCCGAATAACGTGTCGTCTTCCATTACACCTCAAGAATAATAATTAGGGTGTTTTAGTGTGATTTCAAGTCATTTCGATGTCGTTCGGCATGCATTTGACTGTTAAACGCATGTTTTGGCCATTTACGACACGAGGAGTGCGTTTTTGGCCAGCGCGGTCACACGACACCTCTGATTGATGTGCCGTCTGGATGACCATTTCACAATTCACCCACCCTTTATTGTCGTCCGATTTCATGGCATTCTGAGGTTGTTCGGCCTATTCGACCACCCCACACACACTTTTCAAGCGCGCCAAACACCTAAAAAATACATATTCAGCCGTGACGTGCAAACCGCAAATCTGAATGACATGTAGTATCCTCTTACACCTCAAAAATAATAATTAGGGTGTTTTCGTGTGATTTCAAGTCATTCCGATATCATTCGGTATGCATTTGACCGTTAAATGCATGTTTTGGCCATTTACGACACGCGAAGTGCGTTTTCAGCCAGCGCGGTCACACAAAACCTACGATTGACATGAAATATGGCCGACCATTTCAAAATTCATCCAAACTTTGTTGTCATCCGATTTCATGGCATTCTGAGGTCATTCGGCCAGTTTCGACCACCCCATGCACGCTTTTCAAGCGCGTCAAACACATAAAAAACACATATTCAGTTGTGCTGTGAAAACCGCGTGTCCGAATGACGTGTCGTCTTCTCATACACCTCATGAATAATAATTAGGGTGTTTTTATGTGATTTAAAGTCATTCCGATGTCGTTCGGCATGCATTTGACCGTTAAACACATGTTTTGGCCATTTACGACACGCGGAGTGCATTTTTGGCCAGAGCGGTCACACGACACCTCTGATTGACGTTCCGTCTAGCCGACCATTTCACAATTCACCCACCATTTGTTGTCGTCCAATTTCATGGAATTCCGAGGTCGTTCGGACTGTTTCGACCACCCCACGCACGCTTTTCAAGCGTGCCAAACACCTAAAAAACACATATTCAGCCGTGTCGCGCAAACCGTGCGTCCGAATGATGTGTCATCTCCTCATACACCTCATGAATAATAATTAGGGTGTTTTCGTGTGGTTTCAAGTCATTACAATGTCGTTCAGCATGAATTTGACCATTAAACGCGTGTTTTGGCCATTTACGACACGCGGAGTGCATTTTCGGCCAGCGTGGTCACACAACACCTCCGATTGACGTGTCGTCTAGCTGACCATTTCACAATTCACCCACCCTTTGTTTTAATCCGATTTCATGGAATTCCGAGGTCGTTCGGCTGGTTTCGAACCCCCCACGCATGCTTTTCAAGTACGCCAAACACCTAAAAAACACATATTCAGTCGTGTCGTGCAAACCGCGTGTCTGAATGACGTGTCGTCTCCCTGTACAACTCAAGAATAATAATTAGGGTGTTTTCGTGTGATTTCAAGTAATTCTGATGTTGTTCAAAATGCATTTGACCGTTAAACACATGTTTTGGCCATTTACGACACGCGGAGTGTGTTTTCGACCACCTCGGTTACATGACACCTCCGATTGATGCGCTGTCTGGCCGACCATTTCACAATTCACCCACCCTTTGTTGTCGTCCGATTTCATGGCATTCCAAGTTCGTTCGGCCAGTTTCGACCACCCCACGCACGCTTTTCAAACATGCCAAACACCTAAAAAACACATATTCTGCTATGCCGTGCAAACCACACTTCCTAATGACGTGTTGTCTCCCCGTGCACATCACGAATAATAATGAGGGTGTTTTCGTGTGATTTAAAGTCATTCTGATGTTGTTTGGCATGTATTTGACCGTTAAACGCATGTTTTGGCCATTTACGACACGCAGAGTGCATTTTCGGCCACCGCAGTCACACGACACCTCCGATTGACGTGTCGTCTGGCAGACCATTTCACAATTCACCCACCCTTTTTTTCGTTCGATTTCATGGCATTACGAGGTCGTTCGGCTAGTTTCGACCACACCACACATACTTTTCAAGCGCACCAAACACTTAAAAAACACATATTCAGTCGTGCCATGCAAACTGCGCATCTGAATGACATGTCGTCTCCTTTTACACCTCAAGAATAATAATTAGGGTGTTTTCATGTGATTTCAAGCCATTCTGATGTCGTTTGGCATGCATTTGACCGTTAAACGCATGTTTTGGCCATTTACGACATGCAGAGTGCGTTTTTGGCCAGCGCGGTCACATGACACCTTCGATTGACGTGCCGTCTGACCTACCATTTCAAAATTCACCCATCCTTTGTTGTCGTCTGATTTCATGGCATTTCGAGGTCGTTCAGCCTATTTCAACCACCCCATGCACGCTTTTCAAGCGCGCCAAACACTTAAAAAACACATATTCAGTCGTGCCGCACAAACCGCGTGTCCGAATGACGTGATGTCTCCCCATACAGCTCAAGAATAATAATTAGGGTGTTTTCGTGTAATTTCAAGTCATTATGATGTCGTTCGACATGCATTTGACCGTTAAACGCATGTTTTGGCCATTTATGACACGCAGAGTGCGTTTTCGGCCAGCGCGGTCACACGACACCTCTGATTGATGTGCCTTCTGGATGAACATTTCAAAATTCACCCACCCTTTGTTGTCGTCCGATATTATGGTATTCCGAGGTCGTTCGGCCGGTTTTGACCACCCCACGCACGCTTTTCAAGCGTACCAAACACCAAAAAAATACATATTCAGCCGTGTCGCGCAAACCACGTGTCTAAATGACGTGTTGTCTCCTCGTACACCTCATGAATAATAATTAGGGTGTTTTCATGTGATTTCAAGTCATTTCGATGTGGTTCGGCATGCATTTCACCATTAAATGCATGTTTTGGCCATTTACGACACGCGGAGTGCGATTTCGGCCAGCGCGGTGACACGACACCTCCAATTGACATGTCGTATGGCCGAACATTTCAAAATTCACCCACCCTTTGTTTTCGTCAGATTTCATGGCATTCCAAGGTCGTTCGGCCTGTTTCGACCACCCCACGCATGCTTTTCAACCGCACCAAACATCTAAAAAACACACATTCAGTCGTGCCGCGCAAACCACACGTCTGAATGATGTGTCGTCTCCTCGTACACCTCAATAATAATAATTAGGGTGTTTTTGTGTGATTTCAAGTCATTTCGATGTTGTTCGAAAAGTATTTGACCGTTAAACGCATGTTTTGGCCATTTACAACACGCAGAGTGCGTTTTCGGCCAGTGCGGTCACACGACACCTCTGATTGACATTCAGTCTGGACAACCATTTCACAATTCACCCACCCTTTGTTGTCTTCCGAGTTCATGGAATTCTGAGGTCGTTCAGCCAGTTTCGACCACCCCACGCACGCTTTTCATGCGCGTTGAACACCTAAAAAACACATATTCAGCCGTGTCGCACAAACCGCACGTCCGAATGACGTGTCATCTCCTCATACACATCATAAATAATAATTAGGGTGTATTCGTGTGGTTTAAAGTCATTATGATGTCGTTTGGGATGCATTTGACCATTAAACGCATGTTTTGGCCATTTACGACACGCGTAGTGCGTTTTCGGCCAGCACGGTCACACGACACCTCCGATTGATGTTTTGTCTGGACAACCATTTCAAAATTTACACACCCTTTGTTTTCGTCTGATTTCATGGTATTCTGAGGTCATTCGTCCGGTTTCGACCACCCCACGCACACTTTTCACGCACGTCAAACACCTACAAAACACATTTTCAGTCGTGCCATGCAAACCGTGAATCCTAATGAGGTGTAATCTCCACGTACACCTCATGAATAATAATTAGGGTGTTTTAGTGTGATTTAAAGTCATTCTGATGTCGTTCGACATGCATTTGACTGTTAAACGCATGTTTTGGCCATTTACGACACGCTGAGTGCGTTTTCGGCCATCGCGGTCAAACGACACATCTGATTGACGTGTCGTCTGGTCGACCATTTCACAATTCACACACCCCTTTGTTTTCATCTAATTTCATGGCATTTCGAGGTCGTTCGGTCAGTTTTTTGTATGTTAGTTGTTTTTACTTAAAAGTGTATCCATTTTAAACAAAATAAAGACACTTTGAGTGGTATCATCCACACTGTTCCTCATATTGAGGCGGGGTTGACTCGTACACGTCACAAATGACCCATGGATCCTATTACACCTCACTTGGGCATTTTTGAGTGCCATCAAGTGTGGATTGAAGATTCGGGTGAGTCTAATCCTCTCCTTGCTTCCTCTTTTCGATTAGGGTTTGCACTCTTCTCTCATCTTCTTCTGAAGCTCTAAAACCCTCTTTTCCATTAGGATTTAAGGTGAATATTTAAGAGAGATTAGATTAGGATACGGGGTCTAGGGAGGAGGGTTGGGGGGCTGTCCGGGGGGCTGTCTGCAGTCCAGGGAGGATGGTGGGGGGCTGTCCGGGGGGGCTATCCGGGGGGTTGTCTGGGGCCCAGGGAGGAGGGTGGGGGGCTGTCCGAGGTCTAGGGAGGAGGGTGGGTAATGTATCTAAAACTCTATCTAGGTATCATACATCGAATTCTGACTGTATTGTGAACTGCTGCGGAGTGTCATCCTGGAGTAGGGCCAAATCACGGCATTACCGCGGCGTGACCACGGCGTGACCGCGGCGTGTTGGCCCAGTCCAGCGACATCTGCTAGTAAGCATCTTCCAGCTAGGATTCCAAATAAATCCTTTGTATTTGTCCTTCACATTATATAAACTGATCTTATGTTATAAAAAACAGACTCTTGATTCAGGATTGTGGTATGATAAAGATATATATTTTATATTCGTTGTTTTTAAAAGTGGTACTAGGTAGTTGAACCTACTGATTGAGAGTCAAATTATAACACCCTAAACTATCACTATGAGTTTTCCAACATTTTACTTTACTAATTCCAATTACATAATATATACAACACCAACTTATGTTTTATGAACCAATCAATTAAAGGGAAATAAACTCCTCACAATAACCCATAAAATCTCATATAGCATCACTCACCTCCAAACCATTATAACATCATTAGGCTTCCATATTTGGTTGAAAATAAAGAGTTATACTAAATTCAAAAATATCCATACCAGAGTGAAAAAACAGGTTCAAAAATAAAGAGTTATACATAATTGAAAAATTCAATGGATCAATCTGCCCCTGATCACCATAACCATCACCACTGTCATCATCGGCCTCATCCTCGCCTCCATCTCTATCCTCGTCGTCATCCTCGTCATCATCCCCATGCTCATCGTCAGCCCCATCCTCGCCCTCGGCCTCATCCTCATCCTCACCCTCGTCCTCTTTAGCATCCTCGTTATCACCAGGAACGTCATCATCTCGACTGCCACTAGAAATTCTGCCTTTTGCATTGGATAATGCACCCATTGATGACATAAATGTCTGACAAGCCTTGTTATCCTCTAGTGGAAGTGATGAAGATAAAGCTTTCATCATTTTCATAAATTCTTTGTCCCTCGTTTGAACTTGTACTTCCAACTCTGTGACCCTTTTATCAGACTGTCTTGCATGATCCTTGACCTGTTCCAACTCGGTGCTACTATAATAGATACCTAGATAGGACCAATACCTCGTCAGGACTATATTCTTACTAGGTCGGCAGCGTACTCAACCATAGTGCTCATCTCCCAAAACCTAATACAAATGATCATGTGGCCCTAAATTTTCAAGATCATGGGCATCAAGGTCCCCTAAAGCAGCTTGTTAAAAATATTAATAGATTATTAAATTTCAAAATAGATATTAAAATTTGAAATAAACAAATTAAAAATTACAATCTTTTCTTGTTTCGGTTCATTAACCGCAGTTCCATCTTTTTTCCTTCTACTCGAGCAAAATATTTTTTCTCAAGGGATACGTCCTTCAATATTCAATTTGTGCTTCTATAATTACATTGAAACAATATAAAGTGCAAGTATAATCATATATTCAATATTCAATAAATCACATAATTTAAGTAGGAAACAATAAAAAGGGCAAGTCATAAAGAAAAATTATAAACAACTATATCGTACCAGCCGCCTCTCATGATCTGACATAGTCGTACGCCCCAAAGTGTAGAGGTATTGATTTGAATCAATGTTTTTTGTTTTTTTTTCAGAAGATTCCTAAATAATGTTTAATAATAAATTAGATAATATTAATGAAAAATATGAAAACTATCATTTAAATACCTCAAATGGGATTAATACCTTAAATTTGGCAGTCGCCCAATGGGTAATCATTTGGTGATATTGCTCTATCGGGAAGTCATCCACGATAGGTAATGTCTCCAACTCCGTGCCCACTCTATCACACCAACCAATATACAGCTCATGCTTATAATCTCTCTAAATCTCTCCTAGATCTTTTAAACGTGATGGTCATGAACCTTCGACATCAGGGAAGTTATACCGAAGCTGACACCCAATAGATTAATTCATATAAATACAAAAAAATACTACATTAAATCCAATAGATTTTTTACCCATATTTGTCCCCACACATTATCCTTGACTTCGTGTGGTAGATGTCTCCAAAAGAGAGGGCTGACCGGAATGATGTTGGAGTATTTGGCTAGCGTCGCCAAAAACCCCCGATATTCCTGCCCAGATTTATCAATCATCTGTTCATCATCATTGTATTCAACCATCAATTGTGTCTGGCAGTTCCATACCGCATGCAAGAGAGTACGCCCCCTCCCCCGCCTCCTATAAGTATATGAATCTGTTATTAATGAAAAAAATATAAGTACAAGTTATAATAAAAATAATTTTTGGTATAAAAATTTGTTAGAGTTATATAAATATACCTGTGGTAGTCAGATCAATGGGCGTCACTGGATGTGCAGAAGCTGAAGGAATATCCTGTATAGGTGGAGTGTCCCTCAGTGTACGCTCCTCAACCACATACTGTGTCAGAGCAGGAGTTGAAGAAGGTGGAATATAATAGCCCGAAGATAATGAACCAGAAGCAAAAGATTATGGCACAGATGTCTGACTAACTGGTAGTGTAAACACCGGAGGCCTAAATACCCCGTGTGTCCCTAAAGACACACCAGGATCAAAATTGGGCGTAGAAGATACGTCTGTGGTAGGGGAATAATCCAGGGTACGACTAGTGGATTGTCTAACTCTCTCATCACGAGCCCTCGTACCACCGGCCTCAGTACCAGGACCACCAGATGGTCATCTGACTCTGACACCACCCCCCTCCTACCACCAGCCTTTGTACTGGGAGCAATATCAAGATCCTCATCAGATATCTCTCATCTAGGGGGTGGATCCTAATTTTTTTTAACACAAAAGTAAACACATGATATTATAATTTATTGAAATATATATATATTTGAAATAAAATACTCACAACAGGGATGAGTGGAGGAATGCCCATTTGTGTCATGCGACGATTATTTTCTGTCATCTTTTTCCACCGCCTCTCTTCAATGGGTGTCATTTCCTACAATGAAAACACATATGGAAGCAATTAGAAATATATAACTAATGTGTAGCCCAAAAAACAAAATATGGGTTCTTCTATTTAACCATGTAGTCTTTAATTTTAGGGATGAAAGTGTTTTGACTGAGCTAATTACTACCTACTCTATAGTATGGCCAACACATCATGTGGGAATACCCATGAAACAAAGCCATGTGTAAATGGGATGTTTTCAACACCCCATTTGGCCAAACATACTTTTCACCATAAGGGATTGGCCATGTATATTTACATGGCTAACCAAGTCATGTACTATGTGTACATTCCCATGTAAATTCCTAGGACACTAGATTATCGTAGACACCATGTCAACAATTATACACACCATGTGAACCCTTATACCATATCGTCATTATTACAACCATTAATAACAACTTATTAAACAACATCACTTGTCAAAGATAATCAAATTGAACATAAATCAATAATAATATTGGATATATCAAGTAAAATGAAGTCATAATATCTTACATCCTAAATGACCACCCACAACCATGATTAATGACCACAAAGCTCCCCTTTTGGCCAAATCAAAAGTGAAAACAAAAACACATAGTTGCATAAAACAACTTCATTTGTGTGAAGAATAATAATCCCATGGTCCTCTTGATATTTGAACCACGCAGTCATGATTTTCGAGATGAACTTGTATCCATGAAACCATATGAGAAACACGATTCAATACATGTGTTTTTCTGATTTTCCCAAGCATTTTGAGGAACCCCAAATCAGTGAAAATGGTCATTGTGTTTTAAAAAGGTGATTAAATAACTCATGTATGATATTGAAGATAGAATGATTAATGGTTATATTAGAAAAACTAATATTCATTAATATTGCGAATTTGACATTCTGTGAATTAGTTTCATGAAGAAGGAAGAAGTACTACATGGGAAAAGGAGAGGTCCCACCAAGAGTTCCCTTTGTAGATATTTTATTCATAAAGAACATTGGATTGTACGGTTAAGTATTTATTATTTCTTCTGTGAAGAATAATTAGGGACCACATACTATTTTTCAAAGTTCAAGAAGATACTTCATATGTTTTATTATGCAAAGGATAAGTGAACAGTGTGTCATTTTACATATATATAGATTTTGATAGAAACATGATACATACTTGTTATGTAATACACATAGTGTACAAAAATTAAGATGAATAAGATCTTCATGTTTGACATGATCTTAATAAAAGGAGTGATTTTCATGAAATACTATGAATAAATATTACAAACAATTTCTTATGAGTTCATATACATGAATCTGTAATATTTGAAGCATTGAGATTAAAAAAACTATGAATCTTTAAAATTAGAACACAAGAAAGAAACACCATTCCCTTATAAATGTATATGTGTAATGAAAACATCAATTGGACAATGTGTACATCGATGTAGTGATTTGAGTACACAATTCGTGGATTTAGTGATTTGAGTACACAATTCATGGAGTAGTGAATCATAAAATTTTCCAAAAACCCTAGAAATAGGGAATAACGATATTCTTGAGAATATAAGGATATCCTTGAGAAGAGGTGGAAGGAGTCAAACCTGACAGCTGATCCGATGGAAGAGGTGCACCTGTGCTAAGGCTTCTCAAGGGATTCTAGGAGTCAGGAATCACTTCTGAGAGAGCCGCGCAATGCTTATGGAATCAGGGGGGGGGTCACCTGTGTTTGTTGAATTTGGGTCATATTTTTCCCAATGGTTATTAAAAATTGTTGTGAAATCATTGTTTTCCCAACGGTTTGATGAAATCGTTGGGAAAACTCACTCGAAATACATCTTTATCAATGTTTTATGCAAAATGTTAGTAAAACTCCCTCTAAATCCATCTTTACCAATGGTTTATGCAAACTGTTGGTAAAGATAACCTATACCAATGGTTCTCTTGAACCGTTGGTATACAAGTGTTGGGAAAAGTATGATTTCCAATAGTGGACTTTGGTTTCTATATTTCTTTCCAACATTTTGACTTGTTTGAATGTTTTCATAGACACATGTGACATGAATCATTTGTATATATGCTCTAGTTGTTTTATTACTATCAGTCTTCCATTATTTACTTTTGGTATTACTGCTTCCACTATTATTTACTATTTTTTTTTCTGTTGTGTATACTCTGCCAATGAGGGCACAATTTCCCCATCATCACACTTGGGCCCTCACTACTAGTCGATAGACTATGGAATTTGGGTAAATGCACTTGATGTTATGTGACCAGCTAGGTTCAGGGCACCCTTGGGCGGCACCGAGATCTGGGATGTTACAGTAGGTCCCTACCAAGCCCACGTGGGTGAACATACATATATTAATAAGGATATGGGTGAGTGTTATGTTTCTCCAGTATAACCTTCACTACTAGGCCCAACTATTAAAGCAACAAAGATGGTTTAAGTGTTAGCTCAGTTAGGCTCGATGCCTACTGCTAATGTTTTAGTGGTTGTTCCATTTGACTTGGCATGGGAGAGTGCACTTTTGGAGGAAACTGATACTTGTAGCTACTCTGTTATTGATTTATCTTTGATTTAGGCATGTTTTAGAGAATTTTAACACTTATTTAGAAACTTGATACATGGTTCACTCTGTGTAATTTCATCTAATATTTTCCCCCTCTTGTATCCCTTAAAGGTGGAAAGCGAAGATGCTATTTCCACTAGTGGTTCCACTGAGCTTCTTGTTGCAAGAGGGTATTTCCTCTTCGCCTAAAGATAGGTTTGGGTCAATAGACATTTCCAATTATGCAACCGGGAGATTTATGTTTCTAAAATAGATCACATCTTTCAGTTATCTGATGGAATCATACCATCTAACTACTGACTTATAAACCTTTCTACCTATTTTTATAGTACCTTTACCCTGGAGCTCAGAAGTTACGCCCCCTTATTCCTCAGGAATTCCCCCAATTGAGTCAACCAATTGTGAGTCTAACTCCATACCCACTTCATAGAATACTGCAAGCATGATTCCTTCACTCGGTGAATTAGTCCTAGAATATATTCATGTTCCCAGGTTGGGCTTGGGTCAAGGCTCAAAGTCCATGTCACTCTATTAGATACACTAGCAAGTGTGGATGGAGATTTGGACCTTAATTTTAGAGGGCCATTTGAAATATCTTAAGGAATAACTATGTCATATTAGGTTTATGTTTACCACCCTTGGTTATTAGGGTTTTGATTATATCACTCTTTATGCCCGGTTAAAGGAAGCAATCTTCCTAAGGTAGAAAATGAGGGGGCTTGATTTAAAGGTAGTAACTAAAAAGGATTTATCTTTAGTAAAACAAAGTTAGGTTAAGGCCTTGAATGAGACTTCCCAACACACAATGGAGGTGAAAACTCACTAAAACATAGTTAGTGTTGGGAAGGTTGAAATAAAACAATTATAGTTTAAAATCAACCATCTCTCAAAATAGCTATCTCAGTTGCAGCATGAACTATAAATATCAGAGAAAAATGTATTGAAGCAATATGGGATCCTTGAACTAGAAGAGAAGGACAAAATTGATATTGTTTCTATGTTAGAGGAATTACAACATATTATGGAGGCAGAAACTAAATCTATTGATAAATTGTTCCAATCCATTGCCTCTATAGATTATAAGTCTATAGAGCTCAAGGACTCCTCTGAACACATGCTGTGACAGGCTTGTAGTTTCATGAATCTCCCTTTATTTGTATATTCATGATAGAGACTCTGGTATGTGGATATTCTTTATTATTGTGCACTTTATCAATGAATAAATCTTTTAAGATTTATATATCGTTGTCCAAATTTCTTTTATTCTTGATGTACATGAAATTTTATTGATCTAATATCATATAGATCATCAACAATACCCATCCTTTTAATAATACCAAGTAAACCCAAATTCCTAGATTTGAATGTTTAAATCACAACAAATTTCTCTTGAGAATTTCTCATGAATTACCACCGACATTAGATTCCTCTTTGATGTATCTACTTTGGTTGTATTGATTTAAAAGGATAATTTAAGTAGAATACATGTCTCAGAGGAAGATTTCTATAATTTTTTCCTAAGTGGACTTACCGAGCATAGATTGATTTTTTCTAGGGACAAGTAATGATCCCTATAAGATTTTCATATTTTCTATTTTATATTACCCTAATTTTTTCCTAAGATTTATATGGGGAAAGCTTAGTAAGTGTGAACTTGGATTTTGATTAGGCCACCCTCTTAAAAGTTTTCAACCTGATAGGTTTTATGCCTTTTCTATTTTATAAGTGCTCAATGTTGCCTAGATCACACAAAGTACATGTCCAGTGAGAAGATACTTGAATTTTTTCCTAGGGTTACCTTTTCAGGTTTCAAACTTGGTGAGCACTATGTCTCTTTCAATTGGGGTTTTAAGGTATTAAAAACTAGACTATTTTTGTTCTATAGTTCATGGTCTTCCAGCTCAGACCATCTACTCATATGCAGTGAACTATTCATGAATCAACGCTCTCCATGCAATTTAACATCATGTGGTAAGGACGTATTCCATGTAGTTGAACTTCATGCGGTAAGTACATCTTTAACGTAGTTTAACATCATGTGGTAAGGATGAGAAAAACTATGCAATTTAACATCTTGCTACCAGGACTTGAGATGTTGTGTAGTTTAGAGTTTTACTTCTAGGAATTGAGACGTTGTGTATTTTAGAGTCTTACTGACATCACATGAGATAAAATAATAGAATGGGGTGAAAATTCTAGGGATGACCCAAAACACCCTAAGGTGATGAGTTCCACTACGGTGTTGTTGGGGCCCATGAGGATTAGAGTTCATTTCCTACAAGGAGTAGATGCCTTTAGTTGGTGGGTCACAAGACCTTATGAATGATCCCATAGAGCTTACATTCATGGTCAAGCAAATAGGATCCCCACTCTTTTCCAAGGTCCATGAAAGATTTATAGAGATGGTATTAGTGTATGGTAAAATATTAGAGAATCCGAGTCCCCTGAATAGATGGAAAATGGGTGGTGTAAATAATAACACATTAGTTTGAATCGATGAACATAGAATGGGGCAGACATACTAGGGATAACCCAAAATACCTTAATGTTTTGAGTTCTTCCATGTTATTACCGAGGCTCATGAGGGTCAGAGTCCCTTTAATATAAGGAGGAGATGCCTATATTTGGTAAGTAAAAATCCATTATGCATGGTTATATAAGGATTAAATGTATGGTCGAGTAAAGGGGATTCCCAATATTTTCTAAGGGCCATGGAAGATTTGTGAAGAATCAAGCATCTGGACTATGAATTGGGGCATGAAGAAAAGTGATATCCAAGAAGGTTTATGGGAACCTAGGGTAGTTAAACTTTAGGTTGGGAGGATTGGGCCCTATTCCATGTGTTTTCGATTCATGTGATGTGGTCCATTAAAAGGTTCAAGAATGGAGTGTTACATTCCTACTTTGAGAAAGGGTAAAATATACAATGACATAACATCAAGGATGTCAGATCCACTTGAATAGTCTAGTTATGGGGATTGTAAATCACGATCAAGGAATATTTGAGTTAATTAGAGGTGGTAACTAGTGGGTATGGGTCAACCATTGGTAATGGTGGAAGCCTAAAATGTTCCACACGGTCAGGACAATAACTCCTAGATTTAAGAAAGGCCTTCCTGGGACCAAATGGTTCGTTTGGATGAACCAGTCCCTGTTACCAATTTTCTATAGGGAACTGCCAAGATCAAGGAATACCAAGGTCCATGGGGTTCTAAGATAATGATATCAACTTGAGGAACTGGTTGTGTTAGCTCAGAATTCAAAGATATGGATTTGGTTTATGGAAAATGTAAGATTCAAGATGGGGTTGAACACCCTAAAAGTTGTGTCTCCACCTAGTGAACACGTTATCATAGTGAGGAGGTGTAACAAATCCTTAATCTAACTTTTTCCTGGACTAGGGGGTCCTGAGAGCACGAATTGGCTTTTACTAGGGTCATAAAGTGGGCCCTATTAGCTTTATGCCTTATTTATTTATGCTCTAACTTTTTTCTAAACTCTAGAGATAAAGAGTTTAGCGAGCATAGTCCTGAATTTTGTTTAGGCTTCCCTTTTTGGGTTTTTAGCCTAAATTTTTTTTATGTCTCTTTCATTAGTATTTTAGGGTCTTAAAATTTGGACCATTAAAGGCTAAAGTTTAAGGTTATATAACTTTGACCAAATCACATGCAGTTTAAGGTCATGATGCACGTGGACCTGGTATGAGGAGGATATTACACAATAACCTAATTAGGATACTGAGGGTCAAGAGTACTCCAACATCCTTTTGAGAAGGATATTCAAGTGTTGTAAATCATGGATCAAGGTCCTCAGATCATGAGTAATGGTACAAGATAATCATGTTGGGGATGACCCAAAACAACCTAAGGTGTTGAGTCCCACCATAGCGATGTTATGGCTCACAAGGATCAGAAATCCCTTCTTATAGGGCCAAGATACCTCTGGTTGGTGGTTCAGATCCCTTATGTAGATCCACCTCTAGAATGGTTAAATAGAGAGACCTATTTTCCTTTCCAAGGGTCATGAAAGGTTTGTAGAAACCTGGGGTGATTAATACTTGAAGTGTGATTTATGGTTTGAGGTGCTTAAAAGATGACAAAAGCTCCTCATACTCTAGTTGATCAAGGTCAAGTTCTTATGATCCATTGATAAGGAATTATTATGGGTGATGGTATACACATTTTAACATCATGTAGTGGGTATGTATCTCTCATGCAGTTTAATGTCATGTGATAAGGAAATTTTCCTTGCAGTTTAACATCATGTGGTAAGGATGTGGGAACTGATGTGAAATTGTGCAAGATATCCTTGGGGAAAATTTACACTAGTTGGGGGAATTTAGATATAGGGAACACCTTTTATCCATGCATAGGATTATTTATGGGTATCCATACGTCGACACCCCTTTTTGCATAGATCTATCTCATGTGAAATCAAGTCATACGTAGATCTGGCTCATACATAGGCAGAGTGAGTTTTTATGACTCAACCCTATTTGAACATAGGTATATACTACTTTTATGGCTGGGCTTTCTTAGGTTTCCCTATGCATATTATAAGGGAAGGAATCATGTCATAATTTTTTCCTTTAAGGAGATCCCTTTTCATAGATCCAACTTGTATGCAAAGGAGAGGGGTGACTAACTCAGAGCAGTTGGGTATCCACAAAATATGCATACCCCAAAATGTAAGGGTATAAGGATACACTATCATAATATTTATTTGAAAATGGGTACAATATACAAATTTTTAATATTGATGGTATCTAAATCCTCTTGAATAGTTGGGTTACAGAAGGTGTAAATCATGACCCAAGAGTATTTGAGTTAACTGGTTGTGGGAACTAGTGGGTACAAGTCAACCATTGGTAATGGTCAAAGCCTATAACGTTTCACACAATAAGGACAATAATTCCTAGATTTAAGGGGGCCTTTTGGGTCCAAAGGCTCTGTTTGGATGAACTAGTCCATATTACCAGTTTTATACAAGGAAGATCCAAGAGAAAGAAAGGCCAAGGTCCATGGGGTTCCAAGAGAAGGGTATCAACTAGAGGAACTGGTGGTGTCGACTTAGATATCAAATATATGAAGTTGGTTCATGGAGAACATAAGATTCAAAAAGGGTTTGAGCACCCTAAAGGCTATTCCAACATATATCGAACATATCTCGAGGTGAAGGAATAAAAAATGTGATTCTTGGTTACACAACCATAAAAGGGGGTGATCTATTCAATGTGAAGACCTTTTATTGTATAGTTTAACATCATGCGATTGAGATGTGGTCATGTAGTTTAACATCATGCGACCAAGATCTAGTTGTGTAGTTTAACGCCACATGACTAGGGAATGGTCATGCAGTTTAGCATCATGCAACTAGGATATGGTCACACAGTTTAATGTCATCTAACTAGGACATGGTTCTTGGTTTAAGATATGTATTCATCTCATTCTCTAGATCCGTTTTCCAGGTTCCCTAAGCTCACATGATCTATTCTTGGTGTAAGAAACAAGGGGTGACTGATGAACCAATTAAGTCGAGCTAGAGAAGGTCTCAGATAGATCGCTGCATAGGTCCAAACCATATGCATTTAAAGGTGAATTTTTATCATTCCATATGTTTAAAATAGACCCAAGATTTGAGATTTGGGTGTCACTACATATCCTATGATGGTAGGAATTAATCTACACATAGTTCTTGCATGAAATACCCCTGCACGAGTTTGACCCATACATATGGAGGGGTCATTTTTATGTTATAAATGGACCAAGGGTTTAAGGAATAAGCATCACTGTGTATCTTGTGATGGAAGGAATCAAGTCACACATAGTTTTTTCATGGAAAAATCTACATGCAGGTCTGACCCATATGTAGAGGGGGCATTTTTTCCATTGATTATTGTGGCTAGACCCATGATTGGAGATTTAGGCATCACTATGTATCTTGTAATGGTAGGAATCAAGTCACACACATTTCTTGAATAAGAAACTCTCTATACGGGGCTAACCCATATGAAGATGGGGAATTGTTCCCATTAATTATTACGGTTGTACCCAGGATTGAAGATATGAGCATCAATACATATCTTGTAATGGAAGGAATCAATCCACACATAGTTATTGTACGGGAAACTCTCTACGCAGGTTTGACCTATATATAGAGGGGGGGGGGATTTTTCCTATTGATTATTGTAGATGGATCCAGGATTGGAGATCCAGGCATCACTATGTATCCTGTAATGGAAGAAATCAATAAACACATAGTTATTGAATGATAAATCATGCAGGTCTAACCCATATGTAGAGGGGGGCATTGTTCCCATTGATTACTACAGATGGATCCAAGATTGAATATTAAGACATCGCTACGTATACTGTAATGGCAGGAATAAAGCCACCCATAGTTCTTGAATGGGAAACTCTCCACACAAGTCTAACCCATACATAGAGTGGGGGATTTTACCATTGATTATTTCAGATAAACCTAGGATTGGAGATCCGAGCATCGCTATATATCCCATGATGGCTAGAATCAAGCCACACATAGTTCTTGAATGGAGGTGTGGTTGGATACTAACACCAAGGATGGTGTTTCTCTCAGGTTAGGTCTATAGTAATGTGCAATTTTATGTTATTTAAGTGACATAAAACATGCATTTTAACATCATATAGTAAGGACTTATGGCGTTCCTTTTAATGTCTTGCATTGAGGACTATGTTAACCCTGGTGTGATCTAATACATCTTGATCATAAGAGGAATCCCTTACTAATATTCCTAAACCCATGTGAGCTACTGTTAGTGTGACAAAGGTTTCTTTCATGACACATAAGAGATTAAAAGAAAGTTCATGGGTATTTTTACCATGTAGTGGTTAGGCCAAGATATAGGATCTAAGCATCTCTATGTATCTCATTGGAATGAGAATCAAGTCGTATGCAGTTCTTAGAAACCATGCACTTTATTATCATGAGATAAGGGTGAAGGTTACCCAACATGAAAAAGAAAGCATAAATCCCCATAAACATTGTCCAGGCATTTAGAAAATCATCCCATGAGAGGCATCCCATGTTTGTGATATGAGGATTCCTGAGCTGGTTTCTCAAGGAATCATTTTCTTGGTACATAACTTAAGACTACATTTTAATGTCATGTGTTAAGGATGTTATCATACATTTTAATATCTTTTGACTATGATGATATGGTTCGTGCCTTTTAGGGTCATTCCTTTTAGGGTTATGTCTTTTAGTTCATCATCATGATGTAAGGATGAATGATGTTTGTATATTGTGACTAGACCCAAGATTTGAGATTTAGGTGTCACTACGTATCCTATGATGGTATGAATCAAGACATGTGTATTTCTTGAGTGGAGAGATTCCCTATGTGTATATGACTCACACACATGGATGATGAAACTTCATTTTACTTTCGTACAGATCTATCTCATGTGCAGTGAATTGTCCATGAAATAACATTCTTCATGCAGTTTAACTTAATTATTGTGTAGTTTAACATCATGTGACAATGATGTTTTCCTTATAGTTTAATGTTATGTAGTCATGACATATCTGTTGTTCAGTTTAACATCATGTGATAAGGAAATTTTCCTTGCAGTTTAATGTCATGTAGTCAG
Source organism: Viscum album (assembly GCA_963277665.1). Lineage (NCBI taxonomy): Eukaryota > Viridiplantae > Streptophyta > Magnoliopsida > Santalales > Viscaceae > Viscum > Viscum album. Next base: position 1,455,328,864 of record OY728161.1, on the reverse strand, counting down.
GATGTAAAATTATTGACATAATCTATGGAAATTATTTCTTTAGAAACCTTTCATTGGCTGGGGCATGACGCATTCCCCATCCATTATGGACAATGAGTAAGCTCCATTGGAATAAAACTTATGTATGAAATAAGGTTATTCCCATTTAGGTTTCAACTTTTGAGGTTTCTTTCCTAGAATCATTGGGTCTTTGAGAGCCAATACCAGTTCTCCTTAAAGGAATTAATAGAGAAAAACTCCTTATTGAATTATAATGTGATCTGATTTTTATGTACTTAAAGGTTGTGTAGTATATACAACCTTTTCTCATTGAGTCATTAAAAATCATCCATCCTATTTTGTGATTGCTCATCATCTAAGAGTTTTTCGTAGATAGCTATTCAAATCAAGGGAAACTGGACTTCTATAGGCAACACTGCCATTGTTCTGTACACCAATGAATATGGGGTCTCTTGCATGGAAGTGTGCATGGTAGTATGGTAGGCCCATAAAGCCTGAAGGAGCTTGTTCATCCAGGACTTCTTTTCTTTATCTACCATTTTCTGGAGTATGTTTTACAGTGTCTTATTGAAGGCCTCTATCTGTCCATTTTCTAATTCATGATAGCAAGATGAATGGTTAGACTTGATATTGTACTCTTGGTGCAATTTATTTAATTTGAGAACACAGAAGTTGATGTCGTTGCCCATAAATATCATGTGAGGGACTCTGAACTTGGTGATGATATTCCTTGAGGGGTATTGCCTTAGCCCATTCGGTAAAGAATTCAGTAGCAGTATGGATATACTTAAACAACTTAGTTGTGGATAAGGGATATGACTCCACAACATCCATTCCCTATATGAAAAATGACTAGGAATATTATCCATATATAACAATTCTGGGGTTTAATGGATGAAGTTTTCATGAATTTGGCATGCATGACATTTCTTGGTGAATTCCACATAGTCTTGTATCATGGTTTTCTAGTAGTAATATAATATTCTAATTTGGTGGGAGATCCTAGTCCCAAACTAATGAGCATTGTAGGATCCTTCATGGAATTCTTCCATTATGATGAAAATTTCTCTTTCTAATATGCATTTGAGGAAGATTCTATCAAAGCCACATTTATAGAGGGTTTTTTTCTTTTTTGGTCTATCTCAAAGGGTAAAGTTCACTGTTCGACATTGAGCCTGCTCCCTTTTGGATCGGTCTAATGGGATAGTCTCATTTTGGAGGTAATTTACTATAGGATCCATCCATCTAGGGGTTTATATTGATTCATCGTGCTCTAGGGTTGTGTTGACCTGATTTATTTCCTTCATGTCGCAAATGATGACTGATGAGACCATTCTTCGGTGTGTGATACGAAAGAGCACCTTATCTTAATTGGGATCAGCCTGGACTTTGGTTGCATTAGCCAGTGCATCAACATGATCATTTTGTGACTAAGGGACATGATTCACTATGGGTTCAAAAGGGAATTATGCCATTAACCCTCTGATTGAATTAATGAGAGGGGGTAATTCTTCCTTTTTAACGGCATACTCATCATTTATTCGTCTTATCACTAGATCCAAATCCACTTTGATATTCAGGTAGGTTATCAACAGTTGTAGGGATAGTTCCAAGCCAGCAAAGTGGGCCTAATATTATGCCTAATTATTACTACATCCTTCAGATGGGGAGAAGGAGTAGGAAACAATTTCTTTTTCTAGGAAAAAAATACAATCCCTAGACCAACCTAGTTTAACTTCATGTTTTCCATCCTATTTCTGATAAGATTTTTGGAGGCACCATAAAAATACATCTCCCATGTTCGGGGAGTGTCATGGGCATAGAAAACCTCTTCATCATGAAGTTCAGTGTCCACTAGTGTGCTTTTCAGGGTGGGATGCACCATAAGGAAATCATCCAGAGTATTCCCTTTAATTGCCTTCTACGATATTAACTAGATGTCATATTTCTATAGAATAACCACCCATTAGTCCAAATTCCTAGTCAGCATAGTGAAACCAAGGTTGTACTTGAGCGGGTCAATACGAGAGACCAAGCGTACTTCATGATGCTGTAAGTAACATCTCATCCTTTTCACTGCAAAGATGAGTGAGAGGTAGTTCTTCTAGACATTGAAATATTAGTCCTCAATACCTAACATCACGAGACTGAGGTATTAGACAATATTTTCATTCCAAACATCATATTTTTTTTGTGTGAGGAGAGCACCAAGAGAATGATCCATGGAGACCACATGTAAGATAAGAAACTTTCCTTTTACCGATGACATCAATACTTACTGGTGGGTGCAACAAGTATTGCTTGAGATTCTTAAAGCGTTCTTGGTATTACTCATCCCATCAGTAGGAAAATCCCTTCTTTATTAACTTGGTTAATGGGGTGATTTTCTAGCTAGGTAAGCTATGAAACGTTGAATATAAGTGAGGTTTCCTTGGATCCCCCTCAGTTATTCATGATTCTGAGGGGGTGACATTTCTAGGATTGCACTAGTATTTTTTGGGTAGACCTCAACACCATAATGGAATACCACAAAGCCAAGGAATTTCCCAAAAATTACCCCAAAATCACACTTTATTGGATTCACTTTCAAACAATTTTGTCACAACTTGTTGAAGATTATTTGAAGGTTTGTGAAGTGATCTGATCGTTGTTGAGATTTGACTACCAGGTCATCGACATAACATTCTTCTATTTTTCCCAAGATGGGCTTAAAGATATGATGCATGATGCATGATGCATTGATAAGTAGTGCCATCATTATTTAATCCAAAGGGGACGACTTAATAGAAAAAGATCCCCTGAGGTGCTCTAAAGGCGGTAACTTCCTCATCTTTAGGGGACATCTTTATTTGATTATACCTTGAATACCCATCCATAAAGGAAATATCTTAGAATCCAATAGCTGCATTGATCAAGAGTTATGTGATTGAAAATGGGAAATCGTCTTTTGGGTAGTATCAGTTAAGGTCTCTAAAATCAATATAGATCCTGATATGCCCATTATTTTTCTTGATTGGGGTGATATAAGTGACCCATTTTAGGTATTTCACTTCCCAGACAAAGTTGGATTTGATCAAATTTTCAACCTCCAGTTCTACATTAGTATCATGAGAGGGGTGAATCCTCCTAGTGATCTGCTTGAAACCCTGATAGTCATAGAGTATGCCTAGGTGGTGCATAGCCACATCAGGGTTCATCCTGGGCATTTCTATACAATTAAAAGTGAACATGTATCAATGTTGCTTTTATAAATTCAATATAAATCTCATACTTCTTGAGAGGCATGGAGACACTAATTAATGTGGGTCATGGGACTTATTCTCAGATATACCTACCTGATATCATCAATGGTGGTGGAGATGTCTTCCTCAAATGTGGGAGGGGAATTCCTAAGGTCATCCTATTTTTCTTCCATATCCGAGTCTGTGGAGGGATTTTCAAAAATGGTAGGTAATATGAGGGAATCTGTATCATTTTTGAGGCGAGGGAGGCTGTGGAAAGAGACATTTTCATTCTGAACTATTGGAGACATCATAGAGAAATTTCAAAGAATATTATTTTCTTTTATGTTGTCACTAGGGACAAGAAGAGCAAAGACATATGGGATTAAGTCTATTTCCTCAATCAGGTTTATGGGTAGCACATAATCACCATAAAGCATACTCTAGGGATTCATAGGGGTGGTACCCAAGCCATTTGGGGATGCAACCTTTATATTTTCACCCACCATTGGTTGTTTTCCCTCCTTTTTATAGAATCCTGCCTTACATATATGGATTTAAAAGACTCAAAGGGGGTACTGTCACCATGTAGAATGTTGACCTTCCTATTGATGGGGTATTTTAAACACTGATGAAATGTTAAAGGTACTACCACATGGATTTGAAGCCAAGGTCTTCCAAGAAATACATTATATAGTGTGTCTTGTTGGATAACCATGAACTCAACATTATATGAGAGATCTCTAAACTGATCCTTGATCATGATCATATCTATAAGTCTTTTCTTGTTATTATCATACCCTTTAATGGCTAGCTTTGTTAGAGATAAGTTTCCCTCACTATATTCTAAACGTCGGAGGGTCCAAATCGAGATGAGGTTGATCTTAGAACCATTTTCAATCATATCCATTCATATTTAAAAATTATTGAGTTTACCTAAAACATATAGGGGTATGATATGTCCCTGGATAACTTCTTCCTAATACCACACTATGAATGAGATAACGACATGGAATTTTGATTGAATAGTCTCCACTTGATAAACCTCAACTGTAGTGACTTCTGTCTCAAACTCTTCTGGGATCTAGAGGGCCTCGGTAAGTGCCTCTCTAAGTTATTTTAAAAGATGAAGAGAATCATGGACTGATAGTTTGGAAGAGATAACTTCCAACTATTTTAGAATGTCATACTTTTGTGCTAGAGGTTTGCGCTTCTTGATGTGGGGTTTCTCCCTATTGAGTAGTTTAAGAGCTAAGGTATTTGAGGTGGATGAGCCTGGTGCTTGAGTAGAGGTCTAGAGAGCATGTGTAGCTAGTGGATTAAGTCGTGTTGTCCTTCCCCTTTGACTGGGCTAATCAGAGAATCGCACCCCCACTAGGAGGTCATGTAAGATGACTGGGCTTGGACGACCGATGGAGGGTTCTGGGACACTGTAGACCCCGAAAAACGCGTCCCCAAAATTTTCCAAATGCTTCCATACATGATCCAAGATCGTATTCCATTTCTCAAGCTTCGATTTGGTAGGTCGTAGGGCCCAAACGGAGTTACGGATTAGGAGTTATGGACGTTTGAAGTTGGGCTGGAAATCTGGTTCGCGAAGCCCATTCGCGAAGCCCCCTCCGTGGTCGCGGAGCGCCGCCACGAAGCAATGAGGCGAGAGGCTCCGAGAATCCGTTTGAAGATTGAGATGCGCCGCGAAGACCCCTCGCGAAGCACTCATGCGAAGCACCGATGCAAAGCACCCGTGCAGTGCGGTCCCGCGAAGCCCCGCCGCGAAGCGCCCCGACCATCGTGGCCTCGCGAAGCTCCAGAGGCGGTGATGCTCCGCGAACGCATTTGACGTTCGCGAGCCGCCGCGAAGCTCCAGAGGCGGTGATGCTCCGCGAACGCATTTGACGTTCGCGAGCGCGCCGCGAAGCTCCTGAGGCGGCGCGGAAGGTCTGCTTCGTGGCTCCCCTGCCTATAAATACCCAGCTCACCCCCCTTCTCGAGAGGACGGCCGAGGACGGCCACGGCCACTTCGCCCCTTGGGCGGCCGAGCGGAGCTCCGCATTGCGGCTCCGCGAAGCAAAGTTCCGCGAGCAGCTTCCTTCGCGTTGCTGCTCCGCGAGCGGAGGATCCGCGAGTCCATGCTCCGCGAGCCCATGCTCCGCGAGCCTATGCTCCGTGATGCTACTCCGCGATGCTGCTCCGCGAGACCAAGCTCCGCGAGATCCCTTTGCTCCGCGAGCCCTTGCTCCGCGATGCTGCTCCGCGAGACCAAGCTCCGCGATACTGCTCCGCGAGACCAAGCTCCGCGAGACCCCTTTGCTCCGCGAGAGACCATTGCTCCGCGAGGCCATGCTTCGCGAAGCTACTTCGCGAAGACCTATCCTTCGCGAGGATCCTACCTTCGCGCCCACCGGTCCATACCGCGGGGGCTGCGCCCCCGCACCCCCGCTCGGGGTCAGTGCCGGGCTGCGGTCCTGGCCCTCCGGGCCGGTCCCTTCGCTACCGTCACAGACCCCCATGAAAAATGGAGAGTCGCACCGCGAACTTCTCGGGCCGGGATGCCGGGATTTTCCATTGCGCCCTTATGCGCTCCCACCTTCCACCTATAGAACACCACGATTTGAGATACTTCTCCACACACCATGAAACACCTTGAGTTGACATATCCTCTTGGTTTCATTCCATGTCGTGAGTCGAGATTCTCATCATCAATTCCCCGAGTACCTCGACTCGAACCATCCCTCAGGCAACTCCTCTAAACCCGATCACTTGGCTCCTATGCCAGGTTGAACCAGAAAGGGCCGCCCTTGCGTAAGTCCCGACACCAACCATTTCTAGGTACCTTCTGCCCAATAGTCCTACCTACATGACTCTAAACTGTAGTATTCTCCCTATCTAACAAATGATAGGATGCCTCTCGATTCTAACGAGCGATGCCTCATGCTCCTAGCATGAGATGCCAACAGTCCTTTTTTTACATGACTCTAAACTGTAGTAATCCCTATGTGCCAAACATAGGATGCCACTTGCTCCAAATGAGAGATGCCTTATGCTCCTAGCATGAGATGCCAACAGTCCTACCTACATGACTCTAAACTGTAGTATTCTCCCTATCTAACAAATGATAGGATGCCTCTTGACCTATACGAGAGATGCCTTATGCTCCTAGCATAAGATGCCAATAGTCCTATCTACATGACTATAAACTGTAGTACTCCCTATCTAACAAATGATAGGATGCCTCTCGCTTCTAACGAGAGATGCCTCATTCTCTTATCATGAGATGACAATAGTCCTACCTACATGACTCTAAACTGTAGTATTCTCCCTTTCTAACAAATGATAGGATGCCCAATTCACCAGTGAGTTGGGATGCCCTCATGGCCAGACATGAGGAAGACATTACGGGCAGCTTCCTAGCGTAAGCCCCATTCACCAGTGCTGCTCCATAGCGGCACCCGGGCAGCTTCCTAGCGTAAGCCCCATTCACCAGTGCTGCTCCATAGCGGCACCCGGGCAGCTTCCTAGCGTAAGCCCCATTCACCAGTGCTGCTCCTTAGCGGCACCCGGGCAACTTCCTAGCGTAAGCCCCATTCACCAGTGCCACTCCTTAGTGGCACCCGGGCAGCTTCCTAGCGTAAGCCCCATTCACCAGTGCCACTCCTTAGCGGCACCCGGGCAGCTTCTTGCGTAAGCCCCATTCACCAGTGTCGCTCCTTAGTGGCACCCGGGCAGCTTCCTCGCGTAAGCCCCATCCACCATTGCCATTCCTTAGTGGCACCCGGGCAGCTTCTTGCATAAGCCCCATTCACCAGTGTCGCTCCTTAGTGGCACCCGGGCAGCTTCCTCGCGTAAGCCCCATCCACTGTTGTGACCCCATTCAGCGGTAAGCCGTTGACATCCTCATCCAGCGGTAAGCCGTTGTGATCCCTATCCAGCGGTAAGCCGTTGTGACCCAATCCAGCGGTAAGCCGTTGTGACCCCATTCAGCGGTAAGCCGTTGACATCCTCATCCAGCGGTAAGCCGTTGTGACCCAATCCAGCGGTAAGCCGTTGTGATCCTATTCAGCGGTAAGCCGTTGACATCCTCATCCAGCGGTAAGCCATTGTGACCCAATCCAGCGGTAAGCCATTGTGACCCCATTCAGCGGTAAGCCGTTGACATCCTCATCCAGCGGTAAGCCGTTGTGATCCCTATCCAGCGGTAAGCCGTTGTGACCCAATCCAGCGGTAAGCCGTTGTGACCCCATTCAGCGGTAAGCCGTTGACATCCTCATCCAGCGGTAAGCCGTTGTGACCCAATCCAGCGGTAAGCCGTTGTGATCCTATTCAGCAGTAAGCCGTTGACATCCTCATCCAGCGGTAAGCCGTTGTGACCCAATCCAGCGGTAAGCCGTTGTGACCCCATTCAGCGGTAAGCCGTTGACATCCTCATCCAGCGGTAAGCCGTTGTGATCCCTATCCAGCGGTAAGCCGTTGTGACCCAATTTAGCGGTAAGCCGTTCTGGGCCTCCATCCTAGAGTAAGTCCCGACACCATGGGCCGCTCAACGCGTAAGCCCCTCTTCGCTTCTCACGGACGCACCCTTCGCGACGTGATCGTCAGGTCCATGCAACCTCTTGTTTCTCACACCGAGCATGACTCACGTGGGCTTAGAGTGAGCACCGACCCTGACAAACTTCCATCTGAACTACGAGGTCTTTGATCCATGTCAAGGCATGGTACGTAGGAAGCCTCCACGAGGTTCAAGCCCACCAATAGTGGACCAAGGTCTACTCCCATTTGAACTACGAGGACTTTGATCCATGTCAAGGCATGGTACGTAGGAAGCCTCCACGAGGTTCAAACCCACCACTAGTGGACTCACGAGTCTACTTTCACGTCGGGTCACACCCGCGTCCAACATGACGTTAAACTGCACCCCGGTCCAGTGGTAAGCCATTGCGACCCACCATCTGAACTACGAGGTCTTTGATCCATGTCAAGGCATGGTACGTAGGAAGCCTCCACGAGGTTCAAGCCCACCATCAGTGGACCAAGGTCTACTTCCATCTGAACTACGAGGTCTTTGATCCATGTCAAGGCATGGTACGTAGGAAGCCTCTACGAGGTTCAAGCCCACCCGTCTTTCACGTCGGGTTTCACCCCCATCCAGTATGACGTTAAACTACATCCCGGTCCAGTGGTAAGCCATTGAGACCCACCATATGAACTACGAGGTCTTTGATCCATGTCAAGGCATGGTACGTAGGAAGCCTCCACGAGGTTCAAGCCCACCATCAGTGGACCAAGGTCTACTCCCATTTGAACTACGAGGACTTTGATCCATGTCAAGGCATGGTACGTAGGAAGCCTCCACGAGGTTCAAACCCACCACTAGTGGACTCACGAGTCTACTTTCACGTCGGGTCACACCCGCGTCCAACATGACGTTAAACTGCACCCCGGTCCAGTGGTAAGCCATTGTGACCCATCCCATCTGAACTACGAGGTCTTTGATCCGTGTCAAGGCATGGTACGTAGGAAGCCTCCGTCAGGTTCAAGCCCACCAATAGTGGACCAAGGTCTACTTTCACGTCGGTTTACCGGCGAAACCCATCTGAACTACGAGGTCTTTGATCCATGTCAAGGCATGGTACGTAGGAAGCCTCTACGAGGTTCAAGCCCACCAACAGTGGACCAAGGTCTACTTTCACGTCGGTTCACCGACACACCCACCCGTCGCTCTTTCACGTCGGGTCCCATTCCGGTCCAGTGGTAAGCCATTGCGACCCCCCATTTGAACTACGAGGTCTTTGATCCGTGTCAAGGCATGGTACGTAGGAAGCCTCCATGAGGTTCAAGCCCACCCGTCGCTCTTTCACGTCGGGTCCCATTCCAGTCCAGCGGTAAGCCGTTGTGACCTCTGAACTACGAAGTCTTTGATCCATGTCAAGGCATGGTACGTAGGAAGCCTCCACGAGGTTCAAGCTCACCCGTCGTTTATTCACGTCAGGGTTCACTTTCGTCCCGCATGACGTTAAACTGTATTCTCCGAACTACGAGGTCTTTGATCCGTGTCAAGGCATGGTACGTAGGAAGCCTCTACGAGGTTCAAGCCCACCACCCATTGGACCAAGGTCCACTTTCACGTCGGCTCACCGACACACCCACCCGTCATTCCACGTCAGGTCCCATCCTGGTCCAGTGGTAAGCCATTGCGATCATCACCTTTTGAACTACGAGGTCTTTGATCCGTGTTAAGGCATGGTACGTAGGAAGCCTCCACGAGGTTCAAGCCCACCCATCACCCAATTCACGTCGGTTTACCGGCACCACCCCGAACTACGCGGACTTTGATTCCCTGCCACGGGGATACGTAGGAAGCCTCCTCAAGGCTCAAGCCCAACTTCACTGTCGCCCCCCCTGCGATGGTCCCATTTCATCCTCCCCCACTTCACTCATCCATTTTTCACCCATCCTGATTCTCACCCGGGCCGCAACATCCCGGTGGAGTCATGCCATCCATCTCCTCGCTGCCCCTAGCAGTGCCTGGGCCGCATTCCATGTGTAAGCCCCATCATGTCTCCGGGTCGCTGTCCTCTGTGTACACCCCGATTCATCACCCTTTTCCCCCTCTAGGGAGTGCACCACCTCGGATCCGTCCTCATTGGGCGTTCTGATCCATCGCCTTGGTAAACCTTCCAGGTGTTCCCTCCTAGGGATATACCAATCTGGTCCGTCTCTATGGGACGTTCTGATCACCCTCATTCCGTCTCCGTAAGACGTTAAACTCGCGGCCTACCTCGTGATAAACATGAGATGCCTGAGGAAAACCTCGGATGGAACGCCTTTGGTGTAACCGTCTCTGCTAGACGTTAATCTTGCAACATACCCTGTGCTAAACACAGGAAGCTGAGGAAAACCTCAGATGTACGCCTCGGGTTCTGCACCCTTGAGATTCCCTCTTATGAGGAAGAATACAGGTTCCCCAATGTCCACGCACCCAGAGATGCCCCGACTTTCCTGATGTTGCCGTCTACTCCGACCAAAGGTCGCTACCATGTCAAGACCCTATGGAAAGTCTTGACGGAAGTAGTGTAATTAACCGGCATCCATGACAATATGGCACCGGGAATGAGATTCACGAACAACGTATTAAATATATGAGGGAGACCCGGACTAGGTGACGAGCTCCGAGGAGGAATCCACGGAAGGAAGAACCGACATCCCATCATCCCGTTTCGATCAAGGAGCAGACGTACCTGAACAAGGAACGAATGCCGCCCGCCTTTGGAAAGCGGGAATGCGGGGCAACAAGCCGCGCGTCCTCCACAGACGGATGCGCGCGCCCCGGCGAAAGCGTCGGAAACAGACACATTCATGTTTCTATTAGGATTTATAGAGTTCTCACCCATGGGTATTAGCTGCATATATAGAATCTGTAGGGATGTAACCGAAATATTGGGTTCAACCATGCCCAAACTACCCCATCCATCCTTGGATCCCATGCCTTCGACCTCCAACTCCCTAGTCAGGTATGAAAAACTCATGATCGAAGGTGTATTCATTATTAGAGAAGGGTTTTGTTAAGTATACCATCTTAATAGAACCAAATATGATATCTTCATTCAAAGAGGGTTCTGTTTGGTGGGGTGGTTCCCATTCTCCAGATGTTGAAGGAAAGAAGTTTGCAAGAGTTAGACTTTGTATAGGAATTGAATATGACTCTTCCTCTCTTGTATATTACAGTTTCTGATGATCACATCCACCCATGGGAGGTGTATTTTATATAACCTACATAGGTGATGGGATCATTATTAGTTTTCAAAGTTATCCTCTTAGGGTGACATGAGTTCGATCAACTATCTTTTGATAGTCTAGTTATCAAAATTATATCCATGATTGGTCGAAACCTCTTACCAATCACCCTCTCATTCTAGTTGAGTGATGGTTACATAAGTTACTTGTTTTGGGGTATTCTATAGCATCTCCATTATAGGATCAACCATGATTTAGAGAACATATTTGAATATGAATCAATCCTAGATGGTGTGACCCAACCTCATATGGAAAGTTTAGTAGTCAAGATGATCAGTGAGGTTGACCATGTTGGGTTTTATAGGTCAAGGTAGCATGAGTAGATTATTTTCCATGTTTGAAAGGAAATAATTGGAGAATTTATCATTTCTGAATGAGCAATATTTATCCATACATTCCTCAAATCATGGGTGACCCTAACCTCCTTTTTCTTCTGGCCAATGGTGATTTCATTATTGTTGCCACTTGATGGGAGGCACCAGGTGATTCAAGGCCTGCCTGGGTGTTTGAATGGGAATTATTACTGGTTTGAGGGTAACAATTGAAGTCTCTACCTTACCAATCCTTTTTCCCTATGTTGAGGACATGGTTTGAGATTTAGCTCGGGTTAGCTGAATGACATTTTATAGGCATTGTTCTATTTATGAAAACTCAGATAATTCACCTTGATAATTCATTGGGATCAAAGGTGTTTGTAGACCATCCTGAATATTTTCATCATAGAGCTCCAGTAACTAATCTTATGAGAGGGGGGTTATGAGTTAATAGGTTAAATACTTTCATCCGACAACGAAGTCAGAAACCCTCTCATTTTCACGTTTTTTGCAGTTTGTGAGGTCAAAAATTGTCATTTTTCTTAGTGTAGAGATGAATTGATAAAGTAATTAATGAATAAGGTCTTCCCATCCCAAAATTTATCTCACTATAATAATACCATACCAAATTAAGGCTAACCCTATTAGAGTTTGTACAAAACATCTCATCTTGGTCACCACCTGATGATCTCGAGGGCCCATCATCGGACTGAATTGGGACACGAAGTGTGCGAGATACTGTTTTGGATATCTTGTTCCATAAAATGTTGAGAAGGTATGATTATCGACATTGGGTGGGGGAAAAGTGTTATTTACCCATTAAAGATATGGATTCTTTTTGGGATGCATGGGTGTGTGTCACCTTTCCATGGATTTCATTCAGACAACTAGAGATTCAATGGTATTGATTAGTTTTAGAGGTACTACTATCTTGGTCGCCTCCCATCTATAGGGAGTGGGTAAGGCTTGATGTGGTGGACCTGTTTTCATCCCCTAATAATTCTAAATCCATTCCAAGACTAAATGATCACCCTATCGGGGGAGAGGCTATCATCATAATGGAGTAAATTCATGATCATCCTTGACTTCCTTATTTATATAGACCAACTGCCTAGATTTAGAGCTAGCCTAACACTCTAATTACATTATTTTAGGAGTATTATCTCTCTCTTGATGTTTGGAGTGAGGGATACTAATCTCTATATGAAGATGATACCTAACAATAATGTTACCCCTGAGTAGTTCCTCATTGAGCCATCTGATATTTTGTATCTTATTCTCGTATTATGCCAGTTGTTCCTCTTCAGAAGGAATTTCGGATCTTCTAGGTGGTGAGTGGTATATGGACACACATTTCCCTCTATTCTTGGTGGTGTTCTACTATATAGGTGTAAATTCATTATTCAAAGGTTTTGGGTTTTGGATCCTCCTCTGATTCCATATACATGCAGTCTCAGTTGGTGCGTCTAGATCACCCTCCTCTTGAGGTATGATTTGTGCATTGCATCCCTCTATATTTTCATCTTAGTCCATATCATATATTATGTTGATGTTGATGAAATTCACTAAGGTGTATTAGAAAATGGTAGTTATCCCCTTACTCTCAACATAATAGGGTGATTTTGTACCACTTACTCCTCCTTTAAGGGTTGCATCAGGGCCATTTCCTTGGCCCTTGGTCATATTGAACCATTTCAACTTCCAAAAATTGTGGGGTTTGGTTCCCTTTGTCATACATTCCTCCTATCTCAGTCTGTGAATAGTGACCTTAAGGGAGTTCCTGGTCATGTTTTCCAAATGGACCCCAAATAGTAAGGGTTTTTCTTATAGCGGGAGGAACATATGGGATTCTAAATGTCGATATTTATCTCCCAACCTAGAGAAGAAAAATTACATCTAGGATTTTGATAATGATGAAAATTCCCCCAACCCTATGGGATATGGATTATTCAGGGCCACTATTGGTGCTTTTTGATCATGTTGTTGAAGATTTGATGACTCCTAAGACGAAAATTGAGATATAAATGCCTCCATCCCTATGGGTTGGGGTTGATCTAGAACCACTGCTGATTTCTCCAGGACTCTCTCAAGGTGTGATGAACCTAGTGATGATGATTGAGATAAAAATTCCCCTAGCCCTGTAGGCTGGGGTTGGTTTGCAGCTATCACTAATATTTCCTAGATCAGCTCAAGGTTTTATGACTCGAGGGGTGGAGGTAGTGGTAAAATTTACCCCAACCCCGTGGGATGTTTTTTCTCCTAGATGACTGCTATGTAAGCTGCTATTGCAATCCATTTGTTTTGGCACAATTGTGCTCGTATATGATTTGGTTTCAATGACAACCCATTATGGGAGTTATAATCTATGGGAAGTTTTTAGATTACCCACAACTTTGGCTTTCGTGTCTGAAATACGTTCCCATTTCTTCAAGGGTCCCAACTGAAAGGTATATTGGAAACCCTCTCCATCCATTTATGATGTCTTTTAATTTTTGAAGTGGGGTAATTTCACTATATTAACCAACCGAATAATTTATTACCTTATCCCCTAATTCCGTCAGAGGATATGACATTATAGGATTCCATATCTGGGGGGATTTTCTATTCTAGGGACATAGTGAAGTGAAATGCTCTATATTTTCCCCATACTAGGATACGTACATCTGACAGGGCTCTGGAAATTAGTTAATAGAGAGTTTTTATGATATAGATATAAACACTATGTAGGCATTCATTATGATCTTCCATCCCTGGGTGCTAGGCTATAGAGAACGCGACCATGTACATCTGACAATAGTGTATTTATACTCTAGTGATCACCCTCATATCATTGATAAGGCAGGTGTTTATCCTTTAATCATTGATGAGTTTCCCACATATTTTATCATAGGTAAGGCATGCAATCCTTCTCTAACTCATATGGGATTTCATAGTCAGAAGTGGTAAGGGTCCAGAACATGGTTTTGAAGTTGTTTTTGGCTAACTATCTCTATATATCCATATTGGCATCCTCTTTATTGGATTTATATACCTCAACTTGGTCATACCATATAAGTTTTTTCTCTAGGTCACCCAATGATCGTGGTGAATTAATACAAATAGTTGATGGGAAATTATATATGGTTGACCCTACTGTTTCAATCACCTCTCTATATGAAGGTTTCTAAGTTTTGATCACCTCTCTTTATGGAGGCATCTAGGAAAGGAGAGGATTTAATTTTTCGAGGGAGATATCACCATGGGAAGGTTGACCATGACAATTTTCAGGATTAGAGTCCCTATGATCCATATCCAAACTACCAATAGGAGGACTATTGAGTTAATAATCACCTTTTACTTCAGTTGAAGATTAAAAATATCCTTGAGGTATTGTAAATATGCATAGAACAACCTCAAGGACACTGTCATTGAGAATATTAGGAATATGAGCCTCATTCAACGTCACAGTCAGAATATGTTGCCTACCTTTTGGGGTTAAGAAGGGATATGAGCATGTTGTATGATGGTTGTTGGAATAGGTTGATAATAGCCAGGTGCTATGGGGATATGATCCTACCACTGAGAAGCTGTTGGAGCATGTTAGTGAGCTTTTGTATTGTCAATAGAGATATGAGCATGCTTGTGGGTGTTTGTAGGAATATGCTGGTCAAACCTTTCTTAAGCGGGGATATGAGTCCAGTTCAAATATGCATTCCCCATTGGAATATGTCAACGAACCTCTGGAATGGGATAAGGGATATAAGACTCCTCCTATATAACCTCTAAAGGATGCTGGTGCAGTCGTTCATCAGTAGAAGTAAGAATATGATTTTTGCTTCCATGTGTTTCTAGAATATACCGAGTAGCTTCACTGGTAGGGATATGAGCCTACTCTAAGGTGGTCTCCATATTATACTGATGGAAATTGGTTATAACAAGGATATGATTATGGTCTTGTGCCTTTGGATTATGTCTCTAGTATTTTTTGATAGGAATACGAGTCTTTCCTAAGACATGTGCCATTATCACTTGGTGAGTCCTAATCAGAATGGGGATATGAGCCCAGTTATGAGCCTTTGGAGTATGTCGCTAGTCCTTTTTAATAGGAACGTGCACTTATCCTAAGGCATGTGCCACTTTCACTTGGTGATACTCGGTTGGAATAAAGATATGATCCCAGTCTTGTGCCATTGGAGTATGCCACTAATTTCTTTTGATAGAAACATGAGCCTGTCTCGAGGCATGTGCCAATCTCACTTGGTTATCCCCAGTCAGAATGGAGATATGAGCCTAGTCCTATGCTTTTGGAGTATTCTGCCTGTATTTTTGACAAGAATGTGCACCTATCCTGAGGCATGTTCCTTTCTTACTTGGTGAGCCCCAATTGTAATAGGGATATGAGCTTGGTCCTGTGCCTTATCCTTTACCATAATATGCTGATAATCCTCCTGGATGAGAGAAATAATGCACACTTTCTCCAAAGTATCCACCTATTCATACTGATCATGGTGATGTGTCACTCAAGATATTATGATAGGAATATGTGATTGTCCCTATATTTATACTAGTTTTAGAATATGCTGATGAAGTTCTTCAGTTGTTTCTAGAATATAGTGACACTTTAGCAAAGTTTGTGCAAGAATGTAGGTCTACACATTTTCAGTATCCCATATGTATTGACATATATCTTCAATAAAAGTGGGGATATATTCCCAATCTTTTCCTCCTTGTTCCATCAAAATATGTTGATGGTATTCATGCGTGGGGGAAGAGATATGTGCCTCCCTCATTCTTCCTACAAGAATATTCCTGCAGACTTGATCCGAGTGAGTAGGGATATGAGCCTGCTCATCGGCTACCACTGGAATACGCTGATGGTATTTTTTAGTAGAAGCGGGGATATGAGGCCACTTCCATTTATCAATATATTTCTACACCTGACACAACTTAATTGGTACCCATGCATGGGCTTTTAGGGTAGAAATTTTTCAAGTGGTGCCCTTAATAAGAGAATGAGGGGCACCGATGGGACGTTTCTAGTAATGGTGGTTAAAATAATCCATCATTGGTGGCTCTTAAATAGGTATAGAGTCACAATTGACTCCTTGATCCACCTTCTTTAGATACGGAAGGTGCTAATTATTGCACTCTGGGGATATGCCTCTGAAGCAATTGGTGGTGGTGACAGGTGCCACTGATTTCATTACAGTTTTCTTTAGATGAGGCAGACTTGTCAGCTTTGGAATCTGGAGATACTTACATGTATCCTCAAGTGTCGGGATTGTACCATGTTGGTGGTACTCCCTAACCATTGCGTTCACTACCCAAAGATGAAGGTGTTGGGTGGGTGAGGTTGTTCTATGACCTACAGGGGTTGCAACCATAACTGATGTTCCAGAATAGTCACTTGAAGAAGACGTGATCTTGAGTCAAGGTGTTGTTTTTGAGAGAATTATATGTAGTCATGAAGAAAACATGAAATAAGTTCACTAGTCAGTTCATCGTCACAAGTATGAAGCATTCTTAATCAGTTATGTACAGGTAACACAATTGTCCTTTCTTATTCCCGGTTCATCCATTTTTCTCACACAATTTTTTATAGAGATAATGGCATATTTTAAGGGAACCCTAGTTACATTGGATATTACATTGGGCATACCAAAATGGAATGATTCATGGTCCATTTATAATTTTTTTATTTGATAGATTCACATCATGTTCACCATTTTTGTTCTGCTCGAAAATGCATGGTGTCCCAGGTTTAGGAGATAAGGTGCCCAATGACCATAATAATTCATTTATTCTGTAATTACATGCCTTCATAACGGGTTTACCATTTTTTCTTCCATTTTGAGGATTGATCTTGTGGGTTCAAGTATAGTTGCACAATCATTCACACCTAGTTTATCATTTTCATCTCTTATAAACTGCCAACAACTCCCACATCCATAACAAGGTACATACTTGCTTTCCAAAGGTAGATAGTCAATTAGGGTTTCAAACCCAATAACACTTAAAAACTCACATTATTCAAGAGGATGGGAGTTTTATCTCATCACACCATTTTTGGGGGTATTTATTACCTATTCCAAGACTCTCTTATAGATTTAAGATATCTTTATGAACCTCTTCCTAATCCCGATGCAGAACTGGTTGCCCTAACAAAATGACCAGGTGTTTAATCCTTCTATGTGTAAAAGGGGTTCTATTAATGAGACAATATGTATATATCTGAGGTTATACACCCATTTCCTGTTATTTCTTATCAATTGGTAGTTGTTTATATTTTGAATTCGTATAACTCGTCACTCTAGAGTTTAAAACTATTCAGGGAGGCGATTTGTGTTTTGAGGTTGGGATTGAACCTTTACGAGGAATCATATGTATCCTATTTATAACAAGAATAAAAACCAACATATTTCATTTCAACCATTTAGTTTAGCATCACATGAAAAAGACATATATGAGGGCACTTAAGCACTAGTAATTGAGCTCGAGCCTTAGTAAGGCATCATACATATCCCACTTATAATAGGAATCAGAGTCATTGTTGTTCAATAAAACCTCAATTTGCTGATGGGTGGTGATAGATAATTAATACTCATGAGGTTTATTTCCCCAGGGTTTACCAATATGGTAGTGCCTTCGAGACTTACCCTGAGGTGGATGCCCTTGTATAGGGGAAGTTGTATTATGCCACTGAATGGGGCATGCGTACTAAGGTTTTCCTAGCTAGGGAGATTTATGATGCAACTGATGTGATTTTTGAAAATCCCTAAGACCACTTGATCCATGCTCAGTGTGAGAAACAAGGGATAACAAGTGATTATACTCACAACATGGATGTGAGACTTATGCACCAGGCAACCCTAGAGGAGTGTTTGAAACAGAGCTTGGGCCTTGGGAAGACGTCCTATGTATCTAACTTATAGTATTAATTAGAGTTATCATAGTTCAATTAGCTTCTCAATATACTGATGGATGATGAGGAATGATAATCCTATAGGAGAGTTTGGGTCCCATGGGCTAACATGTCCTGAGTGTCTACTCAACATGGCCTGGCTATTTGTTAGACATGTACTGAGTGTCTTTCTAACAAGGATGAAATATCCCAGGGTGATTCATATGATTAAAATAGACATATCAAGGTTTTTCAGATGATCTGGATGGAATTTCTAGAGGACTATAAGATAACTTGTCTAAAACATCTGAGATTCTTTGTGTGATCAACACAAACACACCCAGGGGTGTCACACGACCAAGGCTGACATGTAGGAAGGCTGTCACATGATTTGGTTGGGAAGTATGGAGGAATTCAAATGAAAAGACTTGGATGACACATCCAAAGGACTTCATAGGACTTGGATGATATGTCCAGAGGATCCTACGTGGCTTGAATGACATGTCAAAAGGACTTCACGAGTCATGGTCTGTATATTTGGGTGTTGTCGCATGATCTAGATAGGTCACATGAAGTGAATAATGTATTAACATAAAAATAAGTGTATCTATATTCACATAAGTCTTCTATAATTTTTAGTCTTTATTACATAGATGCCTCAAAATTTTTCAATCATTATCTTATTGAGGCTTTGCGTGATCAAGTCTATATGCGGAAATTCTTTCTCATAATCTAGTTAGCACACCGGGCGTCCTTTGTGTGATTAATAGGATGATCATGTGAAGCATATATTCACATCTTATAATCCCTTAGTCCATTCCCTAGATTTTAGTTGGAAAAATACCCTTGAAACCACATAGATTTACGCTCCTAGAATTCCACTTTTCTACACTCTTAGGGGTGTTCCTTTCATCTATGTGTGTGTTTTTTTATGCTGGGGGGATTTATATGTATCACCCTATCAGTTATACGCCACCATACATGTCATGTATATCAAAGATATAATCTAGATTCAGTGGAGGGAGTATTATATTACACACTTATGATCTTGCTGTGGGTCATCCAAGGTGTCACATGATAAATAGATACCATGATAACACTCCATCATCACCATATTTATTTGACCCTGACTTATCAAAGGGATTTCACATAATCATGTTTACATGACAAAGGATCTTTGTACCATTGAGCTGACATGTATGATAGTCTTTATGAGGTCAAGACACTTATGGAGAGTCCCTTGTGTGATCGAATACAACTTTTCTAGGGTTCTTTTAGAGATTAAGATGGCTTGTCGAAGGGTTTTTGCATGATCAAGATCACATGAGGTGCATAACCTCTTCTCATGAAAATAAATGCATCTTCCCTTCATGAGTGTCTTACACCTTTTTCAACCTTTTATTTTCTATTTTACAGGACCGCTAACCTTTTCCCATTGGTTGTCTATCAAGGCATCACATGTTCAGTATAGAATCTTGGGACAATGTGTGAGAATTTTTGCGGACATTCACTTTACTTGTTTGTGATGCGTCATGTGATCAATGCTAGATCTCGTGATAGTGTGTGAGCTTTGTCATGGATAATCCCTACACTTGTCTGTGGTGACGAAGGGGTATCACAAGATCAAATGGGCATGTTTGAGGTCCTTCATATGACATGACAACATGCTCTCGTGTTACAAGGTTGACATGTCACCAGGGGGCTTAATGGGGTATTTCAAATCACATAATCACGTCACATGAAAATCAATGTAATTCATCACCACATGAGGATTATAAAATTTCTACCTTTATTTCATAAGGGGATCTAGGTGACTATTATACATCTATTAATTGACAAGTCACGTGATTAGAGGAACTCATCTGGAAACCTCCATATGACCATCGATGCTGTTTGGATGCCTTCACAAGAACAAGGGCACTCATTTAAGAGGATTTTTATGATCAAAGGGACTCATAAAAGGGGATTCACATGATCATAATTAGATCATGAAATGTTCATGATTTTTCTACGTGTCTTTCCTAGGGTCATGCAATTTCATGTCCTCCCTGGGATTATGTGATTCGCGTAATCTGACTACCTGATCTTTATGTAGCCATGTTATTCCTTCCTTTGTTTTATGGATAAAATAATACCCATGATTTAGGTATTTTTTAAATTCTAGAATTTATAATTCTATTTTGGAGTTAATTAATAACTGCATGTAAACCTTTCACACCTTGAACCAATCCATGACATCAGCCTGACAAAAGATTCATGTTATGTAACCCTTTCATTATGTGAAAATTAACTATAGGCAATGAACAGTCCAAACTCTGAATAAAGAACCCAAACCATCTCTGGTGTTCTCTGAACACAGGGAGAACCCCACAAAGTATTTGTCATATTTATACCCAATCTCCATTAATTCCAACAAACATACATCCCCTAAATTGAGTCCATTTTTCCCAAAAAAGGATCTCTATCCCCAAAATCCCTAAAGCACACCTAAAAAAAATAGGGAAATGAAAATTGAGATGAGAAATACCTAAAATTGGGTAATGGGATGTTACAAACTCCCCACCATAAGACTTTTTTATCCTTGGTAAGTCACGTGGAATAATTATGTATATAAAGAGATGAGGCTACTGATCCCTCATCAATGAATCGTACTCCCAAGTATCATGAGAATCTAATCTATGTGACCATAACACTTTGACTAATGGAATTAACTTCCCATGTAAGTATTTCCCCTAAGAGTTAATACTCTCTAATGGATTCTCCATAGTAGAAACTTTTGGGTCCAACTTGATATCTTCCCAACTCAAAATGTAAGAGGGATCATGATGGTACTTACTGAGCTAAGATATGTGGAAAACATCATCAATGTCCAATAATTGAAATGGAAATTCCAATCAATAAGAAATCCTCAAAATCTACTCAACGACCTCAAATAGTTTAGCATATCTCAGAGCTAGATTTACCTATTTTCGAAGCTAATGGTGACCCAACCAAGGAAAAAAATTCAAGAAAACTTGGTTACTAATGGAAAACTCTAAAGGATGATACCGATGATCTGCATAGGATTTCTATCGACTCTATGCTATAACCAAACACCAACATATATCATGAATCCTACTTAAAATCTTCTGAACAAGACTCAGTCCTACCAAAGAGGTGTCTCCCACCTTTGCCCAATAAAGAGGTGACCTACACAAGTGACTATACAAAGCCTCGAAGGGATCCATTTTGATCAACAACTGATAACTGTTGTTATAAGAAAACTAAACCAGTCTTAGATGGATATCCCAAGATCTAACAAAATCCAAGACATAGGAATATAGAATATACTCCAGGATCTGAATAATATGCTTTGTATATCCATCTATCTATAGATGGTAGGTTTTACTCAAAATTAACTTGAGTCACCATCACCTATTGAAGACTATTTTAGAAATGTGAGGTAAACCTATAACCCCTATTTGAAACAATGGTAGAAGAAACTTTGTGAAACCTCAACCTCCTACACATATAACTTACCCAAGTTTCAACTTTAGTGGTGTTTTTGATCGGAATGAAGTGAGACAACTTTTTCAATCAATCAATCACCACCTAAATAGAATTCCTTTCTTAGGGAGTCCATGGTAACCCAACAAAAAGTTCATGGAAACCTACTCCCATTTACAAAATGACATCATAAGAGGCTAGAACAACCCTGAAGGTTTTAGATGATATGCATTTATCTGTTGGTAGGTGTAATAGTGGGACACATAATCTGTAATGTGATGATTTATACCCAGCCACTAGAATCACCTTCTCATGTAATAATACATCTTCATAGTGACCAGATGAATGGACCATGAAGAAATATGAAAGTAAAAAAACCGAGTTCCTTTAATATGTTGAGATGAAAAACTGATCCTGAAAATAAAGAATACCATCTGAAGAGAGAGACCAACCAAAAATGGTCTCCCCACTATATAGGGTTTCTAAAATTCCCTAGAATTCTCCATCCTACTACTAACCTTACAGAATAGACTCAAGGAGAGTTGATGATAACTAAATACTGTTCAAAATCATACCTAAAACATCCTTCTATTCATCTAGGTGAAACTAAGTGAAGAGTCCCATAAGTATCCACTCCTCATTTGATTCCATAGTAGCTTGTGATGGTACTTTCCCACTGAGATCATGAACAACAACATTACCCTTTACTAGAGTGTTGGAGATGTCAAAGTCAAACGTCTAAAGGTATGTCACCAACCACCTATGTATAAGATTAAATTATTTCTGAGAATAGATATAACTTAGACTCTTATAGTAAGAAAATATCATGAACCTCTCCACAAAAATATAGTGCCACCAATATTTAAGTACATTCTTAATTGTGGAAAGATCCAAATCATGAGTGGGGTAATTATTCTTATGTGGTTGAATCTGGAGAGAGTTTTAAGCCACCACATGATCGTCTTGCATAAGAATGAAACCCAGAAAAGCACTAGAAGCATAAAAAAACCACACACCCCTTACTGGGATTAGGTAAGATCAGAATAGGATCTGATATCAAAAGTCATTTAAAATCTTCAAAATAATACTGAAATTTTCATCCAATATAAATTTCACCCATTTTCTAGTAATATTAGTCAAAGGTGATGTCAAATTTGAGAAATCCTTGACAAACCATTGGTAGTATCCAGCAGTATCAAGGTATATTCGAATCTCAAATACATTTCATGGCTCTTCCCATGAAAAGAAAACCTTCACCTTCTTAGGATCAACTAATAACCCATGATAAGAAATCATGTGACCCAATAACTTCACTTCTTGGATCTATAAATTACATTTAAAAATCTTTCCATTAAAACAATGATTCCTCAGGATTTCTAGAACCAAACTCAAATGATACTCATGATCACACTCAAACCTCGAATAAAAAAAAATATTATCCACAAAATCTACCATAAAAGTGTCAAGATACTCATGGAATATCTAGTTCATAAAATCCCTTGAAACTGCAGGAGAGTTAGTCATACCAAACAACATCACAATATATTCATAATGGCTATACCTTCTCCTGAAAGCCATCTTTGGTATATCGGACTCCTGAACTCTGAGCTGATGATAACCTGAATGAAGACCAATCTTTGAAAAACACTTTCCCCCCTTTAACTTTTCAAAAAAATAATATACATAGGGAAAATTATACTTATTCTTAACCGTTACCCAGTTCAAATTATAATAGTCCACAAATAATCAGAGTGAACCATTTACCTTCTTGGCGGAGAGAACAAGGTTTGCCCATGGTGAAACACTAGGGTAAGAAAAACCTTTTTCCATCAGATTATTCAACTGAATCTTAATATCTTTCAACTATGTTGGTTCCACATGATAATAGGGTATCAAAATTGACTGTGCACCTAGAAATCGATCAATAGTACCAGAGAAATCATCTGGGAAAACTTTAATAAATTCCCAAACAACAATAGGAAGATCAAAAATGGAAGAAATTCCATTGGTATCAACTAATATAGAAGAAAAAAAGATCCTGATCTATGGGTGGGAAAGTCCCCTATGACTGGACCTCAGATATCACTCTCCCCAAAACACTTGAGATATCCCATCAACAATAAAGAACAAAACACGCTAATGATAACAATAAATATCAGCATGATGAGTAGTAAGCCAATTAATCCTGATGATTACATCAAACAAATTCAGATTGAGAACAAGGAAATCCCAGACTAAATCTACATCTGTTATCAACAATGAACATGGAAACTAAAACCAATGCTCTTTTCCCTTTCTTAGAGGTGCCTCTAACTCCATATAAAAGGACATGAGTTTTGTTGTAATTTTAAGAATATAAACAAAATTACCAAATATAAATGAGTGGGAATTAATTATATAAAATAAAGAAATCACTATTGAAGATGTAATAAAGATGGTACCTCTCACTATCACTGGACTCGCATATAACTCCGCTGGAAACTCATCCATTGTGTAAAGGTGCTTCACTCTTGAGGTTTGTGGAAGGATATGTGTAGTATTTTAAGAATCTAACTGCACTTTATTAGCCTTTGTAGTTGAAAATCCTTAACTATAATGAGGTGTAAACATATCCTGATAGAAATGATGCAGATGACCATAACATCCACAACTACTACACATCTTCACAGGTGGAGAACAAGAACATCAGGTGTGCCTGACCTTGACACACTAATAGTAAGTCAGGGGTAGACTACTGGCTATAATTGATGATTCAAAGGAGGTCTTCTACTGAGAACCACTCCTACCACTCCTGTGATGATCATGTTACTTTTGTTCCCCTATATTCCACTGGAGCTTCCACTAGGTGGATCAGAAGGGGAAGAATAATCAACCTTCCCTACCATATCCATCTCTATCATAATTTCCAGGTCTAATATACACACATAAGTTGAAATCTATAGTATAAATACCTATGATATGATACCCAGACACAAACCCTACAAGTACTTATAAGACTTTACTTGGTTATTCTTTACTATCTATAGAGAAAAACGACATGCCTATCCACCTATACCATGGGATCCCACCATCACTTACTGGGACCCTTGAGTCTGAACACCATTTAATTTACCTTGATATTCTTAGGAGTATCCAAGAAGTAAAATATCTTATTGATCTTGTCCAGTAACTCCTCCACATCTTGAGGTTCATTCATACCTCTAAAGGATAGTGGCTTCTCATGTAGGAACTCCCATGATTGATCCCTCTCCCATCCAGCTCTTGGTTGTACCTCAACAAATGTGTTATGAATTTATGGAACATTTTTTTCTACATAACGAACTACCCACATGATAGCCTCAATAATATTATTATCTAGAGGCATATTCTCTTAAGGAGCATATGTTTTACCATCCTAAGGAACCCATGGAATATGTCTTAGAGGAATACCATTGCACACTGAAATAGAAGAAATGATCATACTATAATATAATCTTATTTAAAACCTAAAAACCATAAACACAAACTAATATTAAGAACAAGAACTCAAAATAGGATACACACATCCCAAAACTCCATGGTAACTTGAGCCTCATCATGACAAGAACTAGTTAGAAAATCACCGCAGACTACATCTCAAGTCCCAACAATACTATCTCCAGTCTACCAACATCCAAAAATTGAGCACAACCTGCACTTTGATACCAAAATGTGGTAAACCTGACCTAGATACCCTCTCAAACCGATACCCAACCCGACTACCTCATACCTGCAGGCCATTCCCAATCCCCATTAATTGGAAACTAACACCTGGGAATCAACAAAAACCAAAGAGAATGATTTTGAACAACCTAAAATAGACAACATGACATATATATACACACGATGGGAAGAAATAGTTGAAGAGTAAACAAGAAATATATTTCATATCAAGATGGAAACAATAGAAGTGATATAACCCAAATGTTTCTAAACAATCTCTAAGAAACAATTCCAACAAAAAAGGAAAATAAAAATTGAAATAGATACTCCATGCGATAGCATGGAAAAATTCCCACTATTACACCACTATCTACCCAAACACAACTGATAGAAACCCTTCCACCTCAATGCGGTGCCTATCCTTCCCTTTCATTAAAAGACATAACAAGGTCTACACACTACTTAAGGGGTGCACAGAGTGTGAGCTAAATAGGCTTCGTAGGATCCCACCTAGGTGTTCCATATCAAGTCTATATACAACAAAAAAAACATGTTAAACTTTAAGGGAAAAAGACATTATAATTAGTAAATAGTTTTTTATATCAAAATCATGGTAAATAAATCTCCCCCACATTTCCAAATAATCCAGGATTTTTTTTCTCAAAAAATTTCATATATATCAAAGTATTAAAATAAAATTATGCATCACATATCATATCAAATACAATACAAACCAAAATCATAGTTAACATCACACCAAGGGTCACAATAGGTCAGGTTAGCTAGGACACTCGTACCCATACATATACAATCATGTGCATCAAGACTCTAGATATACGTATCAAATCTAGAGAGCAATGGAATAACCCAGAAAGTGAACCTCCCAATAGTCTCTAATAAGTCCCTAGAATAATAGGCATGAGGAGTATAGAAAAACCCCATGAGTGAACCCCCTAACAGTATCAATGGATGAGACCTATTACTACACCTTCCACCTAAGTACCCAAGCCTTCCCATGTGCTACATTTTCTAAACCATTTCATCAAAATCATTATTTGAAAACCATTTCATAAAACCATTTTGAAATGAATTGAAAATACCCTTTTTTACCAAAATAATGGAAAACCATATTTTCTAAAAAAACCATTTCCACACACACAATTAAATCATGCCAATTAATTTATATTTTTTTTATAAAACTAGAGTAATATAGTTCATCCAACATAGGCTGGAGATAGAACCACCTACCTTAAACTTGGGTTGCACACAGCCACAAAAAGATCCACCAACATGAAATAACTCAAAGATGACAATAGAGGCCCTAGAATCAACCCTCACATCTCAAAACCAATTCAACAAGAAAAATGGTCAGCAGAGAGGAAAGATCACAACATAGCTCAAAGAACGCTCATGTCATACCACAACCAACACAAGGGTTAGCCTCAAAAGGATGATCATGTAATGGAACTATAAATAATAAATAAAAATATCATTACAAATAAATGGATCCATAAATATAGCACAAAAGTGATACCTTTATCAAAGGTAATGAAGAATTAGAAGGATCTATTACCTGAATATATACACCGCAACAACCACGATGATCAATCACTAAAAAAATAGTCCAGAAGGAGTGGAGTTCCCCAAATTCGCCTTGGAGAGATCCTAGATATCAATAGAGAATATGTGAGTTGAATTAAAAATTAATCACCCATACAACACCCTAAAATCACTAATCTCAAAACATTAATGACGTGAAACTGTTTCACACTGTGAATTTCTCAATTAACACAAGATGTTGAAAAACATGTCACCTCTAATTAAAAATCCCAACTTCAACCATTTCATGATGTAGACCCAATTAATGGTGTGTAGACCTTTCACACCTTGAACCAATTCACGACATCAACCCAAAAAAAAATTCATGCTGTGTAACCCTTTCACAATGTGAAAATTCACTACAAGTAGTGAATATTCCAGACTCTGAAGAAAGAACCCAGACCATCTATGGTGTTCTCCAAAATTAGGGAGAACCCTGAAAAGACTTTAAAACATTTATAACTATATAACATTAATTATAAAAAATATACATCCATGAAATTTAGGTTTTTTCCCAGTAAAGGATCTCCATCATCAGAATCACCAAAACAAACCCAAATAAAGTGAAAAAAGAGAGATGAGAAATACATGAAAGTGGATAACGAGATGTTATATATGTTAGGTCAGAAAGGGTAATGAAAGATGGTCTAGAGGGGGGGGGGGGGGTTAATAGACTAGATTGAAAAATTTAAATAAATAAATTCATTAATTAAACTAATTATCAAAGTTAATTATTAAGGTTAATTAACAGTAGAAAAAGTAAATAATGCAAGGATGTTTTTTTATAGTAGTTCAGGCTGAAGTGGGCCTACTCTACTCTTATACATCTCTACTCATTAAGAGATATGTGTGCACTAAAAATTATTTTTAGGGGGAATCATGAAAAAATTATAGAATCATTTTCTAGTGGAGGGATAACCATGACACTAACTTTTGTATGGAGAGTCACAACCCTTATAAACTGACTTTAGACACTAGGAGTCACAAACCAAATAGTCCTGACTTCAGATACATGGAGTCGTAACCCTTAGATCCTGAATTTAGAATTTGGGAGTCACAACCCAAGGAAAAACAATAAAAAATAACTATTTTGTGTGTAAAATCATAAACAGAAAAATAGAGTGCGTGTAAGAGATGAGAAATAGTGTTACAGACTCAGAAACTAGACAAGAGAAGATATACAATGAAAGCACCGATACTAGTTCATGAGATTTAGATTAGCATGAATCATCAAGGAAATTATAGTTGAACTAGAATTAATTTGTCACTTGAGAGAACGTCCAGGTGATTAAATAGAGTCTTGCAGTACGTTGCAAATGCACAACAAGTTCAAAGTTCACAACACTTTCTCTTTAAAAAATAGAGTATTAAATATTTTATCCTGTGTATATGTATTATTATTTCCAGAGATAGAGAAGTATATATAGAGAATAAATGTTTAGCAGTTTCATCAACTCCACTTCCTTCAAATATTCAAAATAAATTAAGTCAAGAGCTTACATAAATATCTCTACAAAAAAATGTAGCATCATTTCCTCTTTATTCCTCTAGAATAAATCTTAAAAAGATTTTAAAATAATTTCAAAAACTCTTGCAATAATATCTCCATAATAATAATAGAATTGAATGATTTAAAACTCCAGTTTAAATCCATTAAAATATCTTTAAAATAGTCAAAATAGTTCCTAAAAACTAGTAGCACAATTTGAAAGTAAATTCAAATATTTGAATTTAAATAATCTTGAATCCTCCAACTTTATTGGTAAAAGACATTGAAATGATTTATTAAATTTTCACTTTAAATATTTCACCAAAAACATAAAAAAAATATTTAATCATAATCCTTATATTTAATATGGATTTATCCAGTAGAAAAAACTTTAAAAATAATCCATATATATATGAAGTAGATAAATTTTCAGCATAAAAGCACAAAGCGATAGTAGCAAAGTAGGGTACAAAAAGTAGGGTACATGAAAGTAGGTTTCACCAAAGTATGGTACACAAAATTAGGGTACACCAAAATTAGGGTACATGAAAGTAGGGTATACGAAATTAGGGAATATGAAAGTAGGGTACACAAAAGTAGGGTACAAAAAACTAAGGTACATGAAAGTAGGGTACATGAAAGTAGGGTGCAAGAAATTAGGGTACACGAAAGTAGGGTACATGAAAGTAGGGTACACGAAATTAGGTTACACAAAAGAAGGGTACACAAAAGTAGGGTACATGAAAGTAGGGTACATGAAAGTAGGGTACACAAAAGTAGGTTTCATAAAAGTATAATTTCCAAACCATAGTTTATAAAAGCAGGGTTTCCAAACCATACTTTGAAAAAGTAGGGTTATAGAACCATACTTTTTGAAAGTAGGGTTGCCTAACCATACTTTGTAAAAGTAGGGTTTCTGAACCATACTTTGCGAAAGTAGGGTTTCCAAGCCATACTTTGTGAAAGTAGGGTTTCTGAACCATATTTTGTGAAAGTAGGGTTTCCAAACCATACTTTGTGAAATTATGGTTGTCGAACCATACTTTAAGAAAGTAGGGTTTTCAAACCATACTTTGTGAAAAACTGGACAACATAATTTAACAAACTTCAATGAATTTTTAAAGGATATTAACAAGAGATTTAGCCTTTGGTCAAAAATACTTATTTGTAGAAAAAAATATCTTTCCAACGAATCAAGAATCGAATAAATCCAAATTCTAATTTTCCAAAAATTATTAAAAAAAGAAGTAATAACGTTCTAGAAAAACTACAGCTATAAAAAAGCATTGTAGAACTTCAGATAATTTATTGACCATTAAAAAAATATTTTTATACTTAGATATAAACTAATAAAATTAAGATAAACATGTTGGATTTATATAAAATCAAGTTTCATGAGAATCATATATCTTTAGAACTTGAATTAAATTAAATACATTAACTTTTCAAAAGTGTAGACTGTAATGTTTCTAAAAATTATAGCAGTGACTTCATTGAATTTTTAGAGTACTAGAAAAACATTTTTAGACTTCCTCATAAACTAATGAAGTTTAGATAAATCTCTTATATATCAAACGTGATAACAATCACACAAATTAAAATAATATTTATTGATATATCATCAAAATAGAGAGGAAAATTAATTAAATAAAAGAAAAACATGCACATGCACAAATAATCTCCCACTTTTTGTTTGATTACAAAACCAAAACATTTAAACCAATTAAAAAGATTTTTTAAAACATTTTAAACCAATTTATCTATCCCAATTTTTTTAAATAAACAAAAATAGAAAACATAAAAACTTCCCCTAAACAAATATAGTAATAAAAATTTAAAATTCCAATATACCAAGATCAAATTTAATTTTCTCAAACTAAGCAGAGTCTAAAGGTTTTGTAAAAATATATGCTAGATTATTTTTAGAAGGGATAAATTATAAAACAATATCACCCTTGTTCACATGATCTATAATAAAATGAAATATAATATCAATATGCTTTGTTCTAGAATGCTGTGAGGGGTTTTTAGATATAGAAATTGTAGAAGTATTATCACAATAAATAGGCACTTTATCAAGATATACACCAAAATCACATAAGGTTTGCTTAATCCATAAAATTTGAGCACAAATAATTATAGTAGAGATATATTTAGATTCTATAGTAGATAAATAAGTTGATAATTGTTTTTTAGATGACCAGAAAATTAAAATTTTTCCCAAAAAATGAAACATACCTGATGTGTTTTTTTGGTCAATTCTACATCCTCCAAAATCAGAGTCCGAATAAAATGTTAAATAAAAATAGTTATATTTTGGATAAAATAAACTATAATAAATAATTCATTTAACATATCTAATTATTATTTTTATATCTTTAATATGACTTTATTTAGGATCATCTTGAAATCTAGCACATAAATAAATGCTAAAAATGATGTCGGGTCTAGATGCAGTTAAATATAGAAAGCTACCTACCATGGCTCTATAAACTTTAAAATCAACAGATTTACCGAAAACATCAATATATAATTTAAAATTAGTACCCATAAGAGTTTTCATAGATTTAGATGGATTGAGACTAAATCGTTTAACTAACTCTTTAACACACTTATATTGATTAAGAAAAATTACATGTTTTCTTTGAAAAATTTAAATTCCAATAAAGAACTTTAATTCTCCCATTAAACTCACGTCAAATTTAGAAGACATCAAAGTAGAAAAATAATTACAGAGTATTTCACTAAAATATCCAAAAACTATATCACCAACGTAAGTTTGTACAACTAAAATATCAATAGAAGTTCTTTTAATAAAAAGATTTGGACTAACTTGAATTTCTTAAAACCATTATTTAACAAAAATAAAGAAAGTCTTTCATACCAAGCATGGGGTCTTTTTTGAGAGTGTAAAAAGATTTAGATAATTAAAAAACATGGTTAAGAAAATTTTCACTTTCAAAACTAGGGGGTTGATAAACATAAACTTATTTAGTTATAAAACCATTTAAGAAATCACTTTTTACATCCATTTGATATAATTTAAAACTTTGAAATCACACAAAATCCAATAAAATTATAATAGCCCCTAACCTGGTAGTAGGTGCAAAAGAATATTCAAATTCTATACATTCTTCTTGAGAGTATCCTTGTGCAATAAGTCTAGATTTATTTTTAAAAATCTATCCAGATTCATATAACTTGTTTCTAAAGATCCACTTTATTCCAATTACCAGCTTATCCTCAGACAATTATACTAAAGTAAAAAAATTATTTATAATAAAATAATTTAATTCATCTTGCATAACAACAATCCAGTTTGAATATTTTAAATCATAATTAACATTAATAGGAAAAAAATAAGATATAAAAGCATAATTGACACAAAAATTTAAAATATAATTTCTAATTTTCACACCAAAATCAACATTGACAATTACATTTTCAACAAGATGATCTTTGTAAATATTCCATGATTTTGGATCACGTTAAGAAGGAGTAAGTTCACCCTCAATTGATTCATCCT
The DNA here is from genome assembly GCA_963277665.1 of Viscum album. NCBI lineage: Eukaryota > Viridiplantae > Streptophyta > Magnoliopsida > Santalales > Viscaceae > Viscum > Viscum album. Next base: position 1,455,296,877 of record OY728161.1, on the reverse strand, counting down.
TATCTTGAGGAATTTCTTCATCGAAATTAAAATCTCTAAACTCATCATCAATAACATTAGAATCAGAATTTATTTTAACATTATTTTCATCAAACATAACATAAACAGATTCTTCAATAACATTTTTTATTTTATTATAAACTCTATAAGATTTACTACTATTAGAATAACCAATAAAAATAACTTCATCACTCTTATCATAAAATTTATCTAAATTATCCTTTGAATTTATAATAAAAAAATTACAACCAAAAACTCTAAAGTAACAAACTTTAGATTTTTTTTGAATAATTCATAAAGAGATTTCTTTAACAAAGGTATAATAAGAATTCTATTTGAAATATAACATGCAGAAAAATTTCCCTCAACCCAAAAATATCTAGTAAAATTATATTCACTTAACATAGTTCTAGAAATTTTAATAAGATTTTTATTTTTCTGTTCTACAACACCATTTTACCGTGGTGTTCCAAGAGTAGAAAAATTATGAAAATATCCATTCTTTTAACAAATTTTTTCAAAATCTAAATTATGAAATTCACATCCTTTATCACTATGAATAGAAACAATCAAAAAAACTTTTTCATTTCGAACTAAATTACAAATAGCAATAAATCTAGAAAATGTATCATTTTTATGAGCAAGAAAGTATACCCATGTAAATCTACTATAATTTTCAACAATCACTAAATTATATTTATTTCGAACAAGGCTGGAAATTTTAGTGGGACCAAATAAATAAATATGTACTTTCTATAAAGTTATATTAATACTTATCTGATTGATGGGTCTAAAATATATTTTGTGTTACTTCCCTTTCATGAAAACATCACATACATGAAGATGTTCTTTCTTCGAGGAATGTGGCTATAAAACATTCTCATGTTTTGAGAGCTTATGTAACATTATGAAATTAACATGACCTAAACATAGATTCCAAAGGATTATTTCATTATATACAACATTCAAACACTTAACATAACATGTTGAACAATTAGTTCAGAAAAATCAATAGTATAGATATTTTATTTTCTATTATCATAAAATAATAAAAATCATCTTTGAAAGCTAAATATTTATCATTTTGAAATTTAAATTCCATTCCATCATCACATAATTGTGATATACTAATTAAATTATGTTTTAGGCCTTCAACATATAAAACTTTCAAAATAAAAGTAGAATTTGAAATTCCAACTTTACTAAAACATTTTACTTTGCCTTTAGAATTGTCTCCAAAAGTAATATTGCCTCCATCACATGTATTTTATGTAGTAAATTTTGATGGGTCTCTGGTCATATGACTAGATCATCCACTTTACATTTACCATATGTTGTTCTTAAGACATCCAAGTCATTTTCCCTTCAAAAATCAATTAATTGACAATTTTGGTACCCAATATACTTTTGGTCCAATAGGATTAGTATTACAATTTTAGGTACCCATACAGAATTTAAACAAGTGTTTTAAGGTACTCTAGCTAATAAATATTTAGAAATATTAGTTTTTGTAAATCCTAAATATTGTTTAAATTTAAGAGAACAACCATTTCCATAATGTCCTTTAATGACGCATTTAAAAAAAGTAACAGTTAAAGTAAAACCATTTTAATTTTAACAAAATGATTTTTATACATTTGGGGTAATATTATATCATATCCAAAACCATCTTTATTTTTATTAGTTTTAGTAAAATACATTTTCTCATGATATTTTTCACAACCTTTAATAAAAACAGATAAACTTTTTTAAGACATTCAACTTCATTTTTCAAAATTTCATTCAAATATTGAATAGATTTTAAATTTTCATAAAATTTTGAATGATAAGTAGAAGTAGTGTTAATTAGTTTTTCATTTTTATGTTAAATTAGTTTATTTTCAGAGATAATTTTATCATTATTTTCTTTAATCTTATTATATAAATAAACAACTTTAAAAATATCTTTTCTAAATCTTTCAATTTCTTTATGCAATTCAAAAATATTCTAATTATTAGAATTATAATCAGAATCGGAACATCTAGAATAAAAACTAGAATTACTAACCTTATCCTATAATTCCATGAAGCACAAGTTAGAAGATTAATTTTCATTTCTATATTGTTCATAGGAATCATATTCTTCTGTACAACTCCAACTAGTGGTCAATGCCTTTTTGTCCTTATTTTTGCATTTGTCTTTATTCTTAAGTTTTGGACAATCAGGCTTGATATGAAATTTCTTCCTACACTCATAACATGTTACATCTGAAGTATTGAAATTTGTACCACCTTTCTTATCTCCCTTATATTTTTCTTTTTGAGGGTTTCTTCTAAACTAGTTATTAAATCATTTTTTTCATTATTTTGTAAACTCCAGTCACAATTTGATCCACATATTCTTTTTCACTATCCTATAGATCAGAATCAAAAGAGTCAGTAGAGACACCATTCACAGATTTAAAAGCTGCACCTTTTCTTTTTGTGGTCTCCTCATCAGTTATGTTCTTCAATTCCAGTTCATATTGGAGTAGTGATCCAATCAATTCATCAAGTGTGTACTATTTGAATTAATAAAATTAATATTTATTTAAGTTAAATATTCATTTATATTTCAATTTTTGAGTTTTCTTGTTGACTATATCTCTGAGAAAATAAGATCTTTGGATTTTTTTCCTAATTCTATGGTTTTTGAATGTAAATTAATTGTGATAAATGGGTACAAATTTATAATAATTTAATTAGAAACAAACACGAGAACAAAAAATGATAGTATTATGGTAATTTACACAATAGGCTGTTATTCCAGTGTATCAGATATTAGATTTTCATTTGAAAATGTATCTTATTATGGATTCATTGAGAAAATAATAATATTGGATTATTACTCTTGTGGATGAGTCACTATGATGAAATTCAAGTGGTTTGATTCGATGATGAGGTGTGACAAATTTATTTAGGATTGTGTATTTTGAGTTATTTACATGACTCACACTCTTTTGACTAATGATCCATATATATTGGAATCAATGGTAAAACAATTTTTTTATGTGAAATATCATCCATGACCTGAATATGGTTTCATTATTGAAGTAATCCCAAGACATATTTTTGATGATGATGATGATGAAATTGACACTAACACTGTTACCACTTAACCCGATCAATTTATTACTTATAATGACTCCAATAGTTAAATTATTATATTTTATTGTGAACTTGAAGTTGTGGTGGGAAATATATAGAATCGTCTATCTATGTTCTTAGTTCTTTTGGTTTAGCTCGACTTGGGTTGTTCAGGTTGGTACTATTAAAATTACTTTACTATTGATAACAAATATTTTGTATCCAACATGACATTCATGTGAATTTTCAATAAACATTGGTTTCAGTTTTCTTTGAGTTTCATTTTCTAATATTGAATTGAAATATATTAAAACGTACCAAACCAAAAAAACTGAAACAATTCAATTAGAAAAAAAAAACAAGATGAATTGAATTGAAACATATTAAACTAGTTATAATGAAAATCAAACTAATGAAAATAATGACCTAACTAAAAAAAAGGAAAAAACAAACTAACCCAAAATATGAACCAAATGACCTAACACCAAAAATGGACAAATGACCTAAACAATTGACCAAAATGAACCAAATGACCTAACCAAAACTGAATTGGATCAAATTTAAAATAGAATAAAACTATATCATACCCATTCTAAAAATGATAATTTGAACATATTGATTTTTCTATGACACATCTTTTATGTTTTGACATTCTTCCCACTAAATATAATATGATTTTTTATATCATTATCATTTATTTGGTTTGAAAATTAGCATTCCTTAATTATGTCATGTACCCTATTATTTCTTGTTTAGATTACACATTAGTTATCAATTCCTAATTAATTACATATTTGTTTTCAAATATAGGAAATGAAAAAAATTGAATTGATACAAAGAAAAAGGATGAAAAATAATAATCACCGCACGAGAGAGATGGGAGTTCACCTATTGTGAGTATTTTATTTCATATATATATATATCAATAACATATAATTCCACGTGATTACTTTTTTTTTACTTTTAATTAGTATCCACCACCTAGGAGATAATTATTCTGTGATGAACCTAGTGGTAGCGGTGCTCAGCCAGATGATGCGAGGTGGGGGGGGGGGGTAATAGAGTTATGTGCATCACTCGGCATACCTGATCACACCCTATCCCTTCATATGATATACCATATAACACACCTTCTTATCCCATTGTGTCTTTAGAGGCACTTGAGATATTTAAGGTGCCTATATTTTCACCACCAATTACATATGATCCTCCTCGTATTTCTTTCATTTATCTGATGATGTATCCTACTCCCCATTCGTATTATACATTTCCACAGACCACTTTACCAGCTTCTTTTCTTTCCAATTTCTTTTCTATAATCTTCTATGTTAATGCTACTTCAACTTCTAATTCAATACATTCCGAGCCTCATGAGTTGACTTTGGATCCCACTCCTACTGCATAGGTTGATGATCCTTCATAGCCTAGGGATCCAGCAACACCCACTGATCATACTAGCTTTGGTATATCTATAGAAATCTCATAATTTTTTTTGACCATAATTTATTTTCATTATAAGATGTATTGATATAATATTTGTTTTTTATTTCATATATGGATCTACCACTAAGCTGTATGGGCATACATGCATGCGTGAGTCGTGGAAACACCAAACTATAATGACCCTTCTTTTCAAGATGGTATAAATAAATTGTTTTTCAATTTTAACCTTTCGTTTAATCATGGTAAAGGTGTTATACAACCTAAATAAGGTCCCAGGAGTGTCCAGGGATTTTTTGGAGCCTGAAGTTCCATAAAATTGGCTAAAGAACTAGGCCACATAGTTATATTAAACCGTGCCACCCAGGTCGCACGGTTAGTTTTAACCATACAACGGAAAATGAAGGTGCATTAGGAGATGATTTTTCTACAACCGTGCGACTCCAGGAACATGATCACGTGAAAAATGTAGGTTTTTGGATAGTGGGTTATCACACAGTTTGCACACGGTTTTCAAACCATGCACCCACTAATTTTGGGTGAAAAGTCCATTTTACTTCCACTTAGGATCTTAAGCCTATTTCTTCCTTTGCCTTGTTTCTCTAGCAGATGGAAATGGTTCTTCTTATCCATTGAGTCCAATGATCCTTACAAGATAGGAATTGAGCTAATTCCTCTGTCTGATATCCAATCCCCGATCCGTTGGAAGCATTGGATCTGTCTTGATAATCTCCCCTAGTCTCTTAAATCCTATCTAAGTTTTCCTTCAAATACATTACGCTATTTAAGTGGAGGTTTGTTTTCCCTATTTTCAGGGAATTGGACTATTTCTAAGATATCTTCTAACCTTCATTGAATATGAGGCCGTTATTGATCAAGGCTTCATCTACGACCTTGAGGTAGGTTCTCACATCATTTTCCCTTTCAGTTTTGATGTTTCGTAATTATGTTGTTGTGTCGTACGCCATTTTTTGTTGAGTTTCTCCTTTTAATTTATTTATTCACATCAAATAAACCATTAAATCTTATTATGCACCTATTTACTCTTTTTTGGTAGTTTATAGGTTTTATGCACCTTATATGGTCACCCCATGGGTGTTCCAAGTGAAATTGGCCATTTTTGGTCAATTGTTAAAAGTACTTGGAACTCCTTTGTTTCTTCTATATTAGCATTTAAATGAAATTTCCCTTGAGTCATGAATATCAAATGGAACCAAAGGAATCTCTTAGGTGTTTGTCCCTCTTATAATTGAAATTTACCAAGTAGGCAATTGACTTGTTTTCCATGTCACCTCTTAAGTGACCCTTTGAGCTTATAAATGGTTTTTCCATGTTTTGGTAATTTGAATGAGTTAATTGGAATTGATAACATGGTATGGTTTATGAAATATGGTATGCTCTCCATTAAATAAAATGAATATATTGATTTTAATGGATCACTTAAAAGGATGGTAAGGCCATGCCCTCTTAATTATGTCATATTAAATGCTTATCATATATTGTAATGTTTTAAATGGAATTGAACTTGAATAAAGGGACACATGAGAAGTGTTTCCTCATGTGTTATGTTATAAACGTGAATATACCTTGCTAATAAATATATGGTATTGATAAATATGTTTCATGAGATATTTTTCCTTATGACTTTTATTATAAATGACTACGCCTTTATATGGGTTATGCATAATGGTAGGGGGTGCTGAGCATGACGAATAATCATGCTCCCTTACATCAGATGATGAGTATGAAATATCACACCAGTTATACTATATGGATTATAGGATGAGGTGACATGCTCTATGATTAGAGTGTTGACATGATGGCTCACTCGTTATCCCAAGTGTTGTAGCATGACGCCTCTCACTCTATTGGGATGTAGGGAATGTTCCCTATTGCATGAGATCATAGGATCATTAGACTAGTCATAGATGTCTAAGTTATGCCCTAGTCTATCCAGCACTAGTATTCTAGGTATATGGAAACTTACGTTCGCACGTACTTGGTTCATATAGGTGGATGCAATATAAAATTAAACTGTATATATATTATTAATACTATATATATAGTGACATGATCAGACACAAATTCCAACCATGAGATGAAGAAGGTATACCCTCCAGGTGTCCTATAGGAACCTAAGTGTATTGGTTATTTATTTTAGCTTTGTTTTACTATTCTTTTTATACATGCACACTGTTTAGTTACAAACACTACTTAGATTACACGTAGACACCGTTGGTGGTGTCCTACTAAGATTTTTATCTCACAACCTACTCAAGATGCCTTTGGTACTCGATAAGATTATCTATATATAGATATTGATAAGGGAAAGGGCCCTACTTCAGGTTGTTGATATGTTTTTTCTTAGATAAAACATAGAGCAGAGAATTAGGCTTTATCTTGGGATGCTTATAGAGAAAATTTTGTTCTTTTTGTCTTTTGTACTATTGTATAACATGGTTGTATATGACTATTTCCTTTTTGTATTATAGAATACCATGAATACATGTATCAGACACAACCTTAGAGGATTTTTATATTATTATTAATTGTTCAGTTATCTATTTACGCTTCTGTAGTTCCTTATCTGTTTATTCTGTCTGTTTATATTATGCTTCTATTGTTGATTATATCTAATTGTATCCATTGTTATACTATAATATGAGGGTATAATCTCCCCATTATACCACATTTACACCCTCTCTTCTAGTCATCAACCTATGGAGTATGGGGAGGTGCGCTTGATGCCATGTAACCCACCGGCTCAAGACACGAGTTAAGTGGATCCCGGTTCAGGATGTTACCAAGTGGTATCAGAGACGGGTTCCTTTCTTGATTTAATATTTGGATAAAATAGATTGGATATTAGGAACACTTGAGACTTGATCATAATCCATGCTTGGGCATCGTGAACCCATGTTTAGGGTAAAGGATGAGTTACCTGAATTATAAATATTTTTCTACGTTTTCCTATTACTGTGGATATTATTTCACTGCTAGGTGATGCGCATGATGTTTTATGGTTATTATTATTATTCTAATTGAGGATTTATTTCATCCTTGTCTTTATGATATTAGGGCAAGGATAATTGTTACATGCATCATTATTAGGCGCACTAGGACTAATATGTCATGCATTTTTCCATGCCACATATATTTTCATCTTGTATTTTCCTATTTCATATTGATAGTGCCTTGAATATATAATGAATTGTGATGACACTTATTATAGGAATTGAAAAAAAATTGATACTTAAAGTGCATGCCTTATCCTAATAGTGTTTTCCTAAATAGTTTAAAGAAGAAACCTTAAGTACTCAATTATGGCATATTGAGAAATAGACCATTCATCACATGGGATGAAACATGTTATTGTTTAAGTTGAATGGATATCATACTTTGGTTCATAAAGAGTATGGTCCCTTATAGATCGAAAGTGGTATACCATATAATTCAACCATTTTAAGTAATTTACACAATCAAACAAGAACAAATTCAAAATGAATGTGACATTTAAAGTAAAACTGGCTATCCTATACATTTGAAACAAAGACTTAGACCTGAACCCAACCTTAGTAGTGGGCAGTGGGGTATCTCTTTTATATTATTATGGCCTATTATAATCTCTTCTTCTACCATCTAGAACTTATATTTTGAAGCAGGTAGAGAGGCATGGTTTTTCCTATAGGAAGGATTTAATCCTGTCCTAGTTTCTTAAATGCAATTTTCTCAGTTGATTAAATCTATTATGAGGAATGTGTTTGTAATTTTAGTATCATTCCACCATGATGTACTCCTATTGTATGCCCTGAAGGCAGTGACGACCATGTACCTGAGGTGGCAGGCCAAGAGCCTCCAGTAATTCCTTTTGTAGAGACACTTGAAGATCCTCTTATTATTCCTAATATGAGCACTAATGCCAAGTTTCAAGAGGTTTTTTTTAAATATTCTTCAGTATATGCAAGGTTTATTTCGATATTCCCTGATCATGGCAGAGTTGACTCACAAATTTCAGCAGCAGCATCCTCCCTCCTTATTAAGGGATGGCTGAACTCATGCTGCGAAGTCTTGGGTAGAAGCAATCCTGTCTATATTTGAGCATCTAGAGATGTATCTAGAGCGAAGGGTAAATATTGAGGATTATATGCTATCTGACTCAACCAAGTGGTGGTGGGATGTAATCACCTAGGTAGATAAACATAGAGATATGGTCTAGGTGGATTTCCAGATGGTCTTATATGTCTACTTCTTTCCCCAGACTCTGAGGGCTGATAGATTTAGATAATTCATGAACCTACATTAGGGGAGTATTACACTTATGGAATACTTTTCTCTTTTCATAGAGATTAAGCAATTCGTTCCTACTATAACTAATTATGATCTTATAACCATTAGATGATTTGAGGAAGGGTTGGTTTATTCCATCCGATCATAGGTCAATGTGTTCATATTGATTAGCATTTATGATTTTTTCAACCAAACCCTAATTAAAGAGAAAAATGTGAGGGGAATATGATGGTGAAAGTCAGGGTGGTTCGAAACCTAAATCTAGCATAGGTACTACTTCTGGGCGTAAGTGTCTCTTTGAGGTTGTTCGTGGGGGTAACAATAACTAAGATCCTCACATGGATAGCTTCTTGATTTGTCACCAGTGTGGTAAGTAGGGATATATGAATCCTTAGTGATTGCAGGAACCAGTGGAGTGCAGAGGCTATGGAATGATGGTCAATATCTAGCATTTTTTGTAGGACTTTTTCCAATAGTTCATAGCGAACAGGGATCTACACCCACTCCTCAGTTAGGAGTAGTAATTAAAAATGGTCCAGTGTACCATGAGATTCATGAATATGGGGTGGATGCGGGGTGGGGAGGGCCTAAAAATCTTGACTATTTAGAGTGCATGCTTATGTGGGTTAAGACCGTGCAGGTGCAGGCCATTATGGGTTAAGACTGTGCGAGTGTAGGCTTAACCGCATGCCTAATTTATTAATCATGCAATTCATTCTTCTTAAAGCCAGCTAGTGTGGTATTACCCATGTGATAGGTAACCATTTATAGTTTTTTCCACTCTACCATAGGAGGAAATGGCTAATCCTCATTTCCCTTGAAGTTCACATCACTAGTCTAGCTTCGGTGCTACTAACATATACAAGTTTCTCTTGATACCCCCCATACTGAGGACGCCCCCTCCTTCACCTAAACACTATAGATGTCGCAAGCCTACTAGTCCCCAGATTTTTAGATGGAAGAGGTGATATAATCAGTGGAGGTATATATGAGGTAGATGGTGAGCACCACCCAGACGTTCTTGAGAATCTCCTTCATGATGTAGTGGACATAATCCTTCAGCTGCTCACTGAGCAGGACCAGGTTTCCGGTAAAGAACACCCTAACCCCTAAATGGTGGGCCAAGACTTCAAACCCTGACATCTCCTCCATTTGGATATGTATTAGGTTCATGAGGAGCTTCACCTCCTTGAGGAATTTCCTGTAGTTGTCAATGTTGAAGGTATACACCATGACATACCAAATGCCCGACACATAGCAGTACTCCAACATCTGGATGACAGCAAGAAAGCCAACATTATAGCTGGTGGAAATGGGGAGTTTTTTTATATCACCAGTTTTTATTCATGTTAAAGATGATGTGGTAGGGGATCATCCCCACATCTAGGATCAGGAACAAGAGGTTCTGGGCTAGTTTCCCACTAGCGGCGGAGAGGTTCTGGATACTCATACTTTTCTCTATATTTCTACTAATTTGATATAAGAAATATATATATCATTTAAATTTATATAATTAAATAATTTATTTTTTTAAATGCAGGAAAGCCCGCAGGCTACCCAAAAAATTATGCAGGGTGAGGAGGGATTGATATTTTTTGTTGGCATTGTATGTGGGATTTTGTGAAAAAACCCATGCGGCCTTTGCCTCCCTACCCCAGTCTGCCCATTTTGAATCACTAGTTAGGTGTAGGTTCAGTAGGATCACAATAGGTAGGAAAATGGAATACCACTGGCCGATCAGGCCAAGGTGGCGGTTGAGGTAGAGGTAGTTAGGCTTATGATTATCAACGCTAACAGAGTGAGCTTTCTCAAGGTTATCAGGAAGTGACTTAGGGTCATGGTACATGCCAGTTACATGTATTATAGACTATGAATGAAGAGTAGAGTTCCAAACTTTCTATTGTACGAGGTACTATTCTAGCAGCCTCCACTTTAGTGTTTGCTTTATTTGACACAGGTGTGTCTCACTCATTTATATTTGAGGCAAACACTAAGAGTCTGGACCTCAAGATCTAGAAATAATATGGTTCTATAGAACTAGACACACCATTAGGTATCCATTACGAGGGAATTAATAATTGTAATATTTTTCCCTTGAGATAGGCGATTACCTTTTCATGTGAATCTTTACATCCTTGAAACGAAGGGCTTTGACATAATCATTGGGATGGACTGGTTAGTTCCCAATTGATCCCATATTGATTGTTATCATCATAAGGTGATGTTTACATCACTAGAGAGTGTTATGTGTGCTCATAAGGTAGAATGATATCTCAGTATGACCTGAGCAGCAGAGGCTGGGTAATATAACAACACAAATCACCGGTATTTTCCTCAACAACTAGGGGTTATGACCCTCTATCTTTCCTCCTGTGGTGGAGCATTTTAGATACATCTTTACTGATGAATTCTTTATTCTACCTCTAGTGAGAGAGGTAGATTTTACTATTGATCTTGTACCAGGTGAAAAAACAGTGACCATTCATCTTTATAGGATGGCACCTAAAGAGATTCCAGATCTTAAGAAATAGTTATAGGATATAGAGGATAAATGTTTTATATGCCCCAACACTTCTCCTTAGGGTTCACCAGTCCTTTTCTCTAAGAATTCAAATGGTACCCTCAATCCCTTCATGGATTACCATCATTTTAATCAGCTTATAGTAAATAATCAGTATCCACTTCCTTGAATATATGAACTCTTTAATTAGATATGAGGAGAGAATGTGTTTTCAAAGATATATTTGAGGTCAGGCTATCATCAGGTGAGTTTTAGGACTTCAGACATACCTCATACAACTTTTAGGAGAAGGTATGGTCTATACAAGTACTTGGTCATGCCATTCAGACTCATGAACACACCTACTATCTTCACGACTCATATGAATTAGAATTTCCACCCATATATAGATTCATTCATGGTTTTGTTTTTTAATTATATATTGGTGTATTCATAATCAAAAAACGACTATGAAATTCATCTTGAGACCATGCTGAATACACTGAGAGAGAACCAACTCTATTCTAAGTTCAGTAAATGCCACTTTTGGATTGATAAAGTACACTTCCTAGATCAAATCATCTTAGAGTTAGGAGTTTCAGTAGACCTAGAGAAATTTAGAGCTATAGTTTCTTGGGATTATCCAAATAATGTCTTTGAAATTCAGAGTTTCTTAGGGCTAGCTAGATATTATAAATGCTTCATCCAGGATTTCTAATGCCTTTTATCACTACTTATAGGCTTGAAAAATAAGGGTGTGAATTTTGTTTGGTTAGAAGATTATGAAACAGAATTTCAGGAGTTGAAGGGTCATTTGAATTCAGTGCTGATACTGATTCCATCAAAGCCATGCAGGATCTATACTATATACTATGACACATCGAGTATCTGGATTGGAGATGTTACGATGTAGGATGAGCGAGTCATCGCATATGGGTCTCATCAGTTGAGTCCTCATGAATGGAATTACCCAATGAATTGTAACATAAACGGATTATTTTAAATTTATTTTTCATGTAATTTATATTCTTTCTTTGTTGCGGGGGTTTCCCATGCATTTTTGGAGGAAATGGTGGGTTTTCAAGATTTGGGCCCAACCATGAGCCCATTTCCAGATTTAAAAACAAATTTTGTTTCTTTTATAACTCCTTTTTTTAAAACATTTTTCATCCATTCCACTTTCTACTTAGCCTCCCCCGACCTATTAAAACCACCATATCCATTTTGACCCCTTAGGAATCCATAATCATGGTGGATTTGGGTGATTTATTCAGGATTTGGGCCAACCTGTGATCCCATTTTCTGTTTAAAATAATATTTCTTTTATATATCATTCAATTTTTAATTTTTTTTAGTGATTAAAACTCTCACCCAAGAAAAATAGTCCTAGGAGTTCCCCCCATGTTCATTTATCTCTCTTTGGATCTCATCTTCATCTCAGATTAGGGAAAAATTTCTCAGGATTTCTCAAATTATCCAGATTTGAAAAGGTAATTTGTTTCTTTTATAAATCCTTAATTTTTACTATTTTCCCCAATTTTAGTTCCCAATTGACCTCCTTAGACTTATTTAAACCTCCATATCAGTTTTGGCTTCTTGGAGATTCACCTATTGGTGTATTTGGGGCGATTTCTTCAAGATCTATCAAGTAATTGGGTTTCCTTTTTCCTCCTCTCATTTTCTTAGGGTTTATTCCATTTTTCTTGAAATTACTAATGTCTAGAAAGTGGGGATTAGAACATAGGGTTTAATCATGTATTTTTTGGTCTAATATTGTGGTTTTAGGTTTGATTTAACACCCTTGTGGTGCGGAAGTGGTGCGGTTGAACATTCACCTAAGGATTTGGTATTTTTGACACTTATGGTAGGTGATTCCATGTGTAAGAACTACCAGATGAGTTAGATTTGGATGATTTATATTTTTAGCCTACCCCTCCATCATTTTTCTTACTGATAAAATTATTTTTGGTGGCATTTGTTAAGAAATTGATCTTTAAGTTCCATTTTTGTGTGAAAATGATTGTTTTACATGTGCATTCCATGTTGTACAATTTGGGGATATTTTATAATTCATGGGGGGGTCTTATTAAAATATTTTTATACTGAAAATTCTGGTTTTGGGTAATATTAGTGTTCATTTGGTTTTCAAATATGGCTTTTAGATGGATTTAACTGCAAAGTTTGGTTATATTCCTTGAAAATGTTTTATGGAAATTATAAATGGTTTATTGAGTTATATAAATGGTGAAAAGAATGTGTAGAAACTATTTTGAGTGTGTATGACCTGAAATGGTGTTTTTATATGAAGATGTAATTTGGTAACATTTGGAAATTGTTTGATCACAAAGGGGGAAACCTGAGTATCTAGGTGGGAAGATGTGTACTAGTATGCTAGTGATACGGAATGGTTTTGTCCATGTTTTAATTAGAAATTTGGACATTGAAAACACTAAGAAAACTACAATGATGATGATTGGGGGACTACTAGGTTATGGGTATGTTCCGTACTAGTGGATCGTGCATGAGAATGTATATTTTTATGGTTACTTTACACCGAGATACGAGGTACATGGGGCTCGAAACTAACTAGTTCCTAAGGATGTTCCCATGATTAGTGATCATTGAATATTTTGTATTTATCATTGGATTATGGTGTATTTGGATAGAAAACTAATTAGATTATATGTTTTATTGAAATGTGTTCATCCTTTGAAACCATCCTTTGAAAACTATTTACTTTAAAAAGTTTTGTTCTTTAGAAATTATTGCCACCATTTATTGTTTATTATAACTTGTACACCTTTTATCCTGTATTGATTACTATATGGAATATTTGGGTGATATACTATTGGTTTTAGGATCACACCCTACTTACACCTTTGGGTGTAAGTATACTTGATCATGTTTGATACAGGTAAAGGTAAGGCCTTGGGTGATGGCGGTTCAGGTTGTTAGTTTCCTTCCATGGTGCGGTGTTGTGGAGATGGCTCATGGGTGATGACCCCTTGTCATGTGGTGTTCCTTGGGATATTTTATTGATACTTTTATATATATTTGGACCTATTGTGTCAATTTTAAGACCATGAATTCAGTTCTGAATTTTATTTAGGGATTGTTTGGTTAGTAATTTTTAGATTTAGTTTATTGATTGTCTTTGGTTGTTAAATGATTCTAAACTCAGGTAAATTGTTCCCAAACCAATATTTAAGATACCTTGGCAATTGTTCCAGCCCATGGGTATAGGAAACTCCCTTCGGTCCTTGCCATGGTTCGGGTCAGGTTCTGGTTTTATGGCGACCAGATTTGGTTCGTGACATGCATGACCTTGAGCCAGCTGCTATAGTTCATGCTTTACATTGTTGGAGACAATATTTAATTAGAGAGATTTTTTTGGTTTTTAATGATAAAAAATCCTCAATTACATCATTACATAGTGTTATATTAATCTTATACAATGTAGGTGGGTTTAGTACCTACATTAATTTGATTTGGGCTTGCCTACATGCCTAGAAAAGGAAATTTTGTGGCTGATGCTATGAGATAGAAGAATCAGACACAGGAAGTTCAGGAATCCAATGGATAATGGTAGCTTATGGACTTCTTCTCAAAGGTAAATGTTGAGATTCTGAAGGACCATGGTTATACTATCCTCTCAGCCTTTTTAGTGACTTATACTCTTATGGAATGGGTGATAATGAGATAGTTATCTGATCCCGAAGGCCTTGTCCTAAGGAAAAGTGTCTTAGATGATGATACATATTTTGGTTGGATCATTGATAGGGATGATACCTTATTGTTCCATGGAAATGTATAGTTCCCAGTTAACATCCTAGAAAAGCTAATGCAAGAATTCCATACCTCAACACGGTCAGTTCACCCTGGTGTCACCAAAATTTATCAAGATCTACGATGCTAGTATTGGTGCCCTGATATGAAACATGAGATTGCTGGATTCATCACTCTATATTCCACCTATTAGAATGAGAAGAAAAAACATAAGGGACTGATGGGTATTCTATAGTTTTTGTCCATTCTAAAGTGGAAATGGGTGATGTTTTGATGGATTTTTTTGACTAGTCTACCCAGATCACCTCAAGGCAATGATATAGTGTGGGTTGTCATTGATTGTTTGATGAAGGTCACACACTTCTTACCTATGTGATAGACCTTCATGGTATATGAGATATGGAGGATGTATGTTAGATAGGTTGTATGTCTTCATGGAGCTCCTCGTTCTATCATTTCTGATATAGATTCTCATTTCACGTCATGGTTCTAGTAGGGGTTGTAGAAGGCCTTGTGTACATAGGTTCTTTTGAGCACGACTTATCACTTGTAGACTGATGAAAAAATAGAGTGTACTATTTAGGTGCTTTAGGAAATGATCTATGCTTGTGTTCTTGAATTTGGGGGTTCTTGGGAGAAACACATTCCCCTTACTAAGTTTTCTTATAATAACATATTTCATGCTACCATTGAGATCGATCCCTATGAATCCTTATATGGTAGGCCTTGGAGACCACCTATGTGCTAGATATAGGTAGGGGAGGTAGATATTCTTAAACCACATCTCATGCAGGAGACTATAAAGCAGGTCCAGCTGATAAAAAAATGCATGTTGATAGCTCAGTCCAGACAGTAGTTGTATGCCAATAGATGATGATGACTTCTTGAATTCGATGTTGGAGACTAGGTTTTTTATGAGTCATGCCCAGGTTGGGGAATATATGTATTCAGAAGTAGGGTAATATCTCATCGAGGTTTGTTGGAACCTTTAAGGTTGTGAAATGGATCAGACCCGTGGCTTAATAGTTGGAAGTTCCTCAGAGATACTGGTCAATGCACAATGTCTTTCATGTATCTCAAATTTTCCAACACTATATATACCCATTTCAATTCTTCCATACTGATGAGTTCGAATTGGATATAGATGCTTCCTTCAAGGAGTATCTATCACATGTAGTGGATCAGATCATGAATACACTTCGAGGTATATCAGTTCCTTTAGTACAAGTGATATGGAAACACGAACAAGTATAGGATTAGACCTAAGAGTGAGAAGATGATATACAAGATCAGTGGACCAATCCATTCTTTTATGATACCTATTTACCCTCATAAGGACAACTCAGGGATGAGTTTCTTTAATGAGTGGAGGTTGTAACAACCTGTATTTTCATGAAGGTATAATTTTTTTTTTCAATTTGAACATTTCATTTAAAAATGGTAAAGGTGTGCTACATCCTAAGGAAGGTCCTAGGAGTGTCTGAGGCTTGTTTGGAGCCTAGATTTATAGAAAATGGGATAAATAACTAGGCTACATGATTAGATTAAACCGTGTAGCCTAGGTCACACAGTTAGTTTTAACCGTGTAGGGGAAAACAAAGGTGTAGCAAGAACTATAAGTTTGTCTGCAACCATGAAAATCTAGGAGCACGACCGTGTGATAATTGTAGGTTTTTGGATAGTGGGTTATCACATGGTTTGTACATGGTTTCCAAACCATGCACCTAAACCGTGTGCCCCCAAATTTTGGGTGAAAATTCCATTTTACCCCCCACTCAAACTCTTAAGACTATTTCTTCCTTTGACTTGTTTCTCCAGCAGATAGAAATGGGTCTCCTACTCCTTTGGGATAAGGATCCTTCCAAGCTAATCATTGAGATAATTCCTCAATATGATGTCTTATACTCAATCTATCAGAAGCATTGGATGCATCTTTGTAATCTCCACTAGTCTCTTAAATCCTATATAAGTTTCCCTTCAAATCCATTATGCTATTTAGGTGTAGGATCATTTGCCCTATTTTTAGGACATTGGAATGTTTCTTAGATCTATTCCAACCTTCTTTGAATCTGAGGTCAATATCAAGTGAGGCATCATCTAAAACCTTGAGGTAGGTGGCCACATTGTTTTCCCTTTGAGTTTTAATGTTTTGTAATTATGTCGTTGTGTCACACACCCGAATTTTTCCAAGAATCTCCTTTTAATTGATTTATTAATATAAAATTGACCATTGCATATTATTATACACTTATTTAACCTTGTTTGGTAGTTAATAGGTCATATTCACATTATATGGTCACACCATGGGTTTGCCAAGTTAAATTGGCCATTTTTGGTCAATTTTTCAAAGTGCATGGAACTCCTTTATTCCTTTCATATTAGCCGTTAAATGAAATTTCCCTTAAGGAATGAGTATAAAATGGAACCAAAGGAACCCATTAGGTATTTTTACTTCTTATAATTGGAATTTCCCAATTATTTAATTGATTTATTGTCCATGTCGCCTCCTAAGTGACCCTTTGATCTTATAAATGAGTTTTCCATGTTTTGGTAAATTGAATGAGTTAAATGGAATTGATCACATGGGTTAGTTTATGCAAGATGGTATGCTACCCCTTAAATAAAATGAATCAATTGATTTTAATGTATGACTTAAAATGATGGTAAGGCCATCCCCTCTTAATTATGTCTTATTAAATGATTATCATGTATTGTAATTATTTAAATGGAATTGAACTTGACTAAAGGGACACATGAGAGGTGTTACATCATGTGTTATGTTATGAATATGAATTTGACTTGGTTATATATATATAGGCTTGATAAATAAGTTTCATGAGAGTTTTTCCTCATGCATTATATGATAAATGAATATTCTATTATTTGTACTGTGCACAATGGTAAGGGGTGTTAAGCATGATGGATAATAATACTCCCTTAAATCAGGTGTTGAGTATGGAATCTCACACCAGAGATAGTATATGGATGATGGGATGAGGCACCATGTTCCATGATTATAGTGTTAACATGATGGCTCACTCATTATCTCGAGCATTGTAGACTAATGTCTCTCACTCTACTGGGATGTAGGGAATGTACCCTATTGCATGAAATTATATGACCATTTGACTGGTCATGGATGTATGAGTTACACCCCATTCTAGTCAGCACTAGTATTCTAGGTATATAGACACTTACATTTGCATGTACTTGGTTCATATAGGTGGATATAATATAAAATTAAATTGTATATATATTGTTAATACTATATAAATAGTGACATGAACAAAAACACATTCCAGTCATGAACTGAAGTAGGTAGACCCCGCCAGGTGTCCTATAGGAACCTGAGTGGGCTGGTTATTTATTTTAGCTTTGTTTTACTATTCTACTTATACATGTACATTGTTCAGTTATGAGCACTACTCAGATTAAACATAGACACTATTGGTGATGGACTATTGATATTTTTATCTCACACCCTACTCGATCTACCTTTGATACCTGGGAATATTATCTGTCTACAGGTATTGATAGGGGAAAGATCCCTAATATAGATTGTTGATATTCTTTAGCTTAGATAGAGCATAGAGAAGAGGACCTGGCTTTATCTTAGGATGCTTATAGATTATCTTTTGTTCTTTTTGTCTTTTGTACTATTGTATAGCATGCTTGTATCTACCTTTTCCTTTTCTGTTTTACAAAATTCCATGAATACATGTATCAGACACCACCTTAGAGGATTTTTATGTTATTATAATTTTTTAATTTATCTATTTTCACATCCTTAGTTTCTTATCTATTTATTCTACCTGTTTATATTATGCTTCAATTTTTGATTGTATCCATTATGCTACTATAATATAAGGGTATATATTCCCCACTGTACCACCCTCACTGCTAGTTGGCAGCCTCTAAAATACGGGGAGGTGCAGTTGAGGCCATGTGACCCACTGACTTGGGACATGGGTTAAGTGGATCCTCGGTCAAGATGTTACATGAACACAACTGATGGTTGAGTACAATGAGGATAATAAAATGATTGAAAAAATAGGGTGAGAATATAGGAGTTTTATAGAAATGCTTGACAAATACTCTAACATCATTCCTATCAGGCCACTCTCCTAAAGACACATTGAAAATGAAGTAAAGGATAATTATTGGGCACAAATATGGGTAAAAAATTTCATTTTATTTAATGTTATATTATTATTTTATTTATATGAATTAATATTTTCATGCCAATTTCGTTATAATTTTCCCGATGGTGAGGTTGCGAGGACAACATGGCTCATGGATTTAGGTGTTCTGTGGAGAGCATATAATCATAAGTTGTATAGTGGATGGTGTGCTAGATTTATTATATATTTAGAGGCTATAGCTATAATGAATTAGTGTCCAATATTACATTATTGGTAAATTATTACTTATTATAAGAGTACTGAGTTTAATGTATTAATCAAATTTGAGTTTTTTGAATGAAAATTACTATGATTTGAATTAGTAATTTGTTTTGTATTATTGGAAATTCCTTTTTAGGAAGAGTCAAAAGGAAATAAAAAAATGATACTATGAAATACCTCCACACTTTGGGGTACACTACGATGCTAGAACATGTAAGGAAATAGGTATGTCACTCATTTATAATTTTTCTATTTAAATAAATTAAGGAAATAAAATTTATTGAATTGTAAATTATATAGATTAATTATAATTTTTTCATAACAAATATATTAATGTACATGTGAATTTATGAAAATTATAATATATTGATCATAAAAAATATATTAAAGAGTTTGTTGATGACTTGACTTAGGAATTTGATTTTTTGTTTAAAAAAGGAAGCATGGAATTGTAAATATTTTTTATATGTTTTCTTCAAAATTATGGTTGTGTATCACATGATTTATCATATAAAAATATTTTTTTTTGAATTTAGGCATGGTTTAAAACTAAAGAAAAATATAAAAAAAATTGGTATGGATTATTTGATAATTTGGAATCCAATGATGATGAATTTACCTAAATGTGCAGTGTTCAAGTGTAGAGAATTGATTAAGCACCAAAATTCATAATTTTTCTTTATAAGTTCACTAATTATATCTCCCATAATTTCATATAACATATATAGTTATTATATCTTTAAAATTATGGTGATGTTTTAAGATTATTTTGAAATTGTTATAAAATTAGTATTTTAGTGTTTAAAATGATTTATAATATTTTATCTGATGATGTATAGGGGAATATGGTTGAGTCCAACCACCCCACAAAAGAAAAACCATAAATTTATCCTTAAATGTAAGAATAAATTCCATTTTATAAAAAATTTTATTAATATAAATGGTGTGGTAGAATGGGTATGTTTAAATAAAAGTCAAAGTATCAAATCCATTCCACCACAGCACTTAGTTCGCATACCCTCTCCCATCCCTAAACTACAGCATAACAAATCACCATACCCCAAACGCTCCTCACTTTTGAAACCAAATTAGAAACTCACCTAAGAGAGCTAGTGGGGTGCTCAAACCCTTTAATGTGAATAGGAAATTTTAAGTAGAACTACACCCACCACATAAATCCCATCCAAGTCTAATTTGGACAAACCCATCAATAACTCCTCTTCCAGCACCCACCTCACATGAAGCCATCACCTCAAGTGATTCATTTATGAAAATAAAAAACCAATACCTATGATCACATTATTTTCATCATGGGATAACTTCTAACCTACTCTATTGTGATGCATGCATTCCTAAACTAATTTTATCACTTTATAATCAGTAAATATGCCTTGCATCTTCCAATATCCATAAGTAAGAATAAAATTAGTTAGAACTTAATCCCAGTACCATGAAAATCAATACATGAAAATTTCTCATTCCCTACCATCTATAAAGACCTTTAGACTTGAACCAACATATCTTTCCACTAACTCTAGTGTAATTAGATAATTGAATCCATCATTACCAATACAACTACTCATCATGTTCTCAAAGAAATTCTTGAGTTAGTACAAAAAGTCCAACCAAATCCAACATAGAAGCTCACCTATCGAGACCCAATTATACTGATTACCAATCCATACCACCATCCTTTATCATACTAAATAATTTATCCTTATACAACTATTTTTAGGGTTCCATGAAGTAGTAAAGCATTTAAACATCCATGTAAAACTTATCCAAAACATCTTCTTTGGATAATTTTATCATTTGAAGTTATCAAATAAAATCCATCATTAAAAAAAACATATTTGTAACTCAAAGGTGGACCTAATAAATTTTTAGAAGATTATAGGATGAAATTACTTACTTTAAAGCAATGAACATTGTAGAAATTTCCATATTAAAACCTTATTTAAACCACTTCTTATGCCCATTTAATAACTCATTATCTCCCTTGACACTCACACATATTTATTCACCTATACCACTCTTAATCTAAATTTTTAATTAAATTCCAATAGCGTAAACAAGTTATTTAATCCAAATAATAAAGTATATCATGTAAAAGATATTTTACATGTCAACATGCCACATAAAGATTTAAATAAATCATTATAAATCATTAATGATCACTCACCAAAAAAAGAAATCTATTAAAACAAAAAATTACAAAACCTCAATATGATTTAGTGTTGTTAATGAAAAAATAGACACCTTTATCACCTTTAAACATTATTCTATCAATTTACCCATCTAAATTACATGGAATGATTTTTTCTAGTGTTTTATAGAATCAAGAACCACCAACCCCTCCTCCCAATTTATTCCTATACTCTAAAACCCCAATACCAACTCAAAATATATTCAAAATAAATTCAAATAAATAAAAATTAGGATCATTTCATACCTAATACCAACTCATTCAGTTATAGATTATACTGAATTTATCATCATCCTAGATATAGACCAACATAACCACATAATATCATAGAAATCTCACAACTATTAAGCTATGTTTCAAAATCACTTTCAAAAAGAAAAATTCTATAAATATCAAAAACTATTAGAATATGTCACAAACATGAACCTCGCCACTAAGGGAATCCAAATATAGTAAATAAAGACAACACTAACCACAAAAATACAAAACAAACTTCTGCTAACTACTCCATTCTCCTCAGGAGACATCATTTTATAATAATTACCCCTTTGAAATAAGTATTAAACCATTTGAAATATTTTATGTTTCATAAAAAAACCTTAAAAAAACATTAGAACACTACTTAATCTTCTTCAAACTATCAACTATCTATACAAGGAAAATAGAATCCTTCTCAAATATATAAGATAAATCAACCAAGGCACCTTATCCAAGTGATAGGGTTGAACCATACATCATCTCCATAACACTTCTAAGATAGATAGTGAGGTTAGAAAATATCTCATGAATTATATAAAAAAATTAAAAACATCATATAATCCAAGGGAATACCTTCTTTAACTTTCCATATCTTTCAAACATAACCAAGTAATCACCACCAGAAAGACATCAATTACAGCTCAAGCCTCACCTTTCATGAAACCCAAAATTGGGTTTTAATTCAAAATCTCAGAAAGGCCTCCTTATTTAGGAATATATAGTAGAAAAATCATAACACTAGAAACAAAAAATATTAATAAATGAAAAACACAACTTCAACCAGTGCATGAAATGTTAAAAAAATAGGGGCTAAAAGTAGCCAAACACTATTATTAATTCCAAAAACATCAAGAAATTATAAAACATTAACTATTAATTAAACAAATAGTAACTAGTAAATAAGCCATCATTAGTTAACTACTAACTCATTAAATTCTATTTTTCAAACAATGGTATGTATCATTTAAATAGTATATTTCATTTCATTCCTCCTAATGTAATTTCAATAATATATAATTTGATTGGAAAGCTATTATTATTTTATAGTATGTAGAGTTTTGAATTAAATAGATAAATAATTCTAGATTATATCTTAAAGGTGACATTTTTAGTGGGATATCGACTAATGTTACCCTCCAAAAGACTTAAAATGCAGATTGATAGCAAACATTAACATGCTTATTTTCTTTATAGAACTAGTTATATTTTTTCTTTATAATTTCTAAAACCCACCTAACAACTACTTATACCATGCCTACATATAAATTGACTCAATTCTTTAAGAGGATTAAGGTTTCATTTGAAAACACTTGTAAAAACTGTTTATATAGAATTGATTTGGATTGCTCATGGAAAGTGTGTTTTTTCACTTATACATATGTTATTTTATTCTATAATTTAATTATAAATGGTTAGTTTTTTTGTAAGTAATATAAAAAAAAATCCCAAAACAAAGATCAAAATGGGTTCATAACAGTTTTTTGAGTTCGTTGTTTGAAAATAAAAATATAAAATGTTTTCCAACAACAAACAAAAGACAATGTTAGAGAAAGAAGTAACGAGTGTTCATAACTCATATTTGGATTCTATGGATTTTTCATGGAATGAAAAATAATTGTTTTTGTTTATCATTGATATTTCCATATGACCATTTTTAGTTTTCCTCTACTAAAATGGTTTATATTGGTTCCATTGGGCTAGTGGGGCATTTATTATTGTAAAATATCATCTCTTCCTACCAATTTATTTTTTATTAATTGGTCAATGTTTGTGATTATACTATGATATACTTTACATATTGATAAAAATTTCACTATGTTAGTACATCCTATAAATTGAAAATATTCTTGTTTGTTTGAAATAAATCTTTACTGTTGAGTTCATTGGAATTTTGGGTCACTATTATAAGCATTTTTTATGATCTGTTTTCCAAAAAACAATTTGAATTTCCATTATTTGTATTCATTTTAATTATGAGAACCATAACTCAATACTTTTTGTTTAATGGTTTTCTATATTCAATTTCATTATCTAGATAGGTTTTTAATATTGAAGGATGCATGCCTTGAGAAAAATTGTTTTTCTCAATAAGAAAGAAGAAAGATGAAAGCATGTTAAACAAAAATACATAGCGGTGGATTGTAAGTTTTACTTTGTTGATTTAAAATTTTAATATCTATTTTTTAAATAAATTTTTCATTTATATTTGTAACAATGTTCTTTAGAGGACCTTTATGAGTAGGAATCTTATAACTTTGGGCCAAACGATCATTTACATCAGGTATTAGGAGATGAGAATCACAATAGAGTACACTGTAAACTGGGGAAGAGTATTATACCCACTAGATATTGGACCACTTTAGATGCCAATTATGGTAGCATCGAGTTGGAAATAGCTCATGCATAGGCAACATGGGCTCAGGTTGAGGCAAAAGAGGCAAAAAAATGGTCATATAGAAGCATGAATGAAATAAAAAGTCCAATGATGAATTTATGAAATTTACGGAAATCTTATGTCCATAACTTCCACTAGATACTGTCATGGATTGTGATACATATATTCCATCAATGCATATGTTCTATGTTGCACCAAGTAATGTTCCTTATGGCAGTTAAGATAATTATGTTCATAGTGATGGTGATGAAGATGGCGATGATGATGGAGATGATGATGAAAATGGTGAGGATGATGGTGAGGATGATAGTGAGTATGATGATGAAAATAGTGATAATGATGGTGATGAGAGATATATTGATCATTTACATTTTTGACTTATATTTATGACATTTTTTGGTTGAAGATTAGTTGTGAATAAATATATGTGATGTTTTAAATGTGTGTTAACACTGGTTGAATGAATTAATCTATTTATTATGTTATCATTGTTTCTATATTGGTTGGTGATGTTTTATATAATTTTTTGGTGATTTCTATATGTAATTGTCTAAGGTGGGGGTGTTGCTACCTATTGGGTGATTTATGACAAGGTTTATACTAACTATTTTAAAACCATTGAAATAGAACTATACTAACGGTTTCATGCAATCATTGGTATATCTTACAGTTAGGGAAGTCTATTCAAATGGTTTATAAACCATTGGTATATGGATTTAGCAACAGTTTTTCAAACCATTGGTAAATACTTATACTAATGGTTTTATTAGAACCATTGGTAATATAAAACTCCATAAGGACTATACTAATGGTTTACGATAAACCATTTCTATAGGCCTATACCCATGTAACTTTATCTAATGGTTTTGAAAATCATTGGTATAGGCTATACCAATGGTTCTCTAGCCTCTACCAACAGTTTTAAACCATTGGTGTAGCCCCATTTTCTAGTAGTTCTTACCAATGTTTTATTCATGAGATGGTACTTTAGTATTATAGATGATGATGGGGGATCTCAATATATATTATGATGATGAGTGAGCTCAATAAGATCTTCAAAACATTAAGTGACGATTTAGCCTCTGAAGGTGAAAAATGCAGGAGATAACCAGGTATGTTACTCCTATGAAATCAATTGGGTTTTATTTATTCTGACACATGTTAAAAATGAGTAAACACATGTTATGAATATGATTCCCCAAGATACCTATATTATTCTTACAAAAGGTATTTTTTAAAAATATTTTTATTTCTCATGGTAAGGAAGGTTTATGAACTTTTAAAGGTAAAAGGTTTTGAAAATTTTTCATGGGTTACTATGTGCCTCAAGATGTATTTATCATTTTATAATGATTAATAATGGGTTTTCAAATGTTTTATTTGATAAACTATATATTTTCATATGTTGTAATTTTTTTTATGGCAAAAAGGTAAATGTATTCATGGGTTTTCTTATTTTTCACTGGACCAACATGATTAATTTTTTTTATATCCTCTGAAGAGATTTTTTTTTCTTATCCCAAGTTTTCAAATATTTTTCACGGGATATAAGGATGATTATGAATTTTAGAATGGTCAAGATTTATATTGTGGTGACTCATCTTAAATGAATCAAAAGTTTCTTGAATAAAACAGGGGTGTAGGCTTAAAGCCTAGTTTTTGTAAAAAAATGCACATTGTGTAAAAGTGTCATATTTTTTATGTAATGTTTTTCCCAATTATTTAAAACTCTAAACCTAAAAGAAACTAAAAATGTTTGAAAGTTCAACCCTTGTTATAAATCATGAAATTATAGGCTGAATATGTTACATGGCATTATATTTGGTATCATAGGAATGGTTTAGATACCTTTATAGGTTAAGAGAATGTTAAAATACACTATTAAGAGATTCATATTTATGTTTATATTATCATGATATAGATTTTGAATAATTTTCATTTTACTTTACATAATACATGTATATTCAGAATGGTTTTCCATAGAAGAAACAAGGCAGTTGAAGTGGGAAGGAATTAAGGAGATAATAACCTTCCGAATCTAAAAACCTAAATGGCCAGAATAAAGCATTTTGTGGTAGTGTTAACTCAGATAGTGCAGACTATTAATGGCAGAACCCATGAAAGAGAGTGACCAAATTCTCCATAGATAAACATGTCTATAGTAGATCATTTCATGAAATAAAACCCTTTGGATTTTTGTGGATCTTCAGACCTATTAAAAATTAAAGTATGGATAAATTAATTAGATAATATATTCAAAGTTTTGGATTATAAAAAATATCAAAAGGTAATTATTTCTATTTATCTTTTTGATGGTGAAGATGATCGATAGTGGTATCTGATTAAGAATACTAAGGAAAATGATGAGATTCATTATATGGAGTGTATAGTCTTTAAATATCTTTTTGATTACTTTTGATTATTCTAATGATGTGAGAATTCCCTTCTATTAGTATTCAAATAATCATGAAAAGAAGATAAACTCTCTCTCCTTCAGAGCCCTTCATTGTGAATCAAGTTTTGAAAATTAGTGAACACTAAGTTGTTTTTCCTACTAGAGATACTCACAACCATTACCATGGCCTCCCATGATTTTGGTATGGATGATAACAAAAAAATACCATGAACATAATCTATGAATGTAACCTTTATAGAATCCATCTAGCTCTAGATTAAGTTGAAATCATTAAAAAATCTGATGAAAATATCCCTTTTGATATCTATATCCGAATATCCTCCACATCAAACCCACTTTATTTAGTGTAGTAGGTTTCTTAGACATATTAGTAAGGGATTACATACATTCCATTATGATATTATTCCACCAAATGTTCAATGGAAAATTCCAGACTAATGAAATTCATATTACACTAAGTATCTTTCGATCCATATTTTACCATTCACATTTATCCATTGCATATAATTTTACACCCTTCAATGAAAGTTATAGATCTTTTTGAATGAGACAGTCTTCTATATGAATTCTCCAAAAACTGAAATCTATTTCATTGAATCTCTCAATTCAGACCTTACCATCTTTCGATGCCATCCTTTCAAAAAACAACGACTCCCACTAAAATCTAAAAAACATATCTGTAAGAGAATGCAACCTTATTTTTTGAGTGTACTAATGAGCCTCCTAAGAACTACCCTTTGATACCACTTATTGATAATTCCCCACCATCCCTCCAGATAATATAAGCAGATGACCAAAATCACTCATTTAAAAATAAATTCTAGAAGGAACCCTCTTCAGACTTAGTGTTCTAGAACTTAACAGAATTATATTCACCAAAATTATTATGTAATTTGAAACAACTTCAGCCCTATTCACTCCAAGACACACAATACATTCATGTAATTAAAGTAAATGAAAAATAATAAATAACACTTTGTTTTTATGTGGTTCAGATTGAAAATCCTATATCCATAGGAGAAACATTGAAACATTTCATTTCACTATAAATAAAAGATTATAAATTATGAAAAATGATCCACATGGATCACTACAAAAAGTGATGATAATAAAACTTTGCAAAAGTGTCCCCACCCTATTATTTATAGAGAGTTAAAATTGGTCAAGTTGCACCTAAATCTAAGAAAAATAGGTGTCCAACTATTTCATCGTTCACCTGTTAATTTCCTATAGTGATCTTCAATATAACTGCTACCTCTTGATAAACCAATATACTTCCTTAAAATATATAAAAAAACCATCACCCTCTAAAAGATCCAGAAAAACCTTCAAAACATGACCACCAGTGCTGAACCAATCAAGATAAGATTCTTCCAATCACTAACCCAGAAACCAACTTCAGGTCAAATCATAAACTACCCAACTGAATAATTTCTACTGCCACTACTTTATCTAGATGGAAGGTCTTCCAGAACTACTCCTTCTGGTTAAATTCTTCTGGTCACTTGAAGTAGAATTTATAAAATCCCAATAGAAGGAACTTAAAATAGGTTTTAAAGGGTCGTGTGAATCCAAGAGGAAATATTTTGATTTTCCCAAACATGAGAGAGAGAGAAATCCAACCAATTAAGGGTAAAAAATCCACCTTTTTAGAAACTATAGATATGTTTTCATATTTATTTAGGAAACTCATCCAAACCTCACTACTTACTCCACATTAATTATGTTATAATTAAATACCCATAAAAATGACCTATTTAAAACCCTAATCATTAAGTAATTAAAATAACTTAATTATACTTTTGAATCAATATTTAAATCCACTTTTATCATTATTATTTCCTTATTTCCATTAAAAACATTTTTTATGTCAAACTGGGTATTTAAGGGAATTTATGAAAAACATGATTTTCTTTACCTAAGAGGCCAAACTACTTCATGAAGGGATTAGGTGAATGGCCATAAAATGAATGAAAAAAGGAACTAAGAGACCACACGACCAAACTGAGTGACTGTGAAGTGACCGACTGCACGAAGGAAGGATCTACCACAAAATAAAGTGGATGACCACATGACCAAACAACCGAATGCAAGAATAAAAAGGATCGACTATGAAGTATTGGCCACAAGACCAACTAATTGACTGCATGAAGGAGTGACCAAATACATACACAACTTAAACTACCATATTACTAACTGAACCAACCATAAGAAAAATTTAAGCGACCACACAAACAAACTTTTAATTTTAAATTGGAAAAGACCTCGAGCACCCTCCCAAAACCTCCAAGATTAGGAAAACACAAAGGAAGAGTTTTAAAATTTTTCCATCTTGCATAAAATACCTTTCAAAAAATTTTATTACTTGAGAATTTAAAACAAAACTCAAAATAAGATAAAAGGTTCCGAACAAACACCTCACAAGATACCTCTCAAGTATCTCTATAATAAGAACACAACCAACCCACCAGAGGAAAAAATCACACAACCACACAACATCAATAACTAACCTAAAAAAGATCTTATGGGATATACCTCTCAAATAAGAGTAAGGCTATAAACAAGTATAAAGTGAAACACATCATCTCAATAAGGATCAAGAAAAGCATCAAAACAACCTAGGATATTGGGTGCACATTTGAAACTCCCAATTCAAAGTTCTCTTTTACAAGCCATTGTTCCAACACTAAACATGAAACAAAGGAATAAAATTCCTATATAGTGCCTTATATTGATGTTATTGAATCTAAATAGGTAATTACTATAAGGTTTCACCATCTTAAACATCATGTTCACCCCAATCGATGATGTGAGAAACATCATAAAGATATCAGTGAAGTTGTGAAACACGAAAGATGTCATGAATCTAGATCATATACAGGGGTAGTTCTAATCAATGTGTAAAAATATAACATAATAAAACACCTAAAAGGGTCTAATAAACTTAGCATAAATCTTACCCCAATGTCTAAATCTTTACTATCTACGATGAGAATATTCCTTCAAGAACACATGATCTCCAATGTTGAACTCTAGAGGGATATTCCTATGATCAACATAAGATTTATGATGATCCTGAACTACCTTTATTCACTTGAATATATCTCGTACTTTCTTTTTCATAATCTGCACCAATTTAAGTCTAAGAACATCTGATTATCCGACCTTGGTCCAACATAATGGAGATCGGTAAGGTTATCCATGCAATTCTTCAAATAGGGACATACCAATGGTAGAGTGATAACTATTATTACAAGAGAGATCCACCAAGGGTAAGTGAATCTCCCATGATCCTATAAAATCTAGAATGTGCTTATGCAACATGCCCTTTTATGTTTGGATAGTTTGATCTCTTTGACCATCCATCTATAGTTGAAAAGATATTCTAAGTCATAACTAGGAACCAAAATCATGATGTAGACCTATTCACACCCTAGAGGTAAAATGAGGATTATGATCAAAGATGATCATCATTGGAACCACATGGAGACACACTATATCATCCAGGTATTTACTTAAAAAACCTCCACTAATCTCTAATCCTTAATCACTATGAAGTGAGATGACTTAGTCAAGTAGACCACAGTCACCCATATAACATCATAACCACCCTGAGATATTGGTAAACCAGTGAATAAGTTGATTGATATGTATTACCACTTCCACTAGGGAATATCATACGGTTAAATTAAACCACTAGGAACAATATTCTTAGCCTTCACCCTCTAAAAAACCAAACATTGAGAGACAAACCCTGTAATATAGTGCTTCATACCAAACCACAAAAATTGGTCTCTTAGAGCATGATACATATTCACCACACTAGGTTGTACTATCAAGGGATAACTATGGAACTCATAGATAATCACATCACACATCATTGAAGGAACACAAATATCTCCTTATAATAACATGTGATGTTATTTATCCTTAGACTATTCCTCAGGAGCATCGCCACAAACAACCTGATCATGCTAAACCTCAACCTTAGAATCCCATAGTTGGCACTCCTCCACTTGCTATTCAAAAGATGGATTCAATGTCATTGATAGAGAAAAATCTAATATAAACTTCTCCCATATAAAGGTGAAACATTACCAACTCTTTCATCACACTCCAAGATTCTTCAGTCTTACATAGA
This sequence comes from Viscum album, assembly GCA_963277665.1. NCBI lineage: Eukaryota > Viridiplantae > Streptophyta > Magnoliopsida > Santalales > Viscaceae > Viscum > Viscum album. The sequence continues at coordinate 1,455,265,940 of OY728161.1, read as the reverse complement.
TCACCACCACACATCTTCTTACTCAAGGAATCTACCATAAAAATTCCATTTAGTACATGTAAAGGAAGACTCGAAGTCATAGTCTTGTAGGGACTCCATTCACCATCATTGTTATAGATTCAAGTCTTACTAGGAGAATACATACTATAGAATCTTGTGATCTTTGGAGACCAAAAAACATTCATTGATAAGGTAATTCATTTATAACTTCAAATCAAACACCACTACAACAAGCTCAAGATCATGGGTGGTATAGTTACATTCACAAGGTCATAAATTTTGAGACTCATAAGATATAAACACCCTCCACTACATCGATATGAAACCCAATTCAAGATGAAACATGTTATAGTAAACCTAAAACACAATTCCCTCATCCGAAAGAAAAAGAACTGGATAACTGACCAAATTTTATTTCATATACTTGAATGTGACCTAACACTAGTCAGTCTATATGAATACTTATTCCTTCATAGTCAACACTATCATAAGAGTCACAATCTAAGAGAAGTCATGAATGAACATCCTATAATAGTTAGTGAGACCAATAATAATCTATACCTCTACAACATTATTAGGGGACATCAAAGAAACCATTGTGACATCAAAGAAACCATTGCCTTAATATTTGAAGGATCTATAACTAATCTACCCTGATATACAACATTCCCTCAGAAATGGACCTCATAAGCCCATAACGCACACTTCGATAGCTTCCCAAACAACTGATGAAACCGAAGAACTCCCAACATGGACTAAAAATACTCTATGTAATACTACTATGACTTAGATAACATAAGGAAATCATCCATAAAGGCCACCATGGACCAGTTTAGAAACTCAAAAAACATTGCATTCATCAATACCATGAACACAACTAGAGAATTTGAAACTCTGAATGACATCACAAAAAACTCTTAATGACTGTAATGATATTAGAAAGTAGTATTCAGCATATTCTCATCCTTCACCTACATTTGATGATATAAAAACCACGAGTCAATCTTTGAGAACCAACTAGATCACTTCAACCAATTGAATAGATCATTAATCCATGAGAGAGGATGGTGATTTTTCACCATCACTTGATTCAAATGATGGTAATCAACACACGATTGTATATTTTCATCTGCCTTTTTCACAAAAAAACTCGATATCCCCAAGGTGACTCACTAAGATGAATGAATCCTATCTATAATAGATCATCAATATAAATTTGTAGCTCCCTCAACTCAGAAGGGGCTATCTTATATAGAGACATCGATATAAGAGAAACAACCTACTTTATCTCTATCCCAAACTCGATCACACATATAGAGGATACCATCACAACCTTTTTGGAGAAGACATCAGGTTACTCATCAACATATCCTAGAAATACCATTAGCTAATCCTCCATGAAACTCAACATCAGTCTGACCAACAAGGTAGATAGAGGCTCAACACACCTATGGACCATATGAGGGTCTCTCTCACCAATGAACACTTATTGGTCTCTATCAGTGTCATAAAATATTATGTGCATGTTGAATAATTCCATGATATCCTACATTGAATACAACAAATTCATGATTTGAATGATGCTGTATGACTATATCCATAAACATAGGAAATCTCCCTAAGATAAATTTATACCTATAAACTCATGGTCTTTTTACACATAAAACAATATGGATCTACCTCTAACTTTCATAGTCAATGCCAAGGGGTATAGAAGTCTCTCCACCTTAAATACTAAAGAATGTATTAAGGCAGATGAAAAAAGGAATGCATATCTCTTAAATAAAACAAGGTATAAACCCAATTAGAAAACTGGAAGATTATACCTTATATGATGTCTAGTTCTCTCAGTGTTGGAAATGATAAATAATTCATATAACTATTTCCATCTCTATGACCTCTTTAAGACTAATGGAGACCACCTATATGATCATGGTTTGACCATTGTCCCTGAGGATGAGGGATATCATAAGGCTTCCCTTTAAAATCCCCATCCCCTCTCCACTAAACATAATTCAGAACACCCTACTACTGTTGTTGCCTCAGTTGGTATTATTGTAAAGCAAGGGTCTAAAATGGGAAACCTACTAAATGATAACTATCAAGGAAGGTAAAAAATTCTCAATTTTTATTTCCATGAAATCCAAAATAAAAGAAAAATATGTTGGACCTGTCGGTAAGTGTCTGAGAACTACTAGATCTGGTGAAATGTATTAAAGAAGGCTGAAAACCTTTTCCTTGCTAACAAAAAATTCTTCTTCTAGCCAGAAAACTGAGGACTCCTGGTCATAGCTCTACTCTAAAGAAAATCTCAGAGACTCCCACACTACCAAAAAACATGGCAAGGGAAGAACTTCCTTTTATCAGTGCAATTATTAGTGTTGATAAAAGTTTTTATTATTAATTTATATAAAATTATTATATTTATATTCAAAAATAATGTTTATTTGTATACATTAAATAAAAATCAAATGTTTATAATTAATATATATTTTTTAATAATTCAAAAATATATATGTAATGTTTTAATTAAAAAAGTATTTATAATATTATAATTAAATATATATATATATAATTAAATAATTATAAGATTATAATAAATTACATTAAATAATAAATATATTTATTAGATTTATTATATTTATTAGATATTTATTATATTTATTAGATTTATTGGATTAATTCATTATATTTATTATGTTTTTTATATTTAATATATTTAATATATTTATTTTATTTATAAATATATAATACTTTTTAATATATATTTATAATTAAAATTATTGAATATATATATATGTGTGTATTTTCCAATGAATTTGGTTAACGAATATATTGATCATACGTATATGTTATGTATCATATGCATGAATTCATTTATATACATTACATCTCATTGTCCATTGATGTGGTATATTGATTATTTCATAATATTACCCATATGAACTATATATGTTCTAAAAAATGTACTTATAAAATTACATTAAATATATTTAAATAATAAATATATTTTATTATATTTTTAATGATATATATAAATACTTTTCAAATAAATTTGTAATTATAATTTTATTAATATATATATTAAAAATATTATACCAATATTTATAAATATATACTATTTATAGTTATAATTATTAATAAATAAATATATATTTATCCTATATATCATTTTAAATAAATATATAAGAATATAAATAAATTAATAAAATTATGCGTTTATCAGCGCTTTTTAGCACTGATAAAGGACTATATTTATTAGTGCTAAAAAAGCACTGATAAAATAAGCCTTTATTAGCGCTATAATTTTAGCGCTGATAAATGTATGTTTTATCAACACTTTTTATTTTAGCGCTGATAAAACATACTTTTATCAGTGCTTTTAACTAGCACTGATAAAGGTTACAACATTTTTTTATAAAAGAACCCTAACAGGATCCTCCTCCCTCGCACCCTTTCAAGCCTTTGCGGAAGCTGAACCCTGCGCTATCGACCCCTTCTCCTCCTCCTCCTACTCCGCCACCACTGCCTTGTCCTCCTCCTCTGCCGCAACCCTCCTTATCCTCCTCCACCACCACTGCCTTCTCTTTATCCTTCATTGTGACCCCTCCTCCACCATGACCCTTCTCCTCCTCCTCCTCCTCTGCCTCCTCCTCCTCCTCCTCCTCCTACGACTCATATGCCTCCGCCTCCTTCTCCTCCTATTCATTGTGCGGTTCCCTTATCCACATGACCTACTCCAGCGCACCTTCCTCATCCAATGAACATCCCAGAAGCCTCATCTATAGCACACATATTCCCCTTAGTGAGTCTCTTATGTAATTAATTTTTACTTTTCTTCATTAGAAAGGCAATTGGTGTGAAGAGATAGTCTTTGGGTCACTGTGAAAGCACTGGATACTAGTGCACATGCATTTTTTTTATAAAATCTAGATGCATTTTGGAATCCTAGAGGTTGTTTTTGTTTAGTGATGATTAGAGTCTAAGAGGATATTTTGAGATGGATATATATGACATGGTTTAGGAGGGATTCTATTGGTTGCACACTAGTTCTTAGGTGATAGAATAATGGCTAGTTTATTTGGGTTAGTGTTTGACTGTGGAATCACATCAGGGGTCATATTAGACCATAATATATTAAGATGGGCATGGGATTCCCCTGACGAGCAAGGAATCATGCTCTAATACTTAATGGAATATTGGTGGTGGAAGTCAAGAATTATTTAGTTTGGTTATTTGGGGTTTTAATTGTAAAATGACATAATATGTTTGGTTCAGACTATGATGTGTATTCTTGGTAGGTTTTTTTATTCCTTCAAAGTTAGTAATTTAGATTAGAAAGTGAGATAACATGTTAGTGGCTGCCAACCCTTTTGAGGTAGTTCAGGTGGAGGATGTTCGACTTACACTATCATGTGATGTTATATGTAATGATTTGACACATGAATTGATTATTTAATATTGTTTGTGATGGAAATTTTTTAGATCTATCAAAGTATTTACAAGGAAAATATTTGTGTTTAGGTTGTACTTGGATGGTGGAGGTGTATCTGCGGAGTTCAGAAATTTGGTAATGAAGGAGAAGACTAAAATTGCACTGTAATTCTCATGTGTGGTTGGGTAATTTTCATTGTAAGTGTAACTAGGTGTGTCATTAAAAACTTGAAAATGGATTTTGGTAAGAAATTTTGTAGGTGGGAGGCACCATGGATCAAAATTGGCTTTCATGAGTTAAGTATTATGATGAGGAGTGTTTTAGATTGGGTGATTGACTAAACATTGACATGAAATTTTCTCAAGATGGGAAAGCTTAAGTAATTACCATCTCATCATCTCAATGATGGTTATGAGATTTGTCTTAAGATCAAGTGGCATTGTGTCTTCTATTGGGTGCTATGATTTGAAAGCATGTTGGGAGTTTAGAAATAGAATGCGTTTGTTTGACTCCAAGTAGATAACTGATAGTGGTGATTCAATAATATTACCACTAGGACATATTGAGTATGATAAGCACAATGGTGGAGAGTTTGTAATGCCTCACCCATATTGGCATTTTAATTTTCAGTAGGAGATGATTTTTTTTTCAATTAGTGGACAAACCATTTTAAAAAACGAGGGTTGGATATAAAACCTGGAAGTTGGGACATCTTAAAGGAGTTTTTTATATATTTTGAGGCTCAATATGTGTATTATATTATTAAACAATTCATAGAAGCTTTAGGAGTTGAAATTCTAGTTTTGGGGGTAACAGCCTAAGGAGCATGGTTTGCACATGATTAGTGATAACCATGCACCACAATAGTGAAGATTGGTTTTTATAGGCACACAGTTAGTTTAAATCATGTGAGGGGACTTAGAAAACCATAAAAAATTAATTAATAAATTTTAAAGTCATTTCTCATGGTTTGTACACTATTTGTTAAACCATGTGCATTAACCATGTGAAATGGTGTGTCCTGGATAGTGAAGATTGTATAGTTTGCACATGGTTTTGAAAACCATATGAACAAACCTTGAACCCCTTTAAAAAGTGAAGTTTTAAAAAAATTCCCCTCTAAACCTTTTATGTTTTACTAGATTTGTCCCCTTTTTTCATCCAGAACCCCTCCGAGCTATGCCACCCCTCCTTCCTCTTGGGTGGTTCTCCCTCACCCGGTGTATGTTTTATCCTTCACCACTTGTATTAGAGATCCTAGGATAATTTTACCTCTCTTATTCCTTGTATTTTAGTTTTATTTCATTATCATACAGTGTTCCACTTGGTTAAGCTAATATGCCAGATTTTTTTTACAGTTTTATGGTTTCTCATTTTCACCCATTTTAGGCTGAATTAGAGGATGATATTTGGTGTGTGAGGGATTAGAGGTTATGGTGTAGTGAAGAACAATGCATCATAGTCCCTTTAACCTAGATTATATGATCTCATTGTTGACTGTGCACGTGGATTCTAGATGTGTTTTTACCACGAACCATTGTGGTGTGTCCATATCCTTTGGGTTGTAGTTCTTTCTCATTTGGTACCCATTGTGGCATGGCCCTATGTGTTGTGTTGTGATGCATGTTTTCCCAGATTACCTATGTGTTGTTTTGTGATGCACGTCTTTTTATCCCTTATATTTAGGTCCTTTCTGATCAAGTCCATCAACATATCCACATCATCCATCCCTCCCAAGCTTATTATTTACATATTACTACCATAAAAATGAGGAAATCCTTAGCAATGACTACTCTAATGTCCAATATATAAAAGAATTATCAGATATGATACTATCAAGACCCACCCCCATAAGAACTCCAGTGGAGTTGGGAATATATTAGTGTCTGACCCCCCCAATCCTATATTTAAATGGACACGGGTCAGTTACAATTGGAAATGTAATGATACGACCCGGACTGGTATCATAACCAATAACTGACCTAACTTTCTACTAACCTAAGAGGCATTCATGATCCCTACGGGATAGCAACGATCCCCTAAAAAAATATAAAATTAATGTGGAATATTTTACCCCTAAATTAGAGTAAATTAAAAATTATCTTTCTCTTGAAAACTAGACATGTCCCATTTATAAGTTGAACATCTAGGAAAATAGTAAATGCACAAAAAATAAATAAATAGGAAGAAAATATCATAGATGGAAAATAAAATCCCACTATTGAACAATAAAATTATTTAACCAGACATGTCCCATTCCTAAATCTCATTGGACCTATTTTGGATAGGTATAACATATGAGCTATCATTTTATGTTTTCTTTTCAGTTGGAAATATTCTCTGCTGCGCGCCTCTCCTCTACCGTGAAATCACCTCTACCGCGCACTGAACGACACCTTCACGGTGATTTTTATACTCTTAATAATTGGTTTCCTCTTATTCTTATGTTATTACTGTTTGATATTGATGGTTATGTTGTGAAATATATGGGATAAATGCCCCTTTGAAAATAGTGGTCGTTGGTGGTCCTTGTTTGCGCACTAAATAAATTACATGTTGGTTGGTTCCTGTTGAATATTTGAATATAAAAATTAGTAATTTACATATACTTGGAAAATTAATGAATTCCCCAGGATGATAAAACTTCAATGATAACCCCTGAATTAACAAATAGAATTGAATAAGGGATAATTTGTAAAATCTGAAATTGTGTTTGTTTGGTTTGTATGATGTTGCGATTATGAGAACGATTGTGTGTTTGCATGATGTTTCAGTTTTTGGCATAATTGGTATGCCATTTGTTTTCCATGTTGTAGTTCCTACACCATTGAATATCAATCCAAACCTTACCCATTTCAATGGAACCACCACTTTTTTACTAGTGCAATTCCATTGAATCTTAGAAAACTGCTTCACTAGAGGACTCTATGGGACACTTTATGGACACCCCAGTCAAATAACCATAACAACACATGCAATGAATCCTTCCACCCGCAAGCACTCTATTGAAAATAATACCATCTATTAGTTTATTACCATAGTTCTTGACTCGAGACATTATATTTCTAGAGAAACATTAAAAATCCGGTTTACAAAAATGCATATAGATCACATGTGGGATACTAAAACATTCTAGTGCAAGGGCTCCTAATAGCTAGTTCCATTGATCAAGTGGTTGGGAAGATGGGTGTGATATACTTTGGTCCTGAGTAATACATGGAGAGGTAAGGGTATTGTTTACCATAACTAGTTCTATTGATTATAGTTGGATGATGACCCTAGTTGAACATATTCTATGTAATTATTTTGTTAAATATTAATATTACTAAATCAAATAGGATGAATATGAACAAATAATGGATGAAATCTAATCGATTGAGAAAAGAGTATGAAGATGGCGTGAAAGAGTTTATCAAGTTTGTGAAAGATCATGCATATGACCATTATCAAATCCTTTGTTTATGTTTATGCTGTTGTTATTCAAGAAAAATTATTCTAGGGGAGTTGGAAGAACACCCAATCTGTCATGGAATAGATCAAAGTTATACATGTTGGAATAAACACAGGGAAAAACAAATGTAGGTAGTGGTTGGGATAACACTGCATTTTATAGATAATATGATATGATTACAAGTGTGAACAATGAATATGATCATATGAAGGATGTGATTACATATGTAAATGACGATGAAGATCATATTGAGGAAATGACAAGGACATTTAAAGATAAACTTCATGATTGAACAAAATTGTTTAAAAAGTTAAAGAGTTGTGAAAATACATCATTTTATGCTAGTTTCACTAAATACACAACATTGTCAGCCATAATGAAGCTGTATAATTTGAAAGCAGAAAATGGTTGGAGTGACACCAGTTTTACAGAACTAATTTATCTCCTGAATGAAATGATCCCAGAAGATAATGAGTTCTCGATCCAAACATACGATTCCAAACGAATGATACACTCGATGGGTATGATATCTAAAAGAATTCATGCCTGCTCGAATGACTGTATGCTATTTCTCAAGGACTATAAATCACTTAAATAATTCCCAATGTACAGTGCTTCTCGATATAAGAAACCTAAATCTAGTCCTACAAATTTTGTATGGTGCTTTCCAATCATTCCAAGGTTTATGTGCCTATATGGAAGTGAGGAGACTACAGGAAAATTGACATGGCATACAGATACATGAATTAAAGATGGGAAACTATGTCACCCTATAGACTCTCCTCAGTGGAAGAAAATTGATCATGAGTATCTTGAATTTTTAAACGAGCTGAGAAACCTTTATCTTGCATTATATACAAATGGAGTGAATCCTTTTTGTTTTCAAAGAAACAGTCATAGTACATGGCTGGTTATATTGGTAAATTATAACTTACCACCGTGGTTATACATGAAATGAAAATACATAATGTTATCTATGCTTATATTAGGACCAAAACAACTGGGTAATGATATTGACGTTTATTTGGCTCCATTTATCGAAGATTTTAAATTATTTTGGGATTTAGGTGTTATGTTGTATGATGTTTACAAAAATAAATATTTCAATTTGAGATCCATGTTGTATAGGATGATAAATTACTTTCTTACTTATGGAAATTTTTCAGGATATAGAATGAAAGGAACTCAAGGGTGTCCAATTTTCGAACAAGGTACACAGTTAATTAGGTTGAAACATTCATCAAAACCCATGTTTCTTAGAAATAACAAATTTCTACCCCTATGGAATAAGTACTGATCTTGGAAAACATCATTCAATGGAATTTCAGAAGAATGTAAAACACTATCTCCACTAACAAGTGATTAATTTTTTGAGAAAGTAAAAGACGTGGATACTAATTTTGGTAAACTATTTTCTAAAAACCTTATAAAAACTAGTTGGAAAAAGAGATCATTTTTTTGAATTACCATACTAGAATTGTCTGTATGTGAGACATTTTCTTGATGTTATGTATGTTGAAAAAAAATTATGTGATAGTGTCATTGGAATGTTGATACATTCACCAAAAAAAATGAAGGATAGAATTAAGTCTAGGTTGGACATGGCTGAGATGAGAATACGAGAAAAGTTGGCACCATTGAAGGGTGAAAAACAAACATTTCTTTCTCCTACTGCTTACAATTTTTCTAGGCAGGAGAGATATCCATTTTGAAACTTCTTGAATGAAATAAAGGTTCTAGAGGGGTATTTATCAAATATCAATAACATCGTGTTTATGAGTGATTTAAAGTTAAAGGGTCTGAAATCACATGACTATCATGTTTTGATTAAAGATCTAATTCCTATAGCTTTAAGTTGCATTTTCCCCAAGAATGTCCACCATACATTAACGAAGCTCTGTTTCTTCTTCAAAGCTATATGCAACAAAGTTATAGACCTAACGAAATTACGAACTATGGAAAGAGAAATTGTCGTCATATTATGTGAATTGGAAATGTTATTCCCACCAAAATTCTTTGATATAATGGTTCATTTGATGGTTTATTTGGAAAGAGAGATTCTACTATGTGGTCCTGTACATTATAGATGGATGTACCCCATTGAACGGTTTATGAATATTTTGAAAGGGTATGTCAAAAATCAAAGTCGGCCAGAGGGTTGTATTTCAAAGTGATATATTGTTGAAGAAACCATTGAATTCTATACTGAATACCTATCTGGTGTGGAAAACATTGGCCTACTGAAATATCATCTCACTGGGCAACTTGAGGGTGAAGGAATTTCTGTAAGAGAGGTTGTCACAATCAATATTATAGATCAGGAGCAGACCCACCTTTACATTTTTCATAATAGTTTTGAAGTTGACCCATATGTTAAAACCCACAAATAAATTATTAGGCATTTGAATCCATTTAGGGATGAAAAATGGATATCAGATACATATAATCGACAATTTATAGGATGGTTTTGAGACCATATTTTTAAGAATCTAGATGAAAATATGGACTCAATTTTAGAACGACTTCGATGGCTAGACAGAGGACCAAGTGTGTATGTATTATCTTACAATTCTTATTTAGTTAATGGTTATACATTCTATACTAATGAACATGATGAAGACAATACCATGAAGAATAGTGGAGTCACACTTGTGGATGAAGTGATGCATGTTTCTGGTTCTAAGGAAAAAAATACAATTTATGTGAATATTTCATACTTTGGAATTATCAAACAAATATAAGAGTTGGATTATACAAAATTCCAAGTGACGATTTTTCAATGCAAGTGGGTTGATAACAAGAGTGATGTTAAAATATATGAATTGGGATTTGTGAAATTTGATTTTAGTAAAGAAGGAGAGAAAGACGAACCATTTATAATGGAATCACATGCAGTAAAAGTATTTTATGTTCCAGATCCCACAAACTGAAACTGGTCAATTGTTCTGTTATCAACCAAAATAACTGAAGGTTCAGATGAAAGTTCAATGAAGGATGAACCTTTCATTTGGACTTCACAATCATTTCACAGTGATACCAATGTAGATAGCGTTTTGTATGTCATAGAATACCATAATGAAGGGATTTACCTAATCAATAGATGGATCAAATATCTTCAGCCTTTTAAAAAAAGAGAGTTAAATAATCAGGTTATTTTTTTATTGTAATATACACTATGTTACGTTATGTTATTATCTGTTTACTGCTGCTTTTATATAATATAAATTAAATGTTAATCCACTTATGCAGATAATGACTTCTGCACCTACTGATGTGTCTAATCCCAAGGCACAATAGGTCTCCCAACCTGCTACTATTGGTCCCAGTGCAGAGCAACAATTGGTTTCTCAACCTATTACTATTGGTCCCAATCTTGAGGTACAACAGATTTCTCAACCTGTTGTTTCTGGTCCTAATGTCAATGCTAGCGCTCTGGAGGAACATGATGATGATGCTGAAACTAAGGAAATGGTAGGAAATAAAACCCTGAAGACTAAAAAAAACAAGAGCGCCATATTTTTATAGTGTTTTCCAAAATCCTTAAGGCAAAAGAAAAAGGCATCAAATTTGAGGTGGAATGGAATAAGATAGGCTAACATGTTAACCCTAATAAATCCATGTTTATTAGTTACATTGGAATCATCACTCGTCAATGCGTGTCGATTGATGTACAGTCATGAAACCATGTTGTCACCGAGCTAAAGACACTAATGTGAGAAGAGATTATGGTAACATTATGATATCATTTCTTTAATTTATTAAAATAAAATAAAATACTAAAACATTGACTTACTCTTCATTATCCCTTGCAGAGTGCATTTATAATAGATTCATCACACAAGTAATAGGTATTAAGAGTTATAGGAAGGATTCATAGAGGATTCTGCATAATTTTAACAAAATATCATCTTAAAAATGATGAAGGTAAAATCAAGCCACACCCACCTCCTCTTTATGCACACTTGATATCCCAAGGAGCATGGGATGCATTTAGCAGCCTTCGTGGAGAGCAAAATTTTCAGGTATATTGTGTCTGGTAATACATTGTTGACATTGCTTGTATTCATCACTTTGATTGATAGTTTTTTATTCATGAAACAACAACTGAGTGCTGAAAATAAAGAACGAGAAACAAAACTAGCATACCCCTATGGTAAATCAAGGATGGGGTATGTTTCACTTGAGAAAAAGTTGGTATGTATTTTAAATCTACCATAAAAATTTTATGTGACATAAAACAACACCATAACCATGTTCCTCTGTTTATATGTAGATTGATGAATCGAAATCAAAATACACTTCTATCCCATGCTATGTGCTATGGAAGGAGGCTCATGTAAATAAAGAGGGAATATTGATAGATGAAAACTGTAATAATGCATACCGTCTTTTCATGTATGTTTTTCCTTTTTCTGGAGTTTTTGAGAAAAGAGGAGTTTCTGGAAATTTTTGAAGTACACTCCGTGTACTTTATGAGTACACGCCGTGTACTCCCTTGTCGCGCAAGGATGTGTGATGGTCATGTCTGGGCCACACACACGGTCATGTGGGGTGATGTGGAGGCCGCTTAAAGTAGAGTACGGAAAAGCCTAGTACACACTGTGTACTCCAAAAGTACACATCATGTACTTTCCTTTTTTTCATTAAACAGACCGGGCTCACGTCTAATCTCCAAAAACGTCTTCTTCTAGGTCTCATTCGACCGAGAGAATCCATACGATGCTGAGACTTCTTTGAGCCCCCGAACCTCTGTCTATTCTCCGAATCGACCGTCGTCGATTACATTGGAACTGAAACGGTAAGATCTTCCTTCTTATAGAGCATCATTTTCCAATTCCTCCTCTTTTCCAAGTTATCATGGGTTGAACATTTTATGCATTTTTGTAGATCTACGACGTTATAAAAAGTTTCAAGCCTCTTGGTTCAAGTATATTGATCTCATAACCCTAAGGTAGGTGGTTTGTGTCTTTCCATTCAAAGTCTTTTAGTATTATGTGCAAATTCCACCAATACCCTTGAACGGGGTATTGTGTGTTTACTATTTTTCCCCTGTTGTTTTCCTTCCTTTCTTGTATGCTTGTGTAGAGGTAATTTGGATGTGTATAAGGATAATTGCTATGATTGGATGTTTTGACCATGCCTTGTTCGGTTTATGACCTTTTGGTCTTGTTCATCCTATTTGGCCATTTACCTGTTTCCATGCCTTATGATCATAGGGTGGAGTGTTGTTTTATGACATGCTTGAGATGCTATAAACTGGTTATCCAAGTAGTTTCGTAGGGTTACTTCGTCCATAAAGAATTATTATGCATTAAAATACCCAGGGTCGTGAGAACCTGGTGCTATAGACAAAAATGGGATAGATCGAGTGAGCTTACTTAGAGAGTCTTTGGGCTTTAGGCTATACGGGGATTGACTGAGTGAGAATCCTCAGAGAGCCTAAGACTACTTTGGGATATAAGGGGATAGACTATGAAAGCTTCCTCAGAGAGTCCCTGACTGTTTCAGACTATATGGGGATGGACCGTGTGATCTTCCTCAGAGAGTCTCTGTTTTGTTTGTTTGAATCACCTGATTAGCATAGTCTATAAGAGGTATTGAATGTGTGAGCTTCTTCAGAGAGTCTATGAATGACATGGGATATAAGGGGAATTGACCGAGCATGCTTCCTCAGAGAGTCCTTGACCTTGGGGCTATAAGGGTAATTGACTGTGCGAGCTTCCACAGAGAGTTCCTGACTACCCTATATTATAAGGGGAATTGACTATGTGTGCTTCCTCAGAGAGTCTTTATAATTATTTATGACCAAACCAAAGGGGTTAGGCTGAGTGCACTACCCAGAGGGTTGTTGGTTTTTCCTAGGTAGGACCAGAGGGTTTCCTGTTGTGCTCTGCTTCTTGTTAGTTGTTGCTTGACTTTGGAATTGTGGATTATTTACTATTAAGCATGTTGTTGTTTACTGTTTTCTGTACTTTTACCTTCCATATAATCACTGACTATTAAGCACAGATCTTCGGGTGGTTGTCTACTAGGATTTAGTCTCACACCCTATTTGGGTCATGCTTTTGGGCCCAAATAGACTATATTGTTGCAAGTATTGACAAGGGCAAGTGCCCTTCGACTTCAGGTACTTGACTTGCTGTGGAGCTGGAGTGCATGGGACCAAGATTAGGCTTGCGATGCCGAGGAGCTGTTTATCTTTCTCTTGTACTTATTTTAGTACTATTTTTATTTCCAGCATTGTGACTTGTTTGGCTGTTTTCCTAGATATATGTACCATGCATCATATGTATATGTGCTCCTGCAGTTTATCATATTTAGTATTCCACTGTTCGCTTGTGTATGGATTGTTTACTGCTTCCATTATTGTTTATTGTTTCTATTTTCGCTGTGTACTCTGCCAATGAGGGCATAGTTTCACCACTATCACACCCAAGGCCCTCACTGCTAGTCAGTAGCCTCTGGAATTTGAGGAAATGCGCTGGAGGCCATGTGACCAACCAGGTACGAGGCGCCTCTGGGTGGCTTCTAGAATTGGGGCATTACAAAGTGGTATTAGAGGAGTTTCTTTTCTCTTGACTTACTGTTTGGATCCTATAGCCATGGATAGGATGGAATATGTACTTGGTAATAAGCTGTGCTCAGGAGTAGCTAACCCATGTATAGGGAAAAGCCATACTACCTTGTTTATTGAAATTTTACTAGTTTTCAAATTTTATAGTTGATTTGATTTCACCATTGGGTAATTCACATGCTTTGTGCTGTTACCGTTGTTGTTATTGTGGTTCTATTTCTGTCGCAACCCGATGAGATGAGGGTATTCCATCTCATTCATCATATAAGAACTTTTTATAAATCACATGCCATGAATTCTTGCCATGCCATCTAGGATGCATTAGCGATTGCATGTTGTAGTGATAGATGTTGTATAGATTATGCATGCTGTTGTGATCGATGCTTTTATAGAATATCTACTGTTTGATAGAGAATTTTTTTGTATAGTACTTTGCTTAGATGGATTCCAAAATTTGGTTCTTTAGGTGTTATGGGCCCTCATGGACCGGAATTTGGTGGATCATTGCCTGGTTGCCTTGTTATAACTTGTATAAGATGCCAAGATTTGATTCACAGGGAGTATGGGCCCTTGTGGATCGGAATTTGGCACCTTAACATTTATTCTCTGTGTTTTTTGGGCTATAGTGCAGTTTCTGAGGCTACTACCCAGAAAAACCCAAAATACATGGCGTGTACTTTATAAATACATGCCATGTAGTTTTTAGCCATGTCACTGACTATGTGGGTAGGGACACTGGGTTATGAAAAATCTTTCAAGAACACGTCATGTAAGGTATGTACATGCCGTGTTGTAGTGACCATGCGTCTACCCCTGTGACTAATGACATAGATGGATGAAACTTCGACTATACACGTCGTGTCTTGTTTTCACATTCCATTCCATGTAACTTAAGTACCCGGCCGTGTCACGAACAACACAGGTCGGGGAAATCCTTCAAGTACACATCGTGTGCACATGGAGCACGCCGTGTAGAGTGAACTGTGTATCCGACCGTGTAACTAACAACACGTGTCATTGAAACATGTCTAGTATAAGCCATGTCCTTCGTGAACATGCAATGTAGTCTTTTCTTAGGAGAGCCTTGTGGCTTGACCATGTATAAGGACTCAGGAAGGGGAAGCAGATTCAAGTACATTCCATGTGTTTTAAGAACACGCCGTGTGTTTAGGGTGTTACACGACCAGTTTAAACAGAAGTACACGCCCATGTAAATGACCTCAAGGAACACACCATGTAGGTAGTGTACACACCGTGCAGTCATGTTTTGAAAAACTTTAATGTTTTATTCCTCTTGTTCTCTTCTTACACTCCTTGTTTCAGTCTTTGATAATCTTGAATCTAAGGTGTGTGTATGACCTTGCAAAGTCATGCCACCGAGACATCCTCCGGTTGACCGCCAGTTGCAAGGCAGTGATTAGACGCCCGATATGGCTGATCAGGGGCTTCCTGTAGATCCTCCTATTGTGCCAGCCTCGGCACTAGTGGTTATACCAGTTACAGGCACTGATGCATAGTTTAGGGAGGGTTTTCTGAGGATGATGTAGACCTTCCAAGGAGCACAACCTCCTATCCCTTCGATGGATGATTTGACGTGGTTTTTCCAGAAGCAGCATCCTCCCACCTTCTCAGGGGAAGGAGGACCTCAGGCTGCAGAGTCGTGGATCGAATCCACACTGACGATATTTGAGAATCTCGAGGTACCACCAGAGATAAGGGTGAAGATCATGACCTACATGCTCCGAGACTCCGCCAAGAGGTGGTGGGATGTAATCTCTCAGGCAGGATGCCACCAGAATATGGATTGTGAGGAGTTTCATCATATCTTTTATGATTACTTCTACCTGGAGACCTTGAGGGATGACCGAGTTCAGGAGTTCATGAGTTTAGACCAGGGTACTCTTTCTGTGATGGAGTATTCCTCTCGTTTCATGGAACTGCAGTGTTTCACGCCTATCCCAGCAGGTGATGAGTTGTTTCTGGCTAGGAATTTTGAGGATGGTCTCAGGTAGGAGATCTGTTCCCAGGTGAACATCTTAAAGTTGACTTATATCCTCTATTGTCAACCAGGCGCTGATCACTGAGTGAAATCTGAGGGATTCTGGAGTAGTGAGCCAGGGCAGTTCGACATCCAGAGTTAGTGTTCCTCCTACTGATAGCAGGAAGCACCACATGGAGCATTCTTGAGGAGATAAGAGTAGGCGGGATGCACTTTCTAGTAGCCACGTGGTGTGCTACCAGTGCGGGAGGAGCGGGAATATGAGGCCACGTTTCCCGAGAGACCCAATGGAGTGTCGATATTGTGGAAAGATGGGCCATCTCCAGTGTTTCTATCAGTTTTTCCCTCCAGTAGCTGGAGACAGGGGTTCTTCTATGACTCCGCATTCAGGAGCATCACCACCACTTTCTCACCAGTCTAAGAACTAGAGTTATTCCGACCATTCAGGCCGAGGTGTAGGTCATGGACGAGGTGTTCAATCATCGGTCTATCAGCAACAATAGGTTGTATCAGCTCAGAGCGGATATGCAGGGTCACAGAGCCATGAAGCAGGCCAGACTTTTGTGATGGAGCAGACCCAGCAAGAGCAGGATTCCGGACCTTCCACAATTCAAGGTACGATCTTAGTGGCCTTAGTTTTATCTTCATCTCTTTTCAATATAGGGGCTTCCCATATCTTTGTCTCTGTTTCTATTTTGGAGATCCTTGGGCTCTGTATATTTTCCTCTACCAATACTTTGACTCTAGACACACCGTTGGGGACTAGGGCGATTAGTGTACGTCAATGCAGAGAGTGCCCTATTGAGGTTGCGGGGTGTCACTTCTTATGGGACCTCTATGTTCTAGAGATAATGAGCTATGATGTCATTCTCGGAATGGACTGGTTAGTCCCCTTCCAGGCAGTCTTTGATTTCTATCACTGCATGGTGAGTTTCATATCACCATAGGGTGGATCTTTTCTTCATCGGGGCAAGTGGGATGTCCAGGCGAGTTGAGCAGGACCCGAGCATCATGGTTTAGGAGGAGTTATAGACCAGATTTCTAGTCTATATCTGGATGACCAGGGGACTTCACATTTAGAATTTCCTCCAATGGTGGATCGTTTCAGAGATGCCTTTCCAGAGGAATTTTCAGGTTTTCCTCTGGAGCATGATGTAGACTTTTCAATTGAGCTTGTGCCAGGAGAATCACCGATGTCCATTATTCCTTATAGGATGGATACACCTGAGTTATAGGAGATCAAGAAGCAGTTGGAGGAGTTTCAGGAAAAGTGTTTCATCCTACCCAGTACTTCTCCTTGGGGTTTGCCTGTCCTGTTTGTGAAGAAGGCAGATGGCACCCTCAGGCTTTGTGTGGATTATCGGAAGCTAAACCAGTTGACAGTCAAGAACCAATATCCCTTGCCAAGGATCGATGATCTCTTTGATCAGCTTCGAGGAGTCCAAGTGTTCTCAAAGATTTACTTGAGATCCGGTTATCATCAGTTTCATGTTAGAATATGTGATGTAACTCTTATAAATTACTAAAGTAGGTATAGTCTATACGAGTATATGGTTATGCTGTTCGGTCTCAAGAATGCGCCTGCAGTTTTCGTGGCACTAATGAACTGAGTGTTCCATCCATACTTGGATTCCTTCGTAGTGGTTTTCATGGACGACATCTTGGTGCACTATCACACTCGACAAGACCATGATAATCATCTTGAGATCATTTTGAGTACACTGAGAGAGCATCAGTTATATGTTAAGATCTCAAAATTCCACTTTTGGATGGATCAGATTCACTTCTTGGGTCATGTTATCTCAGAGACAGAAGTATCAGTAGACCTAGAGAAAGTGAGGGAAGTAGTTTCTTGGGAGCATATGAAGAATGTATTTGAGGTACGGAGTTTCCTAGGACTGGTTGGATACTACAGACGCTTCATACAAGACTTTTCATGCTTAGCAGCACCACTGATGGGTCTGACCAAGAAGGGTGAGAATTTCTTATGGTCAAATTCTTGTGAGTCAGCCTTTCAGGAGCTGAAAGGGAGGTTGAATTCAGCACCAATATAGTCTTGATAGATCTAGGAAAGATCTATACTGTTTACCGCGATGCTTCAGGTATTGGGATGGAAGTTATGCTTATGCATGGAGATGGAGTCGTTGCGTACGGGTCTCAGCAGTTGAGGCCACATGAGAGGAATTACCCGACACACGATCTGGAGTTGACAGCTGTTTTTCATGCCTTACGCCATTGGAGACATTATCTTCTAGGAGAGAATTTTGTGGTTTTCACTAACCACAAAAGTCTCAAGTACATATTCACTCAGCGTGATCTGATTCTGAGACAGCGCAGGTGGGTCGAATATCTTTAGTCCTTTGACTTTGAGCTTTCCTATACGCCTAGGAAAGGCAACGCAGTGGCTGGCTCATTGAACAAAAGAACTCAGATATAGGAAGTTCAGAAGGCCAGAAGTGAGTGGCAGCTTATGGCCCTGTTCTCTTAGATTCATTTGGAGGTGCACAAAAAATAGGGGTAGACTTTTATATCTTTTGTAGCTGTTACCTCTACACTTCTTGATCGGGTATGAATGAGGAAACTATAAAATTATGAAGGCCTAGTCCTACGGGAAAGTGTGTCAGGAGAGGACCCTATTCCTAGGTGGACCATAGGTAAGGATGAGATCTTGCGGTTCTAGGGACACATATGGGTTCCATCAGATATACATGATGAGATGATGCTGGATTTTCATTCCTTAGTTTGGGAAGTTCATCCTGGCATCACCAAGATGTATCGTGATCTACACCACTAGTATTGGTGTCCAGGTATGAAGAGAGAAGTTGCCGATTTTTTCATGAGGTGTTCCACTTGTAAGTAGGTGAAAGTGGAGCATCAGCGACCAACGGGTCTTTTGCAGCAGTTACCCATTCCAGAGTGGAAGTGGAATAATGTCACGATGGAGTTTGTGACCGGTTTTCCGAGGTCACCTCAAGGAAATGATGCTGTTTGGGTTGTCATCGACAGGCTTACGAAGGTTGCTCACTTCTTTCCGATCAAGGAGACCTTCAGTGTTGATGAGCTGGGATTGTTGTACATCCAAGAGATTGTATGTCTATATGGAGTTCCACACTCCATTTTTTCAGACAGAGATGTGCGTTTTACTTCTCGGGTCTGGCAGGGGATTTAGAAGGCTTTGGGTACATAGGTACTTTTAAGTATAGCATACCCCAAACAGATGGCCAGTCCGAACGTACAATTTAGGTGCTTGAGGATATGCTCCGAGCTTGCATTATGGACTTTGGAGGTTCTTGGGAGAAGCATATCCCTCTTGTGGAGTTTTCCTACAATAATAGTTTTCAAGCAACTATTCAGATGGCACCTTATGAGGCTTTGTACGGTAGGCCATGGCGATCACCCTTATGTTGGCTGGAGGTTGGAGAGGCAGCTTTGCTGGGACCTCGTCTTGTTTAGGAGACCTAAGAGAAGATAGAGTTGATTTGGAAGAGGATGGCTATGGAACAATCTCGACAAAAGTCTTATGCTAATCAGTGGAGATGACCTCTGGAGTTCGAGGTTGGGGATCAAGTTTTCCTACGTGTCACACCGAGGTTGGGACACAAGAGGATTCAGAGATAGGGTAAGCTTTCACCGAGGTACGTCGGGCCATTTGAGGTGTTGGAGAGAGTTGGGCCGGTTTCCTATCGGTTGTAGTTACCTCAGAAGTACCGAGCTATGCACGAAGTCTTCCATGTTTCTCAGCTCCGACGTTACTTTTCAAACCCGTCTCATGTCTTTCAACCTGAAGAGGTTGAGCTTGAAGCGGATGCATTGTTTGAGGAGCATCCTATCCGGATTGTTGATCACAGTAAAAAGTTTCTCCATGGCTAGTCTGTTCCTCTGGTATGGGTGCTATGGCAACACGAGCGAGTACAGGACGAGAATTGGGAGAGGGAGGCCGATGTACGATCGTAGTGGCTGGAGCTGTTCGGGGTTTCTCCTTCTACACCTCACTAGGGAAATTCAGGGACAAATTTATTTAAGGGGGGAAGTTTGTAATAACCCATACCTTCTTTTCAGTTATGTTTTTCCTTTCTCTGGAGTTTTTGAGAAAATGGGAGTTTCTGGAAATTTTTGAAGTACACGCCGTGTACTCCCTTGCCGCACGAGGCCATGTGTTGGCTGTGTCCGGGCCACACACACGGTCATGTGGGGTGATGTGAAGTCCACTTAAAGCAGAGTACGGAGAATCCTAGTACACGCCATGTACTCCAAAATTACACGCTGTGTACTTTCCTTTTTTTCATTAAACAGAATGGGCTCATGTCTAATCACCAGAAACGTCTTCTTCTAGGTCTCGTTCAACCGAGAGAAGCCATACGACGCCGAGACTTCTCCGAGCCCCCGAACCTCCATCTGTTTTCTGAATCGACCACCATCGATTGCGTTAGAACTATAATGGTAAGATCTTCCTTCTTCTATAGTATCGTTTTCCAATTCCTCCTCTTTTTTAAGTTATCATGGGTTGAATGTTTTATGAATTTTCATAGATCTATGACGTTCTAAGGAGTTTCAAGCCTCATGGTTCAAGTATATTTATCTCATAACCCTAAGGTAGGTGGTTTGTGTCTTTCCATTCAAATTATTTGAGTATTATATGCGAATTCCACCAATACCCTTGAATGGGGTATTGCGTGTTTAATGTTTTGCCCCTGTTGTTTTCCTGCCTTGCTTGTATGCTTGTTTAGAGGTAATTTGGCTGTGTATAAGAATAATTGATATGCTTGGATGTTTTTCCCATTCCTTTTTCGATTTACAACCTTTTGGTCTTGTTCAACCTATTTGACCATTTAACTGTTTCCATGCCTTATGATTGTAGGGTAGAGTGTTGTTTTCTGACATGATTGAGATGCTGTAGAATAGTTAGCCAAGTAGTTCCGTAGGGTTACTTTGGCCATATAGAATTATTATGCATTGACCTACCCGGGGCTGTGAGAACCTGGTGATATATACAAAAAGGGGATAGACTGAGTGAGCTTTTTCAGAGAGTCTTTGGGCTTTAGGCTATACGGGGATTGACCGAGTGAGCATCCTTAGAGATCCTAGGATTACTTTGGGCTATAAGAGGATAGATCGTGAAAGCTTCCTCAGAGAGTCCCTGACTGTTTCAGACTATACGAGGATGGACTGTGTGAGATTCCTCAGAGAGTCTCTGTTTTGTTTGTTTGAATCACCTGATTAGCATAGGCTATAGGAGGGATTGACTGTGTGAGCTTCCTTAGGGAGTCTATGAATGACCTAGGCTATAAGGGTAATTGACTGAGCATGCTTCCTTAGAGAGTCCTTAACCTTGGGGCTATAAGGGGAATTGACTGTGCGAGCTTCCTCAAAGAGTTCATGACTACCCTAGACTATAAGGGGAATTGACTGCGTGTGCTTCCTCAGAGAGTCTTTATAATTCCATATGACCAAACTAGAGGGGTTAGGCTGAGTGCACTACCCAGAGGGTTGTTGGTTTTTTCTAGGTAGGACCATAGGGTTACCTGTTGTGCTCTGCTGCTTGTTAGCTGTTGCTTGACTTTGGAACTGTGGATTGTTTATTGTTCAGCATGTTCCTGTTTATTGTTTTCTGTACTTTTATTTTCCATATATTCACTGACTATTAGACACAAATCTTCGGGTGGTTGCCTACTGGGATTTAGTCTCACACCTTGTTTGGGTCATAATTTTGGGCCCAAATAGACTATATTATTGCAGGTATAGACAAGGGCAAGCGCCCTTCGACTTTAGGTACTTGACTTGCTGTGGTGCTGGAGTGGATGAGACCAAGCTTAGGCTTGTGATGCTGAGGAGCTATTTATCTTTCTCTTGTACTTGTTTTAGCACTATTTATATTTCCTGCATTGTGACTTGTTTGGATGTTTTCCTAGACATATGTACCATGCATCATATATATATATATTTGATCCTACTATTTATCATATTTAGTCTTCTGCTGTTCGCTTGTGTATGAATTGTTTACTACTTCTGTTATTTTTTATTGTTTCTCTTTCCGCTGTGTACTTTGCCAATGAGGGTATAGTTTCCCCACTATCATACCCAAGGCCCTCACTGCTAATCGACAGCCTCTAGCGTTCGGGGAAATGCGCTTGAGTCCATGTGACCAACCGGGTACGGGGCACCTCTGGGTGGCTTTTGGAACCGGGGCATTACAAAAACAGACAAAAAGTGTGAGAAACATGTGTAAGTATGACATAATATAAATTTGAGTTTCTTTAAATCATTATTACATAAAAATGAATACTTATTTTCCTATATTTTTTATCTAACATAGTTACAGGAATCAACAACACCCGCACCTGATGCAGACATACTTTCAGTGGCTTTGAAGTAGCCAGAATAGTATGGCCGCGTCAGAGGTGCGGGTTTTGGAGTGACACCCCGAACATATTTTCAGAAAGAAAATCAAGCGGAGGTTCAAACTAAGGAAATGAAAAATATGAGAGAAACAGTAGCTATTTTCAAGAATAATTTCAATACCATATAGTGATGATATCAAGTTTAATAGGGGGAGGCAAAGAGAAGAAACAACTCAACAACAACCCATGCATGAAGATCCTGCCCCACCCCCACCAGCTTTGAGGTGAGCCATTCCCCTAAAAAACTTGACTTAGATGAGTTAATCAATGTTCTAAATTTTTTTTATGTGAAATGTGAATCACATAGAAACTGATACCTTTCCTGTACTGATATTCTATAGGGTGAAAATGACTGTGATTTATATTTATCAACTCCCACCTATCTCCTTGTAGTGAGGGCTACAATGTTCAATATGCAGAACAACATGCTACACAACAAACCACTTCCAACAGGTCATGTCAGAGTGTCAATTAACATAGCTAATGAGCTTAACTCTGAGCTACATATTCCAAATGATGATGACAACATTCATACAGTTGAACAAGCTGTTGGAACATTCATCGAATGACCATCAATTCTTGTAAAAAAACATGTCGACAAGGAGGTATTCATTTCCAATTTATTTTTCAAGATGAACCTTTCTCATTTAATGAAAAAAGGTCTGAAATGATGAATATTATTACAAAATGACAATGGGAAGGGGTGAAATGAATGATCAACTCAAAACTATCTCAAGGATCAACCAACCGATCAAAGTGATCTACTAAGAGCACCTTCACCCCGCCTGTTCTATATCCACATTTAATATAATTGAAGGATCATGTGGATACAAATTTGATAGAAGAAAATAATCACACAGTTTATTTTGAAAAAAATATGTATGTAGAGGAGGAATCAGATTTCATTAGTACTGACAATGTAGATGAAATTCTTAAGTATGAATGGCCATGTGCCTTAGTTGTAAATGTATACATGAGGTATGTTTTCATGATTTGATTTTACAAAATCTTATATACTATGATAATTATGACTAAATACATTTAATATTTTCTACAGGTGTATATATGAAAAATAATTGAAGAGATTTCCCCATGAATTTTTTTTGGACTCGTTAGTCCTCACATCACCTCTTCAAAAGAAGAAATAAATGATGATAAAGAGGGTGAAATAATTTCATCCCCGCTCAAATCATTTGAAAACAAAATTACAGATGACAAACACTTTTTAATACCAATAATACAGGGGTAAAACTCTATAATTTAATCATATCAACTATATTTTAATTTCTTTCATTACTTAGTCCTTTTTGTGTTTTTAGGTAGCATTGGATACTCATTGCGGTCAATTTAGATACTCCAAATATTTATTTTCTGGATTCAATTCATGAATATCCAACAAACCGACCACACATGATGAAATTTTTTAATTTTTAATATACTAAATCCAACATTTTAGAACTAAAATCTAGTTATATAATTTATATTATCTTTTAATGAGGATTTTGTTATTATAGGGAGGTGTATCAATATCATCTACTTCATGGAATGAATCCAGAGCCTAAGGAAAATAATGCCCATGAGATCTACAACTAGACAAGTATCCTGGTATATATAATAATATTTCACTATCCAAACACATATCAAAACAAATTACTTATTTTTCTTAATGTTTCTGTAGTGTCCAAAACAAAAAAATGGAAAGGACTGTGGTTATTAAGTTTGTAAATTTATGAAAGAGATTGTATTTCATCAACAAACTAACATACCTAAAGAGGTATTTTTGAAAATAATTACTAGTTCATTTAAAATATTTATTAATCATTTGTGTATTTATATTTTCTTAGTACTACCATGACTGTCTCAAAAACTTATATTCACAAGATGATATAGATGTGTTTAGAAATGAATGGGTAGCATACCTGATGGAAGGTTGTACACAAATAGGATAAAGGTAAATTACTACTACTTATTTTGTCATTATATGATCATTGATATCTCTATTTTTTACACTTATTGAGAATCTATGATCACCATTTCTTATGTTTCATATCATTAGGTTATGAAGAATGGTTTTAGAAATGATTTTTCTTTCCAGTAAATAATAACTTAATGAGAGACTCTTATGAACTAGTTCTTTATGTTTCCAAAAGCACTAGACCTAAACTATTGTGGCATGGATTATTTATATTTTATATTTTGGTCATTTATGCTGCTGTTTTTACTGATGTAGTGTGTTGGAAGAAAATTGGTTGTGCATCACTCACAAATTTAATAACAAAACTAAGGATTCTTTGTGCACTTTACTATTGTTAGTTAAATACCCCTTAGCATAAAATCTGATTTGAAATTCCGATCAAGCGTCCCCCTAATGCTCTCATCCGACACCATCTCTATGATATAATCATTCAACATTCACTTTTCCTTCTCTTCCATCACCCATTTACTAGGTAAATGGGTGCGGGAAGAAAAGGAAAAGTGAATGCTGAATGATGATATCATAGAGATGGTGTGAGATGAGAGCATCAAGAGGATGATGGATTTGAAGTTTAGATCAGATGCTATGCTAAGTGGTAGTTAACCAACAATAGTAAAGTGTACAAAGAATCATTAGTTTTTTTATTAGCTTATATCTGGACCAAATAAACCTTTTATAAAGATGTAAAGGTAATGTTACGATATAATATCTCTATTTTAATGAAAAATTATATAATAAAACATTGATTTGATTTTCATTATTCCTTGTAGGGTTTATTTATTTTAGAATATTTTTGTCCATGTGACATGCCTTTGTAGGAAGAGCAATGACGCTTTTTCTGCTCAATCACAGAGGTAATATTGATGTTTGCATAGTAAAAGCATTGTACATATAATTAATGCATTGTTTAATATTAATGTTTAATTTATTTATTTTATGTACATAATATTAATATACTCACATGTGATATCAATGTATGAAATGTTTAGGTCATTATAGTTGGTATCAGAGTAACTGGCCTATTCAAAATCAAGAAAAGACATTCAATTGTTTTGAAACTTTAAATAGATGATCTATAAGTCCCGTCTATGTGAACACAACTCCAACAGTTCATCGAACAACAAATGATGAGTGAAAATCACAAAAAAACCTAATCCATGTCATCCTACACCACATGACCCTATGAAAATGTCCCTAAAATCATGATGGTCAACACTATCTTAAGTCTCGAGAGCCATGACCTTGTCCTGACAACTTCATCACCTCAAATCTCGATGACCAAGTCACCTCAACCTAGTGATCATTGTCACTCCAAGTATCTGAGCCAAGACCCACCTAACAAACCATATCACCTCAATCCAGATGATCAACACCCACGTCAATCCTAAGGCCATGCCCATTACATTCCCAGGGAATCAAGTAACCAATATAACAATTCAATTTAATTCAAATTTACACTCAGCCTAAACTTTCCAAGTTAGTCCAAACCTCTTACCCGGCTTAACCAATCGTAGGAGCATGCCCATATGCATCTCATATAATCATTAGAACAATTAAATAATCATGTATTTAATTAATTAGGTTCTCGCTCGAACAACCCACACAATGTATATGAACACACCCCCAAAACACTCATAAAATCAAGGAGAAATCTAGGAACCACCTACCTTGTACTAGTATGAGCTCACTCATTTGATATCATCCTCAAAATCGATCTGAATCAGAAGAAAATGGTGTTTTAGATGAATGCCCGAAAATAGGAAAAAAGGGATCGCATGGATTTACCACTCCATATGGTGAGATAAATAGAAAAGAGAAGCTAGAAAATTGAAGGTATTATTGAGATGAATCTGTATCCACTAATGGATCAAAGATCAAAGTCTGGATTATGGAGTTCCCTCAAAGACTTGGGAGAAAGAAGATGGAGGAGATCCCTTTATTGTGCATTATAAATGGGGAGAAAGGGAGGAGAAATAAGAAAGCAGTGAATGGAGAAAAAAATTAAGTTCCCACTTTTTAATGGGCTACATGGTTTGGACACACAGTTTGGATAACCGCGTGCCAACCGTACGATTCCCACTATCTAAGCACCATTCTATGCATAGTTAGGCTCACGATTTTCCAAACTATGAGAAAACTATGTGAATCACCTCTATTAAAAATTGAAGAGGTTTCACATGGTCCTTCACCCCCACCTGTATAGTTTTCAAAGAGCTCTATATGTAACTAAATCCCAACTACCCACTCCTAGTACTTCTCTCAGTCTAACCTCAGATCCCTGAGTCTGCCCTATTCCCTGGCTTCCACCTATATGATAAGGCTTCCTACAAAACCTCTCCAAATGGATCATCTAGTCACCTGCATACCACTACTTCATAACCTTATCACATTGGGTCTGAACATGCCCTGTATTCTTACACTAAAAGAACAATACTATAAACCCACTCCTTGAAAGTCTATCTACCCTCAGTGTCTCTAGATGAAGTGCTCAAAGAATCTGGCCTCAAAATCCTTATGAGAAAGTCCCTTGTGTCTGCCCGCCTATACCTATACATACCACAAGTGTTATGTATTTCCTATGAGCATGTATGTCACCAGACTCACCCACCGACCTAGGGTATCTCGAGCTGGTCAAATATAGTTTGTACCAAACCTATCAAGTTCTCTGTTGTTTGCGTTCCACCTTCACTCTGAAATAGTGATGGGTGCTAAGATTGGAACTCTCAAGTCAAGTACTCCATATACGGCTCATCTCCCTGGGATACCCTATCGATTCCCTCTATGAAACGAACCAGGATCACCCTGAGATACTCATCAATATATAGCCCAAAGTTTTCCATCTACAACTTTTCCATCTGCAGCTTTATCGCCTGTACCGAATCCTATACCTGGAGATCATAATCATCCCGACCCTTCAGGGCCTCATCCCATGAACACTTAAGCAACACCATATCACCACCCTCCTGACACTCCACCAATTTTTTTCTAAGTGGAATCCCACTAAATACCAATCATGATGGTCAAAAATCCATATCATTGTATATATAAAAATATCACCAATAGAAATGGTTATAACATGTAACACATCTCACCAACCTTACACTCCATTACCACAACATGTCACACAACATCTGGTCTCTAGGTTTCTTACCTACCTATATCAAGGTTAGTTATAAAATATCATCTAGTCTTATGGACCCCTACCTACCCACATTAGAGTCAGGAATCACATATAATCCAGCCTCATGGACCCTTTCCTACCCATGATAAGGCCAGACATCAAATCTCATGTATTAATTCGGGTTAGTTGAGTATAATTACACTAAAGAGGCTGTACAACAAAACCACTATTTAGTTTCTTTGTTGACACTTTAAACAACTTACCCCCAATCATCATTTATGTCTACCCTTATCAGGGCCAAGACCATATATCCGATGCATATAAAGTCACATACAAATCTCATTGGAACCAGATGTTTGGGTTGGCTGAATAGAATGCCAACAAAAGAGGCTACGTAAGAAAACACTATTTATATTATTTTATGACACTTTAAACAGTACGATCCCTCTTAGATCAATAAAGGTTCCCAATGAAAATCATAATAAATAATACATCATATGAGGCTAAGTGCCTATCATGATGCGTAATAAAACCTCCCTTGCCATACTGGGCCAAGAGTCAAAATCCACATAATAGCTAAATATCACACCCAAGTGTGCCACCTATGGTGGAAATAAAATCAATTGTAAAATAGAAAAGTAAAAACTCAATTTACTACTATTGGAAACTTAGTCAGTCCCCTGTGCATGGGGATAAAATCACCCAAACAAAATATCTTTACCTAGTCCTGACATACTAAAAAGAATAAGTGACACACTCAAAACCAATAAAACCCATTCAGATTCTTTTAATATTTTAAAACAATGATCTATGACTCATTTGTGATGTGTAGGAATTAACCCCACCTCAATAAGACGTATGGTGTGACCGGTATAACTCTTCTTTTTTATTAAAAATTGACATTTTATTAATGTATTATTTCATATTAATGTTTAATTTATCTAATTATTGTATTACTAACATAATATTTATTTTCTTATATAGGTTTATTTTTTTATTGAGTTTGGATTCTTTGTTTGGAAA
Source organism: Viscum album (assembly GCA_963277665.1). NCBI lineage: Eukaryota > Viridiplantae > Streptophyta > Magnoliopsida > Santalales > Viscaceae > Viscum > Viscum album. The sequence goes on along the minus strand of OY728161.1, from coordinate 1,455,236,964 downwards.
CTAATACCATGGACGACAATTTTTGAGAGGGGATCACATATGAAAAAAGGATGAAACATTAATGTTTTTAACTATGTGTTGGATAGTTGTAATTATAACCATATAAAAAATTGTTTGAAATGTATATAAAAATGTGTTTTTTTGTATTCATGATGTTAAGTAAATGAATATAGCATTATTTGTGAAACTATTATGTGTGCTGTTTCGTTCTTCTATTCTTTGTTTGTGTGTAGGTGCTATTTTGTGCAGATTTTTTGTGTGTAGGTGATTTTTTTACTGTTTTTGTATAGGTGAAGGTATTATTTGTGTGCAGGTGCAGGTTTTGAGTATGATTTTAAATAAAGAAAACATTACAAGTAATTTTTCCTTTATCAGTGCTATTTTGAGCACTGATAAAGGTGTCCCTTTATCAGTGCTAAAAAAGAACTGATAAATTGGACCTTTATCAACACTTTTTTTAGCGCAGATAAAGGGACCCCTTTATCAGTGCTGTTAAAGGGGACCCCCTTTATCTTCTCCACAATTAACAACACTTTTCTAGCACTATTAAAGGTGGTTTCTAGCATTGATAATAGCCTTATTTGTAGTAGTGCTATCTCATAATGATTTGGTCTTAGTCAATTTCCTCTCGATGACCTCTAATATCACCAGTACCTTATAACATGAATTAAAAACAAATGGGGTAACCTAGTATTGGATATATGGATGAAAATCCTCCTCAAAATTACTCACTCTAGACTCCTCATCTAGAAGAAGGTCCAAAACACGATATAGGAGGTTCCTATAATAGATGATGAACTTTTGAACACTAGAACTGTAATGACCTAAACTGTTATAAATAAAATTAACCCTTTAGATTTATTTAAATGCATTATTATGTATTATGGTTATATAAAATACATGAACTTAGTTGGTTTTATTACATCCTATCATATCTAAAATACCATTAAGAAACTTTAGTGTTGATAATATAGCTGTAGGGTTTTAATAAATCCAATTAACATGGAAAAAGGAAGTGACGACCTCAAACATTATGATGGTACCCTATGAAGTCCATTCATCAAAGTTTACAAGGGAGATATTATCACTGGGATTTTCTATTAACCAATCCTAAGATGAGATCTAACAACTTAAGCATGGGAGAAACCATTTATGGAATAAGTTAAAGCTCACCGAGATCATGACCCAAACCATGTATATCGAACCACCCCATGAAAGTCTCACCACCTTACACCTTAATCTTAGGGAAATTTCTAGTTTATTAAAGGGATATGTATCAAGACTATAATAATATGAACATGTATATTTTATTTTCTATATAATAATGTTCATATTTTCTTATTATCATTACTTTATAAATGATTTTGATTTTTATACAATAAAACAGAAATTGTATTTTTAATTAGTATTCAATTTCAATTAAGATGTTTATTTTGATGAATTAATATATTTTTAAATAAATAATTTTTAATAAAACATTTTTATTAAATATTTTTTATCAAATATAAATGATCATATAATTTGTATGAAGTCAAATGTAAATTTTATAAGGGTTCAAAAACTGTTATTTTAAATAAACCAACATTTCTAAATTAATGTTGATTATTATTTTAAAAGTGAAAATTCAAATATTTAGAAAATTATTTTGATAAAATGAATATTATTTTTGGAATTATAATGTTAAAATTATCTAATGGTGAATTTTTCATAATATTCTGAGACAGTCAAATTTTTGGGTAAAAATTAAATACCGTATAAATATATGGTGGGTATTATGACATCATAATGGACCAAAGTGATTTAATAAATACTATAATGGGTATCCATTACCAAATATATGTTTTAAATTTAAAATAATTTCATTTTTAATTTATTTTATTTATTTTATAAATCAATTGTGGATCCTCCAAAATATATAATATATTTTAAAGTTTTAAAATATTTTCTTTAAGAGTGTGGCTAACTTACACTTTTTAAGGGTATTATTTTATTAAGTTAGGCCCTTGGACTTATAGAATAATGAAATAAAATCCCATTTTATAGAAACCATCATAAAAAACATGGTAAGGTTTGTGTTTTTTTATTATACTCCAAAACCTAAGTTTGAGAAATAAAAAAAATTCCACACTCATTTCCTATAAAAACCCACCCAATCTCTCATTTTTCTTAACTAAAAGTACTTGTATCATGTTCTTAATCTTCCTTCCCATCTCTATATTCCCCCAAAGTCTTATTCAATCTCTCAAGAATCTCCTCCAAATCATTTTGAGTCACACTCTCAAGGCAAGAGACCATCCTCTCCTCCTTTCAATTAAAGAACCTTCTTTGAAATTAGTCATTTTAATTTCAATTGATTATATTTTAATTAATTTATAAAAATTCCTTTAATATCCCATTTATTACTATGATAAAATTTAGTAATAAATTTCTCTCTTCTCATTTCAATTCAAGCACCTATTTTATATTATGCCTCTCAATTTCAATTTTTTCATGTTGGGATATATTATTAGATTTACCCTTTAATATCTATTTTATTTATATATGATTAGATAACCCTTTCACTCTCATTAATCCCTCCCATTAACCTTTATGTACACCCATTACCATTTTGAAATTTTATAAGGGATCCTCTAATTCCCCTCTTTATTAAAGTTTCTTTATTATCTCATGCATTATATTTACAATTCTTAATATCTGGATATGTCTTTACGTGTCCCCATAACTACCCATTTTATTTCCAAATTATTATATGTCCCTTTTTCTCTCATCAACCCATTTTATAAATTTTTATGTGATGCCGTTATTCTGCCAAAATTTCACCCTGATTTTCCATGCCAAAAAAATTGTGCAGTGAATACCATACCCATTTCCTATCAAGGGTATTAAAATTTATACACTTATACTTATTTGAATTGGGTCTTAAATTTATGTATTATATACTCCTTGATATTGGAATAAAATATGATTATGAATGAATCCATATTGTATGATCCATGTGGCACACTTAATCTTGAGAATTAAATGAAAGTGACAGGTGCGCCCAAAATTATATAGTGCTCCAATGAATTGTGTAACACCCCGACCCTAGTTACCCAGAGTCAGTGCATTATTGCGTAACAATGGCATGATCACAAAAGATCAAGTCTCGAAAGACCGATTAGTTTAGTAGCCTTGGAAACACTAGATACATTCATAAATGTTACATTACATCATAAAGTGAAAAACTACAATAACATAGTCTTCATAGTCCACACCCATATCCCCTTCAGACTATCCGTGTAGGTCAGTCATAAAATATTTCTTCACATCCTGAGAAAAATAAAACATTGAAAGGGGTGAGCTCAGATTCTCTGTAAGGATAACAATTTAGCGTAATCTTTCATAAATAAACATAAACATTTAAGGCAATGTATAACTAAAACAAAATCCTTTTAAACTTGAACTTCAACATAATATAGAAAAAGTAAAATGAGATAATTCCATTTATTTCTTCACATGGATATTCTACTGGTCGAATAATCACATGCAATATCAATAACCACTTTCATAATGATGGAATGCATAATGACAGACTATCATAACCACATAGCCAAGGCCTTGTGCCAAGACTACAAATAAGATTTTGTCAAGGCCTCATTCCAAGACACTAGTTTGTCTCATGAGACCTTCCGATGCATCGAGGAGCTATATCGGGCTCCACCCATCACTTATTAAGTCCAATGCATTCCTCATATGAATAGGTTTAAACATATCATAGACCATAACATAATCGTATCACATAAAACACGCATAAAGGAAACATAATATTTCCACATTTCAATCACAAGATATCAATACAACACATTGATATAATAAAAACACTTTAAAAACCATTTTCAATACCAAAATAAAGTAAAATTAAAACTTTGTATTTATTTTTCATTTAAAAAAAAGTTATGTCTTGTAGAGGAAGCCGAAACTCAAATAATGGTAACGGCGGAGGAGAAGTCGTTGTCACCGCATACGTACAAAAAAAACATTCCATTCTTTCATTTAGTAAAACACTTTATATAAAAAGATTCCTTTTGAAAAAAACATAAAAGTCAAAGGGTTTATACACCGTATAAAAGAAAGTTGTGTATAAAACAAAATATGCCTCAATGAAAGGAGATTGAGACGAAGTCCCTTACAAAGATCATTTTTTAAATAAAATAGATCTATTACATGTATTCACTATATTTACACATAAAGAAAGTATAAATACCAGATAGCACATAATAATATCATGAACAAATTTGAAAGTAGGAGATTAACCCAAAGAATGGAAATTGGGTTAAGAAGTTCCCTTACCTCGTGTCCGACTTGACTCGATCATTCTTTAATCTCCTGAATAATAAAATAGATTTAATTTATATTTGCATAAGAACCTTTTTCATGTTCATTATTCCTTTTATATCACTTATTACCATGTTATGAACATTATGTAATTATTTAAGTTAATAATGGTCATTTTGTCAATCTTTGGTACTTGAGTCAAAAATAAACTTCTTATAATTACAAGTTGTTCATGTGGTGAAATATCCATTATATCCAGAATTATATTCATGATTTAAATATCATATATATAATATATATCCAGTATATACATGCATTTATAATATTACATAACATTTAGAGGTAAGAAATGAAATGCACCGTTCATGGAGACGGTAAGCCGTACGTACGCATGAACGCTACTTTCATTTCTATTTCATATTTAATAGAATGAAATTATAATTATATAAAGGTATACTATAATTATAGTGTAATATAATGTATAATACCATTTACTCTATTCTTTATACATCCCACATATGACATTAATGATTCAAATCACTTTGAGGGGGCGGTAGTCCGCACATCCTAAAATGAAATTATCGCGTTTACCCATAATGTAAATCATAAAGGTATGCCATAAATGAGAAGTAAATAAGAATAAGGAAAAAATAAACATAATATATATATCATATATGAAAATATTGTCATCAAAATGGCCACCATTAGTGGTGTTAAAAGAATATTGAACAATCATCGTTTCGTGAGGCAGTATTTCGCCACCCACAGAAACAATATGTTCTTTAACCATTAGACGAAGGTGTGTGTAATTGTAAATCAGATAATTATCATAAAAAAATCCTAGTATATTTAAGATACTGGTTTTGTTACAAAATAAAGGAATAAAAATATTTTAGGGGGTTGGAGAAGCAAAATAAAACAAAAGAACACAAGTGAAGACATTACCTTAAAATCGGGTAACTCTTTTTGATTTGAGCCAAAGGATTCCTTGGGAAGACTTATGCCCAAAGTGAGGCTTCTAGGAGTAAGATAGGGAAGTTGGGAGAGTATTTGGGTAGACGTTGGCCGATCAAAATGGCTTGGAAGGTGTGAATAAGGTGGTAGTGGTGGGGGCCTTTTATAAGAGGAGAGGAGGGGCACTCTTGGAAAGATTGAAATGTTACATTATTATGAAATGATTTTCGGATTCTAAAGGTCCCAAAATGATATATTTCGAGGATAAGGTGATAAGGGTTCAAAATAAGCCCATCCAATAGGTTTTTGACAAGTGTAAGCCTTATATTTTACATTATCTTTGCATTTTATTTAAATCGTTAATTAATGAGGTAATCACTGCATCATCATTGTGTCATAAAAATTTTAATTTATTTAATGTCTAAAAATTATAAAAAAATTACTACGATTTAGGAAATATTTTTATCTTTCCAATGAATATTTATAGTAAAAATATTAACTTATATAACCCCATGTAATAATTGTTTTATTAAAACAACACATGTTTGTGACAATTTTATTTTTACTTTAAATAAAAAGTTATTAATGTCATTTTCTTACCCAAGTGGATCCATGGGGTCACCAAGTTGACCCATGGATTTTCTTGGTCGGACATGACTCATCCAATAAGTGTAGGACAAGTGTAAAAGTAATTTCATATTTTTATAATATCATTTTTACCTTAAATTTCACTAATTACCTTTAATCGCGATTAATTAAACTTAAAAGTTACTATTCACCAAAAAATTATTTTAATCCCATTGAACCAAATTTTACTTTCTAATGACAACCATTTATGTCGGATTTTTTAAAATCAAATCACAGAAGTGGTAATGTTTCATTTAAACAAAAAATCAGTTTTTAACTACCACTTAGTGGTTTCACTATTCATCAAAAATTAAAGTTTTTCATAACAATGCCAAAATTTCACCCTAAGCTATAATTGATATTCCGAATTAAAAAATGATGTCTATTTTACAAAATTCCAAACATATATGTGTATTAATTAATTTTATAATTAATTCCCGCTGTCACAACAAATAGCGTGTTTTTAAGAAACAATATATATCAAAAGATTGACAATTGTTTATGTTCAATTTCAAAGTGAAATTAATTCTAATAAACACCATTGAATATAATGGTAAAAATTTATTCTAATTATACTTTAAAACTAATCAATAGTATAATTTATCACTACAAATTATTTTGATTAAAAAAAGTTGTTTTTAAGTATTTTTCACTATTCATAAAAAATTGGAAGTTCTCAGAAAAATACCAAAAATTCAACTTAGGATAATTTCGATATTCCGAATCCAAAAATGAAGTCCATTTTGAAATATAATATATATATAATTTCAAAAAGTGAGTATTACTATTCATAATGGCTATTTTGATTAGTCGCGGTGTGTTAGAATCTCGAACTTGCGTATAATGCAAGATATTTCATTATTGAAAGAGAAGCGTATTGTGGAAGCTCAGGGTGTTACATTCTCCCCTCCTTTAATAAATTGCGTCCTCGCAATTTGAAATTTTTCTTTGAAAATAAAAGGTTGAAAATAGAAAATACCTTTGTGGAAAACCCACATCGGAAATAGGGTTAATAAAAATATAACATTAAATGAAAGAAAGAGAGGTACAAAGGTCACCCAAGATAGCCCATAATAGGATTATATGAAAATATGGATATGGAGGAAAAACAAACCATCAAGTTCTGATGGAGAGTTGTAGAAAACAGGATTAGGAGAAAGTTAACCACAAGAAAATCACAAACTTGTGATTGGTTAAACGGTCATTGAATCCTCAGTTGGAAAAGATAACCGACAACGTTTTTGTTTTAAGTTACCTTTCATAAAGTTGAGGAATTTATTTAAGAGATTTACTAAGAATGTAAGGAAGTATACTTACTTGTCATGTAGGCTTTCATTCTTTAATAAATTTTTACCACGGACCCATCTTTCACTCCAAATGGTAATAGAACTCAAAAATATTCTATTTATCCTAATTGTATGAGGTTCCAAATTTTACCACATAGAATTTAGATTAGGAAAAATATTTTGTAATAACCAGGGACTTCCTGTAGGCTAGTGGTAGGTAATAAATTCCTGTCGCACTATGGTTGTGGGTTCGATTCCTGCAGCTTTGTCCGACGTGACGGGTTATCCCCCAACCTGCAGGTTGTCCTTTTCCTAAAACTATAGTATTATAATATTCCAAAAATAATCTTCAGAAATTTTTTAAGCTTAAACAATACTATTCAAGGTTCAACTTAATCCATTCCAACCTTTATAGTTATCCAAAATACCTTTATCCAGACTTTCTCTAAAAGGTCTCTAAATTCCAAAATCAATTGTAACATCAGATTCCACAAACAAAGTAAAGTTTCTCTTATTATCACATACTAAAAATATGATTACCTTAATCATATTAAAACCTTAATGAAAACAACAAGTACAACAACACAATCCTTATATATATCACATTATTCTTATAACCAGAATATAATCCTTGAGTCTAAAAGCACCAATACATTAATTATTCCACTTCAACTGTAGTAATAGCATAATATTGTCCTTGATCTCTTGGACTTTTCTGAGGTAAGTTTCCCTAACGCTTAGGACATTAATTTGTATAATGCCCCATTTCCCTACAATTGTATCATTCAACATTGATAGTCTCTTTCTTTCCCTGGCAATCACGAGCCTGGTGACCTTTTTCTCCACATTTATAACAAACTCCCATTCCTTTTAGGCAAGTACCAGGGTGATTCTTCCCACAATTATCTCATAATGGAAAATCCTTCTTTCCCTTTTTCCCTTTATCTGTCTCTTGTTCCACCGTTCTCTTCTTCTCTTTCTTTACTTTATTGTCATAAGATTTAGAGAATTCCTTTTCTATCTTGATAGCACATGAGACAATATATTCGTATGACGAGAAGGTTTGTGAGACTAATGCTTGATGGAGAAATGGTTTTAACCCATCAAAGAAACGATCAATCTTACTTCTTGGGTTACGTATATAATCTGCAGCATGCCTCACTAACCTTGTAAAGTTAGCCTCATACTTTGTGACATTCTCATCCTCCTTTTGTCTCAGACTTAGAAATTGCCTTTCCATATCTGCTTGATGGTCACGAGGAAAGTATTTTTCTAAGAAAAGCTCTTTGAACTCTCTCTATTCCATACTTGATACTTCTTTATCTTCCTTTGTGTTTTGAATCAGTGACCACCATTGATCGGCATCTCCAGTAAGGTGGTAAACTGCCATGACAACCTTCTCCCTTTCGCTACTCCCCAAGGCGTGGAATATTTTCTCCAAGGAGTTTATCCATTGCTCAGCTACTAATGGATTTTTACCCCCATTAAATTTTGGCGGTTGTTGACTCATGAAACGATCTAACATTGATCCTCCATGTTGCGGATCAGGGTGCTCCATACGAGTAAGGTTATTATTCATAACCTGAGTGAGTTGCCCCAGTATGGTGATAAGTTGATCAACACCAGTTGTATCTCCAGCTCCACTATAATTATCTTGAGTAGGAGGGCAATCCCTACATGGAGTGCGTGTATTGATACGGTTTCCATTCCTTCCACTAGGTGCCATTTCTAAACAATGGCATAAACTAGATCAGTTTATGAATCAAAATACATAATTCCATACTTGTAAAACACTTAAACATAAATTGAACAATTTATAGATATAATCCATAATCATAAAATTTTTTCCTTTGAGGAAGTATATACTCATAAACCCTTCATAATGGTTTGTAAAGAAAATGAGAATTATCCTAAGCATATCCCCCGGGAGTGTCGTAACCAAGAGTGCAGCAAGCCCCGTTTTCGTGCACCAGTTCCCGTTCGAGTCTAGATCAAAGCGGTGTTTTTGGGTTTTACCCCTAGGTACATCTGTTCCAGAGCCTCCTCTACCTGTTCGTATCCAGACAGATATGTATTTATCAAAAACTCATAAAATCTATATAATACGAAAATTCTAGGAAGTTCTTCTATACTAATCATCAAAGTCTATCTTAGGGATATGTGCTATAATAAGAGTTTATCTAAATCTAGCTTCCAAGGTTAGTACTAAATTGCCTCTGATACCAACTGTAACGCCCCGAACCCAGTTACCCAGAGTCGGTGCATTATTGCGTAACATTGGAATGATCACAAAAGATCAAGTCTCAAAAGACCGATTAGTTTAGTAGCCTTGGAAAAACTAGATACATTTATAAATGTTACATTACATCATAAAGTGAAAAACTACAATAACATTGTCTCCATAGTCCACACCCATATCCCCTTCATACTATCCTTTCAGGTCAGTTATAAAATATTTCTTCACATCCTGAGAAAAATAAAACATTGAAAGGGGTGAGCTCAGATGCTCAGTAAGGATAACAATTTAGCGGAAGCTTTCATAAATAAACATAAAAATTTAAGGCAATGTATAAATAAAACAAAATCCTTTTAAACTTGAACTTCAACATAATATGGAAAAAGTAAAATGAGATAATTCCATTTACTTCTTCACATGGATATTCTACTGGTCAAATGTAACGCCCCGGCCCCAGTTACCTAGAGTCGGTGCATTATTGAGTAACATTGGTATGATCACAAAAGATCAAGTCTCGAAATACCAATTAGTTTAGTAGCCTTGGAAACACTAGATACATTCATAAATGTTACATTACATCATAAAGTGAAAAAATAAAATAACAAAGTCTCCATAGTCCACACTCATATCCTCTTCTGACTATCCCTACAGGTCATTCATAAAATACTTCTTCACATCCTGGAAAATATTAAAACATTGAAAGGGGTGAGCTCAGATGCTCAGTAAGGATAACAATATTTCGGAAGCTTTCATAAATAAACATTAACATTTAAGGCAATGTATAACTAAAACAAAAGCCTTTTTAAACTTGAACTTCAACATAATATGGAAAAAATAAAATTAAATAATGCCATTTACTTACTCACATGGATATTCTACTAGTCGAATAATCCCATGCAATATCAATAACCACTTTAATAATGATGGAATGCATAATGCCAGACTATCATAACCACGTAGTCAAGGCCTCGTGCCAAGAAAACAAATAAGATTTTGTCAAGGCCTCGTGCCAAGACACTAGTTTGTCTCATGAGACCTACCGATGCATCGAGGAGCTATAGCGGGCTCCACCCGTCACTTATTAAGTCCAATGAATTCCTCATATGAACAGGTTTAAACATATCATAATCCATAACATAATTGTATCACATAAAACATGAATAAAGGAAACATAACATTTACACATTTCAAACACAAGATATCAATACAACACATTGATATATTAAAACATTATCAAAACCATTTTCGATACCAAAATAAATGAAAGTTAAAACTTGGTTTTTATTTTACATTTAAAAAAAGTTATAGCTTTTAGGGGAAGCTGAAACTCAAATAATGGTCACGGTGGCAGAGAATTCGTTGTCGCCGCGTACATAAGAAAAAACATTCCTTTTGTCGTTTAGTAAAAACGCTTCGTATAAAAAGATTCCTTTTGAATAAAAGTAAAATTCAAAGGGGTTTATACACCATATAAAGGAAAGTTGTGTATAAAACCAAATATGCCTCAATGAAAGGAGATTGAGACGAAGTCCCTTAAAAAGATCATTTTTTTAAATAAATCTATTATGTGTATTCACTATAAGTACACATAAAGAAGTACAAATACAAGATATGACATAATAATATCATGACATATTTTGAAAGTAGGAGATTAACCCAAAGAACGTAAACTGGGTTAAGAAGTTCCCTTACAAAGATAATTTTTTAAATAAAATAGATCTATTATGTGTATTCAATATAAGTACACATAAAGAAAGTAAAAATACAAGATATAACATAATAATATCATGACATAATTTGAAATTAGGATATTAACCCAAAGAATGGAAATTGGGTTAAGAAGTTCCCTTACCTTGCATCCTGTCTTGATTCGACCGTTCTTTAACCTCCTGAATAATAAACTAGAGTTAATTTATAATTTCTTAAGAACCTTTTTCAAGTTTTTAATTCCTTTTATATCACTTATTACCATGTTATGAACATTATGTAATTATTTAAGTTAATAACGGTTGTTTTGTCGATCTTTGGTACTTGAGTCAAAAATAAACTTCTTATAATTACAAGTTGTTCATGTGGTGATATATCCATTATATCCAGAATTATATTCATGATATATATATCATATATCTCATATATATCCATTATATACATGCATTTATAATATTCCATAACGTTTAGAGGTAAGAAATGAAATGCACCGTTCATGGAGACGGTAAGCCGTACGTATGCATGAACGCTACTTTCATTTCTATTTAGTATTTAATGAAATCATAATGATATAAAGGTATATTATAATTCTAGTATAATATCATATATAATATCATTTACTCCATCCTTTATACATCCCACATATGGGATTAACGATTCAAATCACTTTGAGGGGGCGGTAGTCCACACTTCCTAAAATGAAAATATCGCGTTTACCCATAATGGAAAAAATAAAGGTATGCCATAAATGAAAAATATAGAACCTTAAGTAAAACATAAACATATTATATATCATATATATATATAAATATATTTACATCTTAATGTCCACCTTTGAAGGTGTTATATGAGTGTTGAACAATCATCGTTTCGTGAGGCAGAAATTCGCCATCCACAGAAACAGTATGTTCTTTAACCATTAGATGTAGGTGTGTGTAAGTGTAGCTAGAATAATTCTTATAAAAACATCCTAGTATATTGAGGATACTTGTGTTTTTACAAAAGAAATGAATAAAAAGAGTTTAGGGGGTTGGATAAGCAAAATAAAACAAAATAACATAAGAGAAGACATTACCTTAAAATCGGGTAACTCTTTTGATTTGAGCCAAAGGATTCCTTGGGAAGAATTATGCCCAAAGTGAGGATTCTAAGAGTAAGGGAGGGAAGTTGGGAGAGTATTTGGGCAGATGTTGGCCGAGCCAAATGTCTTGAAGGTGTGAATAAGGTGGTAGAGGTGGGGGCCTTTTATAAGAGGAGAGGAGGGGCACTCTTGGAAAGTAAGGAAATGTTAAATTATTATGAGATACTTTTCAGATTTTAGAGGTCCCACAATTATATATTTCAAGGATAAGGTGATAATGGTTCTAAATCTACCCATCCAATAGGATTTGGACAAGTTTAAGCCTTGGATTTTACATTATCTTTTCATTTTATTTGAATCGTTAATTAATGAGGTAATCGCTGCATCATCATGGTGTCATAAATAATTTAATTTATTTAATGTCTAAAAATTATAAAAAAATATATCATGATGTAGGAAATATTTTTATATTTCTAATGAATATTTATAGTAAAAAATATGACTTGTATAACCCCACTTAAAAATTGATTTAGTAAAACAACTCATGTTTGTGACATTTTTATTTTAACATTAAATAAAAAGTTTTTAATGTCATTTTCCTACCAAAGTGGCTCCATGGGGTCCCCAAGTTGACCCATGGATTTTCTTGGTCGGAAATGACACATCCAATAGGGGTATTACAAGTTTAAAGGTCATTTCATATTATTATAACATTATCTTTACCTTAAATTACACTAATTACCTTTAATCGCGATTAGTTAAACTTAAAAATTACTATTCACCAAAAAATTATTTTAATCCCATTGAACCACATTTTAATTCCTAATGACAACCATGTATGTTTGATTTTTGAAAATCAAATCATAGAAGTGGTAATGTTTCATTTAAACGAAAAATCAGTTTTTTAACTACCACTTAGTGGTTTCACTATTCATCAAAAATTGAAGTTTTTCAGAACAATGCCAAAATTTCACCCTAAGATGTAATTGATATTCCGAATTAAAAAATGATGTCTATTTTACAAAATTACAAACATATAAGTTGAATTAATTAATTTTATAATTAATTCCCGCTGTCACAACAAATAGCGTGTTTTTAAGAAACAATATACATCAAAAGATTGACAATTGTTTATGTCCAATTTCAATGTTAAATTAATTATAATGACCACCATTGGATAAAATAGTAAAAATATATTCTAATTATACTTTAAAACCACTCAATAGTATAATTTATCACTATAAATTATTTTGATTAAAAAAGTTGTTTTTAAGTATTTTTCACTATTCATAAAAAATTGGAAGTTCTCAGAAAAATACCAAAACTTCAACATAGGATAATTTCGATATTTAGAATCTAAAAATGAAGTCCATTTTGAAATATAAAATATATATAATTTCAAAAAGTGGGTATTACTATTCATAATGGCTATTTTGATTTGTTGGGGTGTGTTAGAATCTCGAACTTGCGTACAATATAAGCTATTGCATTATTGAAAGAGAAGCGTATTGTGGAATCTCGGGGTGTTACATTCTCCCCTCCTTCAATAAATTGTGTCCTCGCAATTTGAAATTTTTCTTTGAAAATAAAAGGTTGAAAATAGAAAATACCTTTGTGGAAAACCCACATCGGAAATAAGGTTAATAAAAATATAACTTTAAAAGAAAGAAAGATAAGTACAAAGGTCACCTGAGATAGCCCATACTAGGATTCTATGAAAATATGGATATGGAAGAAAAAAAACCATCAAGGTCTGATGGAGAGTTGTAGAAAACTGGATTAGGATAAAGTTAACCATAAGAAAATCACAAACTTGTGATTGGTTAAACGGTCATTGAATCCCCAGTTGGAAAAGTTAACCGGCAAAGTTTTTGTTTTAAGTTAACTTTTATAAAGTTGAGGAATTTATTTAGGAGATTTACTAAGAACGTAAGGGAATATACATACTGATCATGTAGACTTTCATTCTTTAATAAAGTTTTTACCACAAACCCATCTTTCACTCTAAAAGGTAATAGAACTCAAAAATATTCTATTTATCATAATTATATAAGGTTACAAATATTAACACATACCATTTAGATTAGGAAAATTTTTTGTAATAACCAGGGACTTCCTATAGGTGAGTGGTAGGTGATAAAGGCCTGTCGCACTATGGTTGTGGGTTCGATTCCTGCAGCTTTGTCCGACGCGACGGGTTATGCCCAACCCTGTAGGTTGTCCTTTTCCTAAAAATATAGTATTATAATATTCCAAAAATAATCTTCAGAAATGTTTTAACCTTAAACAATACTATTCAAAGTTCAACTTAATCCATCCCAACCTTTATAGTTATCCAAAATACCTCCATCTAGACTTTCTCTAAAATGTCCTTAAATTCCAAAATCAATTGCAACATTAGATTCCCCAAACAAAGTAAGATTTATCTTATTGTCACATACTGAAAATATGATTACCTTCATCATATTAAAACCTTAATGAAAACAACAAGTACTGAAGTACAATCCTTACATATATCACATTATTCTTATAACCATAATCTAGTTCTTGAGTCCAAAAACACAAATACAATAATTATTCAACTTCATCTGTAGTAACATCATAAGCTTGGCCTTGATCCCTTGGCCTTTTATGAGGTAAGTTTCCCTGACGCTTAGGACATTCATTTGCATAATTCCCCCTTTCCCTAAAATTGTAGCATTCAACATTGATAGCCTCTTTCTTTCCCTTGCAATCACGAGCCGGGTGACCTTTTTCTCCACATTTATAACAAACTCCCATTCCTTTTAGGAAAGTACTAGGGTGATTCTTCCCACAATTATCACATAATGGAAAATCCTTCTTTCCCTTTTTCCATTTATCTATCTCTTGTTCCACCATTCTCTTATTCTCTTGCTTTACTTTGTTGTCATAAGACTTAGAGAATTCCTTTTCCATCTTGATAGAACATGAGACTATATCTTCATACATTGAGAAAGATTGTGATACTAAATCTCGACAGAGAAAAGGTTTTAAACCATCAAAGAAATGATCAATCTTACTTATTGAGTTACGTATATAATCTGCAGCATGTCTTGCTAACCTTGTAAAGTTAGCCTCATACTTTGCGACATTCTCATCCTCCTTTTGTCTCAGACTCAGAAATTGCCTTTCCATATCTGCTCGATAGTCATGTGGAAAGTATTTTTCTAAGAAAATATATTTGAACTCTATCTATTCCATACTTGATACTTCTTCATCTTCCTTTGTATTTTGAATCAATGACCACCATTGATCGACATCTCCAGTGAGGCGGTAAACTGCCATGATAACCTTCTCCCTTTCGCTACTCCCCAAGGCATGGAATATTTTCTCTAAGGAGTTTATCCATTTCTCAGCTACTAATGGATTTGTACCCCCATTAAATGTTGGTGGTTGTTGCCTCATGAAGCGGTCTAACATTGATCCTCCATGTTGCAGATCAGGGTGCTCCATATGAGTAAGGTTATTATTCATAACCTAAGTGAGTTGTCCCAGTATGGTAATAAGTTGATCATCACCAGTTGTATCTCCAGCTCCATAATAATTTTCTTGAGCAGGAGGGAAATCCCTACATGGATTGAATGCATTGATACGGTTTCCATTCCTTCCACTAGGCACCATTTATAAACAATGGAATAAACTAGATTAGTTTATGAATCAAAATACATAATTCCATACTTATAAAATACTTAACATAAATTGAACTATTTATGGATATAATCCATAATCATAAAAATGTTTTCTTTGAGGAAGTATATACTCATAACCCTTCATAGTGGTTTGTAAAGAAAATGAAAATTATCCTAAGCATATCCCCCGAGAGTGTCGTAACCAAGAGTGCAGCAAGGCCCGTTTTCGTGCACCAGTTCCCGTTTGAGTCTAGCTCAAAGCGGTGTTTTCGGGTTTTACCCCTAGGTACATCTGTGCCAGAGCCGCTTCTACCTGCTCGTATCCAGACAGGGATGTATTGCTCAGAAAACTCACAAAATCTCTATAATACCAAAATTCTAGGAAGTTCTTCTATACAAATCCTCAAAGTATATCTTCGGGATATATTTTCTAATCAGATTTTATCTAAATCTAACTTCCAAGGTTAGTACTAAACTGCCTCTGATACCAACTGTAATGCCCCGACCCCAGTTACCTAGAGTCGGTGCATTATTGCGTAACATTGACATGATCACAAAAGATCAAGTATCGAAATGCCGATTAGTTTAGTAGCCTTGGAAACACTAGATACATTCATAAATGTTACATTACATCATAAAGTGATAAAGTAAAATAAAAAAGTCTCCATAGTCCACACTCATATCCTCTTCTGACTATCCCTGCAGGTCATTCATAAAATAATTCTTCACATCCTGGAAAATATTAAAACATTGAAAGGGGTGAGCTCAGATGCTCAGTAAGGATAACAATATTGCAGAAGCTTTCATAAATAAACATTAACATTTAAGGAAATGTATAACTAAAACAAAATCCTTTTTAAACTTGAACTTCAGCATAATATGGCAAAAATAAAATTAAATAATGCCATTTACTTACTCACATGGATATTCTACTAGTCGAATAATCCCATGCAATATCAATAACCACTTTAATAATGATGGAATGAATAATGCCAGACTATCATAACCACGTAGTCAAGACCTCGTGCCAAGACCACAAATAAGATTTTGTCAAGGCCTCGTTCCAAGACACTAGTTTGTCTCATGAGACCTACCGATGCATCGATGAGCTATAGAGGGCTCCACCCGTCACTTATTAAGTCTAATGCATTCCTCATATGAACAGGTTTAAACATATCATAATCCATAACATAATTGTATCACATAAAACATGAATAAAGGAAACATAACATTTCCACATTTCAAACACAATATATCAATACAATACATTGATATATTAAAACATTATCAAAACCATTTTCGATACCAAAATAAATGAAAGTTAAAACTTAGTTTTTATTTTACATTTAAAAAATGTTATGGCTTGTAGGGGAAGTCAAAACTCAAATAATGGTCATGGCGGCGGAGAATTCGTTGTCGCCGCGTACGTAAGAAAAAATATTCCTTTTGTTGTTTAGTAAAAACGCTTCGTATAAAAATATTCCTTTTGAATAAAAGTAAAAGTCAAAGGGGTTTATACACCGTATAAAGGAAAGTTGTGTATAAAACCAAATATGCCTCAATGAAACAAGATTGAGACGAAGTCCCGTAAAAAGATAATATTTTTAAATAAATATGTTATGTGTATTCACTATAAGTACACATAAAGAAGTACAAATACAAAATAGGACATAATAATATCATGACATATTTTGAAAGTAGGAGATTAACCCAAAGAACGTAAACTGGGTTAAGAAGTTCCCTTAAAAAGATAATTTTTTAAATAAAATTTATATATTATGTGTATTCACTATAAGTACACATAAAGAAAGTAAAAATACAAGATATAACATAATAATATCATGACATAATTTGAAAGTAGGAGATTAACCCAAAGAATGGAAATTGGGTTAAGAAGTTCCCTTACCTTGCGCCCTGTCTTGACTCGACCGTTCTTTAACCTCCTGAATAATAAACTAGAGTTAATTTATAATTTCTTAAGAACCTTTTTCAAGTTTTTTATTCCTTTTATATCACTTATTACCATGTTATGAACATTATGTAATTATTTAAGTTAATAATGGTCGTTTTGTCGATCTTTGGTACTTGAGTCAAAAATAAACTTCTTATAATTACAAGTTGTTCATGTGGTGATATATCCATTATATCCAGAATTATATTCATGATATAGATATCATATATCTCATATATATCCAGTATATACATGAATTTATAATATTCCATAACGTTTAGAGGTAAGAAATGAAATGCACCGTTCATGGAGACGGTAAGCCGTACGTACGCATGAACACTACTTTCATTTCTATTTTGTATTTAATGAAATCATAATGATATAAAGGTATATTATAATTCTAGTATAATATCATATATAATATCATTTACTCCATCCTTTATACATCCCACATATGGGATTAACGATTCAAATCACTTTGAGGGGGAGGTAGTCCGCACTTCCTAAAATGAAAATATCGCATTTACCCATAATGGAAACAATAAAGGTATGCCATAAATGAAAAATACAGAACCTTAAGTAAAACATAAAAATATTATATATCATATATATAAATATAGTGACATCTTAATGTCCACCTTTGAAGGTGTTATATGAGTGTTGAACAATCATCGTTTTGTGAGGTAGAAATTCAGCATCCACAGAAATAGTATGTTATTTAACCATTAGATGTAGGTGTGTGTAAGTGTAGCTCGAATAATTCTTATAACGACATCCTAGTATATTTAGGATACTGGTTTAGTTACAAAAGAAATGAATAAAAAGAGTTTAGGGGGTTGGATAAGAAAAATAAAACAAAATAACATAAGAGAAGACATTACCTTAAAATCGGGTAACTCTTTTGATTTGAGCCAAAGGCTTCCTTGGGAAGAATTATGCAAAAAGTGAGGCTTCTATGAGTAAGGTAGGGAAGTTGGGAGAGTATTTGGGCAGTGGTTGGCCGATCCAAATGGCTTGAAGGTGTGAATAAGGTGGTAGAGGTGGGGGCCTTTTATAAGAGGAGAGGAGGGGCACTCTTGGAAAGTAAGGAAATGTTACATTATTATGAGATAAGTTTCGGATTTTAGAGGTCCCACAATTATATATTTCGAGGCTAAGGTGATAATGGTTTTAAATCTACCCATACAATAGGATTTGGACTAGTGTAAGCCATGGATTTTACATTATCTTTTCATTTTATTTAAATCGTTAATTAATGAGGTAATCGCTGCATCATCATGGTGTCATAAATAATTTAATTTATTTAATGTCTAAAAATTATAAAAAAAAATATCATGATGTAGGAAATCGCTTTATCCTTCTAATGAATATTTATAGTAAAAAATATGACTTGTATAACCCCACTTAAAAATTGATTTAGTAAAACAACTCATGTTTGTGACATTTTTATTTTAATATTAAATAAAAAGTTTTTAATGTCATTTTCCTACCAAAGTGGCTCCATGGGGTCCCCAAGTTGACCCATGGATTTTATTGGTCAGCCATTACACATACAATAGGGGTAGGATAAGTTTAAAGGTCATTTCATATTATTATAACATTATCTTTACCTTAAATTACACTAATTACCTTTAATCGCGATTAATTAAACTTAAAAATTACTATTCACCAAAACATTATTTTAATCCCATTGAACCAAATTTTACTTACTAATGACAACCATGTATTTAAGATTTTTTAAAATCAAATCAAAAAATTGGTAATGTTTCATTTAAACGAAAAATCAGTTTTTTAACTACCACTTAGTGGTTTCACTATTCATAAAAAATTGAAGTTTTTCAGAACAATGCCAAAATTTCACCCAAAGATGTAATTGATATTCCGAATTCAAAAATGATGTCTATTTTACAAAATTCCAAACATATAAGTTGCATTAATTAATTTTATAATTAATTCCCGCTGTCACAACAAATAGCGTGTTTTTAAGAAACAATATATATCAAAGGATTGGCAATTGTTTATGTCCAATTTCAATGTTAAATTAATTTTAATGACCACCATTGAATAAAATAGTAAAAATATATTCTAATTATACTTTAAAACCACTCAATAGTATAATTTATCACTATAAATTATTTTGATTAAAAAAGTTGTTTTTAAGTATTTTTCACTATTCATAAAAAATTGGAAGTTCTCAGAAAAATACCAAAAATTCAACATAGGCTAATTTCGATATTTCGAATCCAAAAATGAAGTCCATTTTGAAATATAAAATATATATAATTTCAAAAAGTGGGTATTACTATTCATAATGGCTATTTTGATTGGTCGCGGTGTGTTAGAATCTCGAACTTGCGTACAATACAAGCTATTGCATTATTGAAAGAGAAGCGTATCGTGGAAGCTTGGAGTGTTACATCAAATAGTCACATGCAATATCAATAACCACTTTCATAATGATGGAATGCATAATGCCATACTATCATAACCACGTAGCCAAGGCCTCATGCCAAGACTACAAATAAGATTTTATCAAGGCCTCGTTCCAAGACACTAGTTTGTCTCATGAGACATGCCGATGCATCGAGGATCTATAGAGGGCTCCACCTGTCACTTATTAAGTCCAATGAATTCCTCATATGAATATGTTTAAAAATATCATAAACCATAACATAATCGTATCACATAAAACATGCATAAAAAAAACATAACATTTCTACATTTCAATCACAAGATATCAATACAACACATTGATATAATAAAAACACTTTCAAAACCATTTTAAATACCAAAATAAAGGAAAATTAAAACTTTGTATTTATTTTTCATTTTAAAAAAGTTATGGCTTGTAGAGGAAGCCGAAACTCAAATAATGGTAACGGCGGCAGAGAAGTCGTTGTCACCGCATACGTACAAAAAAAACATTCCATTTTTTCGTTTAGTAAAACGCTTTGTATAAAAAGATTACTTTTGAAAAAATCATAAAAGTCAAATTGGTTTATACACCGTATAAAAGAAAGTTGTGTATAAAACAAAATATGCCTCAATGAAAGGAGATTGAGACGAAGTCCCTTACAAAGATCATTTTTTAAATAAAATAGATCTATTATTTTTATTCACTATATTTACACATAAATAAAGTATAAATACCAGATAGGACATAATAATATCATGACATAATTTGAAAGTAAGAGATTAACCCAAAGAATGGAAATTGGGTTAAGAAGTTCCCTTACCTCGTGTCTGACTTGACTCGATCATTCTTTAATCTCCTGAATAATAAACTAGAGTTAATTTATATTTTCATAAGAAACTTTTTCATGTTAATTATTCCTTTTATATCACTTATTACCAAGTTATGAACATTATGTAATTATTTAAGTTAATAACGGTCATTTTGTCAATATTTGGTACTTGAGTCAAAAATAAACTTCTTATAATTACAGGTTGTTCTTGTGGTTAAATATCCATTATATACAAAATTATATTCATGATTTAGATATCATATATATGATATATATCCAGTATATACATGAATTTATAATATTACATAACATTTAGAGGTAAGAAATGAAATGCACCGTTCATGGAGACGGTAAGCCGTACGTACGCATGAACGCTACTTTCATTTATATTTCATATTTAATGGAATGAAATTATAATTATATAAAGGTATACTATAATTAAAGTATAATATAATGTATAATACCATTTAATCCATCCTTTATACATCCCACATATGGCATTAACGATTCAAATCACTTTGAGGGGGCGGTAGTCCGCACATCCTAAAATGAAATTATCGCATTTACCCATAATGGAAACCATAAAGGTATGCCATAAATGAGAAATATAGAAGCATAAGGAAAACATAAAAATAATATATATATCATATATGAAAATATTGTCATCAAAATGGCCACCATTAGAGGTTTTAAAAGAATATTGAACAATCATCGTTTCGTGAGGCAGTATTTCGCCACCCACACAAACAGTATGTTATTTAACCATTAGAAGAAGGTGTGTGTAAGTGTAAATAAAATACATATCATAAAAACATCCTAGTATATTGAGGATACTGGTGTTGTTACAAAATAATGTAATAAAAAGATTTTAGGGGGTTGGAGAAGCAAAATAAAACAAAAGAACACAAGTGAAGACATTACCTTAAAATTGGGTAACTCTTTTTGATTTGAGCCAAAGGCTTCCTTGGGAAGACTTCTTCCCAAAGTTAGGATTCTATGAGTAATATAGGGAATTTGGGAGAGTATTTGGATATAGTTTGGCTGATCAAAATGGCCTGGAAGGTGTGAATAAGGTGGTAGTGGTGGGGGCCTTTTATAAGAGGAGAGGAGGGGCACTCTTGGAAAGATTGAAATGTTACATTATTATGAAATGATTTTCGGATTATAAAGGTCCCAAAATGATATATTTAGAGGATATGGTGATAAGGGTTCGAAATATTCTCATCCAATAGGTTTTTGACAAGTGTAAGCCTTATATTTTACATTATATTTTCATTTTATTTAAATCTTTAATTAATGAGGTAATCGCTGCATCATCATTGTGTCATAAATTTTTTAATTTATTTATTGTCTAAAAATTATAAAACAATTACCATGATGTAGGAAATATTTTTATCTTTCCAATTAATATTTATAGTAAAAATGTTAACTTATATAACCCCATGTAATAATTGTTTTATTAAAACAACACATGTTTGTGACAATTTTATTTTTACTTTAAATAAAAAGTTATTAATGTCATTTTCTTACCCAAGTGTCTCCATGGGGTCCACAAGTTGAACCATGGATTTTCTTGGTCGGCCATGACTCATCCAATAAGTGTAGGACAAGTGTAAAAGTAATTTCATATTTTTATAATATCATTTTTACCTTAAATTTCACTAATTACCTTTAATCGCGATTAATTAAACTTAAAAGTTACTATTCACCAAAAAATTATTTTAATACCATTGAACCAAATTTTACTTCCTAATGAAAACCATTTATGTCGGATTTTTGAAAATCAAATCATAGAAGTGGTAATGCTTCATTTAAACGAAAAATCAGTTTTTTAACTACCACTTAGTGGTTTCACTATTCATCAAAAATTGAAGTTTTTCAGAATAATGCCAAAATTTCACCCTAATCTATAATTGATATTCCAAATTAAAAAATTATGTCTATTTTTAAAATTTACAAACATATATGTTGCATTAATTAATTTTATAATTAATTCCCGAGGTCACAACAAATAACGTGTTTTTAAGAAACAATATATATTAAAAGATTGACAATTGTTTATGTCCAATTTCAAAGTGAAATTAATTCTAATGAACACCATTGGATAAAATGATAAAAATATATTATAATTATACTTTAAAACTACTCAATAGTATAATTTATCACTATAAATTATTTTGATTAAAAAAAGTTGTTTTTAAGTATTTTTCACTATTCATAAAAAATTGGAAGTTCTCAGAAAAATACCAAAAATTCAACTTAGGATAATTTCGATATTCTGAATCCAAAAATGAAGTCCATTTTGAAATATAAAATATATATAATTTCAAAAAGTGGGTATTAATATTCATAATGGCTATTTTGATTAGTCACGGTGTGTTAGAATCACGAACTTGCGTACAATGCAAGCTATTTCATTATTGAAAGAGAAGCGTATCATGGAAGCTCAGGGTGTTAAAAATTGGGTAATGTTTAGTCTCATGAGACATAAAGTTGGGATAGGAAGTGTACTCAATTACTTTATGGGACTTTTTCCATCATGATGCCTAGGCAGTTATCCTCAACCTTTGTTTATGATGTAGTGTTTTAAGTTGTTTACACATTTCCCATGTTTCCTTTATGATTATCATGTTATATCATGTCTCATTAATCATATTTATAATTCCTACTCATTTTATTCCCTATTGATATGCCTATTTTATAACATGTATTATTACCTTAATGTTATACCATGTTTATTCCCTTACCAGGCTTTATAGTTCACCCCTTTCTTATATATGTCTCCAAGTTATCCCATACAGTTTTAAGTACAAAAGAATATTATGAACATGTTAAGAAGGTTTTCAATAAATATGATGTAATCCTTGTTTTAGGTTGTTATTTAATGTTCCTAATTACCAAAGACACTAGACTTATTGATCTTACGAGTTGTATTATGTGTAATTTTATGTAATAAATCAATAATTAATGTGTAATAAAGAATAGGATTATTATAGTTGTTATAAAAGGATAAGTTTAGTTATTTTTGGGTTTAGGATTAGAAAAATATAGAGAAAGACTTAGGAATAAGACTAAGTATAAGAAAACATTCATAAATTTTGGTAATTATATAGTAAGTGGTTTATTAAGAAAATACATCCTTGTCTGGATACTATAAGTGGATGTGGCTATGGAACAAATGTATATAGGGGTAAAACCTGAAAATGCGGTGTTGAGTTAGACTCGATCGAGAACTGGTGCACGACAACTGACCTTGCTGCACACCTGGTTTTACACTCTCTAGGGAAATGATTTGGTAAATTCCTAATCTCATTACTAACCATTATTAAGGGAACGAAAAAAATTCTCATAAGAAAATATGTTAGGAAATAGATCATGGATAACATAGACTCGAGCCTTGAAATTCATAAGTTAAGAAATACATGTAATTTATAATTTATACCTTTAATTTCATTGGATTACCCCTTTATGTGTTTAATATTTTAAAAATAATCATCCATAATTTTCCTTTTATTCTAGACAATGGCTGAAAATAGGAGGAATCGAGTAAACAACTGATGTGAAGGGAAATGTTATGACTACCCCAAAGAGACGCCCAACCTGATGGGAGCAGGAATCGAAAAATTTATGATGATACTCTATCAGCTAACTTAGGTTCTAAATAGATTCCTGGACTAGGAGGAGTGTCCAAATCCCCCTAATAGAAAACAAGATTTGATTAAGACCTTTATATGAAAAAGGACTACAACTTTCAATGGATCATACAATCCCTTACTCATGGAACAATGGATCAACTCCATTGAGAATATATTTGCCATCATTAAATGTTATGAGCAAGAGAAGGTTCTATTAGTTATTTATAATATGAAGAAATAAGCTGATCAATGGTGTACATTGATCAAGAATAAAAATCCCGAGGAAGAGATCTAATTGATGGGGTGGAATGAATTCCGAAAGATGTTTTTTGATAAATATTTTCCTTTCACTCTCTGACTTAAAATGGAAAGGGATTTCCTTTCCCTCAAGAAAAATATGATGAATCTATCAGGTAGCATGAGATAAAATTAACAATACTTTCATGATACACCTCCAAATTTTTTATTAACCCTAATTTCTAGGTTTAATACTTATTTGGTGAGATAAAACCTAGTATATGAAAAGCCCTAAAAATTTGAGACTTTGATAGCTATGAGGAAATTATACGATGTTCCCTCAAAGTTAAGCTGGATATTGGAGAATATCAAGGGTATCATGGAGATAAGAAGTGGAAAGTGGATTTAAATTCTAGTGGCCCGATGGAGAAATATAATAGTGCCAAGAAATTTCAACATCCCATTTGTCAAAGCTATGGAAAGAAGCACCTCAAAAATTTATTAAGGGGGACAAGGAAATGATTTTGGTGCGGGAAGGAAGGGAACCTAGCTATCGATTGCTGATAGGAGAAATACACTAATGCGATGGAGGAAAGTAATGCACCATTCAATCCTAAATGCATTGTTCATTGCTTCAACTATAAGGAACAAGGGCACTTTTCAAACTAATTCACTAAGATAAGGGTTTTCAGAGATAACCAACAACCTCCAAGGTAGCAAGGGTGATATTTTTCCATCACAATTGTTGAGGTGGATCCTAATGATAAAGTGGTGATAGGTATAATATTTATTAATTAAATAATAGAGAACATAATTTTTGATTTTGGTTCAATGCATTACTTTATATCATGAAAGTTTAGTTGAACTATTCAAACACCACCACAAAGCATAGAAGTAGAGCTGTCGGTGAAAATAGAAAATGGGGAAATTAATGTATCCCAAGTATATAACTCCTCCCATGTAAAAATTTGTGGGATGAACCAAAAAACCTTATCATACCCCCTTTGGTGGAATTTGAGGCAATTCTAGGTATGGGTTGACTTTCCCTATATAGATTCAACATGAATTTCCATGGGAAGGAAATCAATCTATGTATCGTGAATCATCCTCCACTTCTGTACAAGTGAAAGGAAGAGGATGAATCTTCTTTAGAACCAAAATATAAATCATGGATATTATTTCCTTATGAGAAAGAATATCTAGATCAAATGATTGAGTCTAATGAAATAATAATCCTTGAAGACATGAACATTATGATTGAATATGCTGACGTGTTTCACAAGAAATTTCTTGGTCTTCCTCCTAAATGAGAGGTTAAATTTTCAATCGAGATTATACCTAGGGAATTTACATTATCCAAGAATATGTATAGAATATATTTTATGTAAATTAAGGAGCTAAATAAAAAAATATAGGAGAATCTGGATAAAGGGTTCATACGCCCAAGTACTTCACCATGGGGGTGCACTAGTCCCCTTTGTCAAGAAGAAGGATGAGTTAATGCGCCTTTTCATTAATTATCATGAGCTCAAAAAGATCAATATAAAGAAAAATTATCCTATATCAAAAATTTATGACTTGTTTGATCAATGATGTGGAGCATAATACTTCTCCAAGGTGGATCTACAATCAGGATATTACCAATTTTGGGTGAAGAAGGAGGATATCTGCAAGACTGCTTTTCGTATAAGGTATGAGCACTATGAGTTCATAGTAATGACATTAAGTCTCACTAATGATCCAAAAATAATCATGGACTTAATGAATAGAGTATTTAGGGATTACCTTGATAAATTTTTGGTAGTCTTTATAAATATTATTCTAATATACTTCAAAAACAAGGAGGAGCATAAGGAGCATCTGAGCACTGAGCTAAAGACCTTATGAAAGTAGAAGCTTTATGCTAACTATAGAAAATGTGAGTTATGGTTGAAGGAAGTCTCATTCTTGGAGAATATCATCAAAATAAATGGGATTTCTTTTAACCCTTTAAAAATAGAAGTAATTGAAGGATGGACAAGACCAAAATCTGTGATATATATCTGTAGTTTCCTTGGATTAGATTGGTACTATATTCGATTTGTGAGAAATTTCTCAAAATTTTCAAACCCTCTAACCAATATAACTCAGAAGACAGTTAATCTTTCTTGGAATGATGAATGTGAAGTGAGATTCAAGGAGTTTAAAAGGAGTCCCATCACTACACCTGTACTCACACTACCCAAAAGTGGATAAATTTTCATGGTTTTTAGTGATGCTACAAAAAATGGATTAAGTTGTGTGTTAATGAAAAATGAAAAAGTGATATACTATGCTTAATGGTAGTTGAAAGTTCATGAATATAACTACAAAATGCATGATCCAGAGTTACCTACAGTGATATTTTTGTTGAAAATATGGTAGCATTATCAATTTGGGGAGAAGTATAAAATATATATGGATCACAAAAGCCTCAAGTATATACTCACACAAAAAGAGATGAATATGCACCAATGAAGATGGTTATCACTGATCAAGGACTATGAATTCTTAATACACTACCATCTTGGTAAAGTGAATAAAGTGACAGATTCTCAAAGTAGAAAGGATCTAGAAATTCTATCATTGATGAGAAATTAGCGGGATCTGATCTTCCTAGATTTGGAAAGTATGGATTAGGGAATAATAAATAAACATCATCAATCCTTTCATAAATGATTTATCAACTATCCCTTATTGAGAGGATAAAGTATTCTAAAAGTGGTTATGTGGGAATTCATAAGAAATTGGAGACTATAAAAAAGGTAAATCCTTATATTTCAATGTTAATGACGAAGGAGTTGTATGATTTGGGTCACGATTATGTGTACCATAAAATCCCGAGTCAAAGAAGGATTTGTTAGATGATGCACATATTTTGACTTTATATATCCATACAAGAAGTACAAATATGTATTGAGATCTCCAAGAGCACTATTGGTGGGATGATATGAAGAAATAGATCAAAAAACATACATCAAAGTTCCTGGTATGTCAGCAAGTGAATGATAAATGATAAAAGTCTAAAGGGATGATGCAACCATTTCCCATACTAACATGGAAATGGGAAAACATCACCATTGATTTTTTAAAAATAATTATTAAGTAATCTAGAAGAAATAATGTTATATGGGTTTTTATGGACCATCTTAAAAAGATATCTCACTTTATTCTAATTCGAGAGGACTTCTCACTAGATCAACTTACACGAATACAAATCAGTGAAGTGGTAAGGCTGTATGAAGTACCACTGTTGATTGTATCTGATAGAGATTTGTGATTCACCTCCAAGTTCTGGAAAAGTCTCCAACATTCTCTAAACACTGAGTTGAACTTTAGAACAACTTATCACTCCCAAACTGATGTCTAATCTGAGCGTATTATTTAGACACTAGAAGACATGTTGAGAGCATGCTCGATTTACTTCAAAGGAGGATGGTACCAACATCTACCTCTGATTGAGTTCTCTTAGTATAATATTTTCCACTTGAGCATCAAAATGGATCCATATGAAGCCCTTTATGGGAAGAGGTGTAGAACACCTACATGCTGGGATGAATTTGGGGAATGAAAATTTCTAGGACCTAAAATGGTCAAGGAAAAGCTAGAAAAGGTTAAAGCCATTCAACATCACATCAAGGCTAATCAGATTCGAAAGAAAAGCTATGATAACAATCATTGATAAGACCTAGAGTTTGATGATGGAGAAATGGTATTAATCCACATATCTCCATGTAATAAAGTGATGATATTTGGGAAGAAGGGAAAGCTTAGCCCAAGATACATCGTCTTATTTGAGATCCTTGATTGGATTAGAGTAGTGGCTTATCGACTAGCACTCCCACCTAACCTATCTTAAGTACATGATGTATTCTATGTATCCCTCTTGAGGAAGTACATACTAAACCCCTCACATGTACTCAATTCATAGGTGGTACCATTGGAGAATGACCTTTCCAATGAGGATATTTTGGGGAAGATCTTAGATCATAGAGACAAAGTTCTATGGAATAAGAAAATGCACCTTGTAAAAGTGTTGTAGAGAAACCAAAAGTTTGAATAAGAAACATGGGAACCAGAGGAATAAATAAAATAGAATTACCATTATCTGTTTTATTGTGTGTAATGAAAAATTTGAGGGTGAAATTTATGAAGGGAGGAAGATTATGATGACCTGAACTGTTATAAATAAAATTATTCTTTTTGATTTATTTAAATATCTTTTTATGTATTATGGTTATAGAAAATACATGAAATTATTTGGTTTTATTATATCATATAGGATTTAAAAGTTTGATAATAATCTTTACCATTTATAATATAACTGTTAAACATTGATCACATGATTAGTATAAATATAGGATTTTGATAAATCCAATTGACACAGACAAAGTAAGTGATGGACTCAATCAACAGGATCGTAACCTATGAAACCCATTTATCAAAGCTTCTGAGGGAGATATAATTATTGGGAATTTTCCTTGACAAATCCCAATCTGAGATCCAAAAACTTAAGCATGATTGAAATTGTTTATGGGAGAAGTTCAAGCTCATCAATATCACAACCCAAACCATGTATACTGAACCACCCCATGAAAGTCTCACCATCGTGCATCTTACTCTTAGGGATTTTTCTGGTGTATTAAAGGGATATGTATCAAGATAATAATAATATTAATATTAATATTTTATTTTTAATATAATAATGTTCATATTTTCTTTTTACCATTACTTTATAAATTATTTTGATTTTTATACAATAAAGCACAACTTTTATTTTTAATTAGTATTCAATTTAATTTAAGACATTTATTTTGATTAATTAATGGATTTTTGAAATAAATAATATTTTAATAAAATATTATTATTAAATAATTCTTATCAAATATAAATTATCATATAATTTTTATGAAGTCAAATGTAATTTTTATAAGGGTTCAAAAACTATTATTGTCAAAAAACCCAACATTTCTAAATTAATGTCAATTAAAATTTTAAAAGTAAAAATTCACATATTTAGAAAATTATTTTTATAAAATGAATATTATTTTTAGAATTAGAACATTTAAATTATCCAATGGTGAATTTCTCATAATTTTATGAGATAGTCAAAATTTCGGGTAAAAATTAAATATCGTATAAATATACGGTGTGTATTATGACATCATAATGACCCAAATTGATTTAATAAATAATATAAATGGTATACATGACCAAATATATTTTTAAAATTTAAAATAATTCGATTCTATGTTTATTTTATTTATTTTATAAATTCATTATGAATCCTCTAAAACTTATAATATATTTTAAGGTTTTAAAATCATTTCTTTAAGAGTATGACTCACTTCAACATAAGTAAGGGTATTATTTTATTAATTTAGGAATTTAGAATTATAAAATAATTAAATATACTCGCATTTTTTAGAAAATTTTGGAAAAAACTTTGGTAAGGTTTGCAGTTTTGGTTATTTTATTATATAGAGTCCAAAACCCAAGTTTGAGAAATAATAAAGAATTCCCCACTCATTTCCTATATAAACCCTCACAAGATCTAATTTATTTTCACTAAAAATACTTATATCATGTCCTTAATCTTCCCTCCCATCTCTATAGTCATCCAAATTTTCTCTCAAGCTCTCAAAAGTCTCCCCCAAGCATTTGGTGTCACACTCTTAAGGTAAGGGACCTTCCTCTCCTCCTTTTAATTCAAGAACCTTCTTTGAAATTAGTCTTTTTAATTTCAATTGGTTATATCATAATTAATTTATAATAATTCCCTTATTGTAAAATTGATGTTATTTTAATGATATACCATTTATTATCTCTCATTTTGACCCTTACCTTAGCCGTTACTATGCCAACATCTAGTAAGGGATTTCTCTCTTCTCATTTCAATTCACGCACCTCTTTTATGTCATGTCTCTAAATTTCAATTTTTTAATGTTGGAATATGTTATTACACATCCTCATTACTATTTATTTTATTTATAAATGATTAGGAACCCCTTTTAATATCATTAATCCCTCCCATGAACCTTTATGTACAACCGTTACTATGTCAAAATTTAGTAAGAGATCCTCTCATTCTCCTCTTTATTAAAGTTTCTTTATTATCTTATACCTTTTATTTACAATTATTAGTGTTAGGATATATATTTACATGTCCATATTAATACCCATTTTATTTCCAAATGATGATATACCCCATTCTCTCTCATCAAACAATTTTATAAATTTTTATGTGACGCCGTTATGCTGCCAAAATTTCACCCCGATTTTCCATGCCAAAACAATTATGTAGTGAATACCATACCCATTTACTATCAATGGTATTCAACTTTATACACTTATAATTATTTTACTTAGTAATTACATGTATTTATTCCACACTCCTTGATATTGGAATAAAAAAGGATGATTAATGAATCCATTTTGTATGATCTATGTGGCACACTTAAGCATGAGAATGAAATAAAAGTGACAGGTGCACCCATAATTATATAGTGATCCAATTAATTGGGTAATGTTTAGTAACATGAGACATAATGTTGATATATAGAGTGAATGTTATTAATTTATGGTACTTTATCCATCATGATGTCTTGGAAGTTAGCCTTGACCTATGTTTATGATGTAGTGTTTTAAGTTGTTTCCACATTTCCCATGTCGCCTTTATGATTATCATGCTATATAATGTATCATTGTTCATTTTTATGATTAATAATCCTTTTATACCCCATTTATATTCCTATTGTATAACATGCATTATTATCTTCATGTTATATCATGTTTATTCCCTTACTGGGATTTATAGCTCACCCTTTTTTAATGTATGTCCCCACGTTATCCCATGAATTTTTAAGCATGAAGGAATATTATGAACATGTTAAGAAGGTTTTCAATAAACACGATGTATTCCTTATTTTAATTTGTTATGTAATGTACCTAATTCCCAATGAAACTATACTTCTTGATATTTCGGGTTGTATTTTGTTCACTTTTATGTAACAAATCAAGAATTAATGTGTAATAAAGAGAAGGGTTGTTATAATAACTCCCATGTTAAAGGGTAAGGATCTCCTACTGACAAGCCACCTTAGTGGTCAAAGATATAAACTCATATAATAACCCTAAACTTATCCTATAAAACCCATGAACCCTCATAATCCTTAAGAAACTAAATCCACCACTACCAAGATGACTCACACAATATCATCACAACTAAAGAAACCCCATTCTATTTATAAGAAAAAATAGAACTTATCTACCTCATCCATCCAGTACTTTTTCTCATAATCTAAAATAATCCCTTGTATTTTTTAAACCCTAGTACTAGAACTCTCAGATGGTACTCTTCTACGTTATTTCATCATCGAACTCCACTCTATGAATATCCATTGGAACATCCTACCAAATTTATTCCACACAAACCTAATGGGGTAGTCGACCTAAATCCATATATTTAAAAGAAAAAATATCAATAACTTTGAAAACCATAAGATAATAATTTTTTAAGGTTAATTCAATTTATTCATTTGAACCCAATACCCCCATTATTTACCCAATTCAAACATTTTCATATAACATCATGATGAATGATCATTACTTAGGTATTTATCCCATAAATAACATCACTTTTCTTAGTATGCATAGTAAACTTGAATTCCCTTGCATTAGATCATAGGTGTCCATAAAATCTTGTGTCCTTGATAGTCTCATTTGTTTACTATATACACTAATCCAAAATGATACTATCTCCCTACGAACCCATGAATCCTCACTAGAACATAACTCAAAACTCCATAATATATCTCAACCATCATCTTTGACACTACTTCTTCATGACCCTACCTCTAAAGGTACCCCTCCCAGGACAAAAATGAAGAAAGATCAATAATGACCCCCAAATCCCTCCTCTAGTAGGACACAGGTTGGAGACTAGCACCAAGGGTATATAAATCACACACATGGGATACATTACCCTCATAAATATTTAAGAAGTAAGAGATAAGATTATAAACCATCACCCAAAACCATGCATCCATATATAATAAATCGCAATATATATATCTTCATACATAAACTAATACAACTAAAAATAAAGTAACATGTACCAAAAGTAAATTCTTAGTATAAACCATGAAGCTCTAATATCTCATAAACAACTCCTCAAGCTAGTACCATCCATCTCAATCACCAACCCGCTCCTATAGACCTAAAAAATATTTTATATATCTATAGAGTGTGCATAACATGCATACTCATCAGGATCCTCTCTAAAAAATCTCTTGAAAAAATGTGAAAGAAGCATACTAAATACTAATGAATAAACAAATGAAACCAAATCTTCACCTGAATAGGTATACTATTTTTCCATCCTCAATATGGATCACTCACCAACTAATACATATAAGTAAAACATTCCTAATAAAAAAATATATACATAATAAAGGTACCCCACTTCCACTTCCCCACTATTTTCTTCACGCTCACACCCTAATACCACACATCTTGTAATCATACATTCTATAATTCAATTCATCCCTAATGTGATTAGAGACTTAACCCTACCCACCTTAGTCCTGCATAAGGGAAAACACCTCATGTTAGCATCAGTCTGTATATTCCCCTCATTATC
The DNA here is from genome assembly GCA_963277665.1 of Viscum album. Classification (NCBI taxonomy): domain Eukaryota; kingdom Viridiplantae; phylum Streptophyta; class Magnoliopsida; order Santalales; family Viscaceae; genus Viscum; species Viscum album. The sequence continues at coordinate 1,455,203,382 of OY728161.1, read as the reverse complement.
ATCAACATCCCATCCTTAAACAAGTGTATTCATGGAATCCACTACATCCTGTGTAAATGAATTATACCTCAAGACATCACTGCCAATACATATACACCCATTGGAATCTATAACTACCATTTACAGATATAATTATGTTCTATACCTAAAGGCATTACAACCCACACACAATTGTATAGTATAACTGAGATCCATCATAACCTGGGTAAGAATACACCATATATCATAAGACATTAGAGTCCATGATACTTCAACTCATAACTATGTATAAAGGAAGAGAAAGGGAGAGAGATAAGTTATCCATCCATTCCCTCTCCATAATATATGTTGGATAAAAAATCCCCAAAACATTTGGGTGTCAGTTTCCCTACTGATTCGGGTGAGGCAGCATATGAAATCAGAAAATATAGAATAATATCACACAAAAAACCACCCTAAGGGAAACCACCTAGTCTTAAAATCATCTATCCCTATAATCAAATAGGACACCTAAATACCATTACTAAGGTATAGATTTAAAAAAATAATACATGAATCAATTTCAACATTAATTAATTAATTAACCATCAATTAATATTATCCCATTTTCACTTCCAAGATTAACACTTAAATATTCTAAGATAATGTCATTGACACCATAATTTCTCTTGTTTATATTCTAAAGTATGTTACCATAATTAAAATATTAGAAAACAACCCCATTATTTTATTAAATTGATTTATCATTATTAATCATTCAGGTATTTTAGGACTTATATTAGATTACAAATTTAAGAATGAACTTGTAGTGAATTATATAAAATTGTGTCAAGAAGTTTGAAACTAATCATATAAATAAAATTTGTAAATTTATCCATCAAGAAATCATAAAGAAATAATAAATATATTGATGAGAAATATTTACTATGAACTCATCCTGACCGCACCAATGTCATTACCACACCATTATGCATAATTATAATATATATTTCCATCACCAACATTGACCATCACTGCTATTAGGGCTCCCAACCCATTGATTGTCAAAAGTTACCTACCATAAAAGTTATAAATAACTACATAAAGTCATAGAAATAATATAATTATTTTATAACATACACACATTCACACACACATATCAAATTTATGTTTCTGTACACTTGAAAAGGCACTAAGTCCATGACATTTATCTTGTCAATCCTCCCACAAGTAAGAATGGGCCCGCTCATCCCCAAACACTTTGTATTCATAAAAAAACCATTTTAATTCAATATTGAATCAAAAGGTTTATTATGCCTAGGTTTTCCACATAATATAAACTTATAAAAAGTAGTTAATAATAACTATAAACTAATATAAACATGCTTTAATCATTATTTCTCTACTGTTACAATTTCTATGAAAAGAAATAATTAATTTATAAGACCTTTCTATTAAATTATAAATTCATCCCAATTTTAGATTGTTTATTTATTTCAATCATTTAAGCCATGATAAAAAATAATAACAAGAAAACTTATAAATAGATAACACACTTTATAATATTAACAAAAGGGAATTATCAAGAAATAATATAAAACTCATTTGATCACAAACCCAAGCATTATTTAAACCTGTTAAAATGAAATATTAATTATCATTAATATGAAATAATTAACATTTTAATTCTTTAATATTCAGAATCATAAAACTATTAATATCATGAATTGATATTATATTTTCATGTTTGAAAAAAACATAAACAATTTACCGCATGTTATTATTATTTATTATCTTTCTTAGATAATTTCCAAAATATAAAAGCATAAATATTTAAGCTACAACATAAAAACTATTTAAATTACCATCATTAAAAATATTAAAAATAATACATATAATATATTTCACCATATGTCTTGGACAATATTATGAAAACATCATATAACATGTGATTAATTCCAATGATTTAATTAAAATAGTTATTTACAGTAACAAAAGTTTTTCCTTTTCATATTTTCAGATTGTTGAATAATCCTTCTTCACGTGATTTCTTAATAGATTATTTTCTGATTATGGTTAATATCACCCATTTAAAAAAATAAATCTAAATCATGGTTAATCCACACCTTGCACAAAATACAGGAGAGGAAACAACTAAAGGAACTGGATGCAGTGGAAGTGCATAATTGGGTGGGGCCCAACTTTAATTTTTTCCATAATCGATGACTAATCCGGGATCAATACAAGGATAAACGCCAATATCCAAAGATTATGATCAAAGAAGTAGACAAAAGGAAAGGCATCAGATCCAAGAGAGAAAGGAATCTTGCACATCATGTTTATAATTAATTTAATTAATTTTATAAAGAAAATGACACCTGGTTCTTCGATACTTTCTTCATTGATGATGTTGATCATTCAGAATGACACTTCCAGATTGTCTCATTGTGCTTGTGAGGATCCAAACTAGAATCCCTATAGCAGTGATCCACACGTGCTTTGATGGCCTTCGATCAACACCACTTGTTCTCTAAGTGCCATCACGACCAAGTGAGTGTCTTGCGTTAGTCGTTCTTGATCGCTTGTTCTTCGGTCTTGAAGAACGTCTCTCATTCTTAAGATGGGGAAGAAGAGAATTCGAGAGAGAAATTGTTTGACTCAACAATTCTCAATTCACCAAGCATACAGTGTGGTCTATCTGAAAAAATAGACATAATTTTCTATTTATACACATAGAACTTTAGTTACAATATTTAATTGCATAACAGAAATTAAATACATTCATGAACTTAGAGAAAACCCATGCTCATAATAATAATATCGCGTCATTATTTATGGTGCGCCAAATTGTGTAAAACAGAATTATAAATAAAATTCCGAGTCACAAAATAATAGCAGAATCATTATTATTTTAACTTATTCCAACTAGTTAAATAATTATTTACCATCTTGCAAATAATTATTTTACTACCAGACCGACCTTGATCCGCTCGAACTCCACATCCATTTATTGAACACTCGAATAAATAAATAAATAATTTATTCTCTTAAAAAAATATTTTATTTAAAAACTAGAAAATAAATATTTATTAAATGTTCAATAGAATAAATAAATATATTTTATTTTATTTATGCGATCATTTTAACTTGAATAAAATTATTCCACAGTCTTGAGAATAATATTTATTTCATTAATTAATTCAAATAGAATTTAACTGACAAAAAAAAAATACTTAGTGTGTGACCCTCTAGGATTCTTTCTCGTTGGCATTAGGCGATATTTTCTAAAGTCCAAGAGTACCATCTAGCAACGGGTCAAGGTACCCAAGAGAAATAACATAAAGTCGAAACAAAGAAATCCACATACGAATGCTCACTATGTAATATAATCCATTTGTCTTAATATCTCATCAAGCAGGTTTCATGGTAGTGTCACCAATCTTTATACTTGATACGTCTTTCTTAGACTATCCGAAATAAACTCATCATTACACCATGTCCATGGAATTCCGCACAAGGGTTCTATTTCAATAAATGGGCCGAGGTATCAACTTCCTAAATGGAAGGGACAAATCCTTCCTTGACTTATCCATTAATAACATGTCACTCGTTACACATCCAACATACCCTACTTCCCGCCATCATATGGTGTGGTGATTTTTGTCAATAAATTAAAGTGCGTGAGTCATGACACGTATTAATGATAATATTAAAGTCTAAGGACCATTACACATACTCACAGATAGGAATATCCAATGACACCAAAACATGCAGAATTCCTACTGGAGGGTCTATTCTCATAATCTTCTATCTTGGAGATTACCAAGTGTGAAATTCATGAGAGGAAGTCCCATATGCTTACAAGTACTCTCACCTAATGGTATGTATACTATGTGTCCCATCATAGTATGTCATCAAACTGTAGAACTATGTTTAAGAATATTGTTAGTGGGGAGCTGCCATGACCTTATCAATGCAACAAATACTCTAGGACATTATTACATCATAGTCACGCAGAAAAATGAAAAATATGTAATAAGATGTTTAATATTTAAATACATTAAATATATATGTAATCAAAGTAAAAATAGTTAGTTCTAGGACAACAACTCTTACAAACTCCCATTTAGACTAGATCCAAATGCATACGACATTCAGTCCGCTAGACCTCACACGATGATCATGTTTATACTAAGTTAAGGATTTAGTCAAGGAGTATTCCACGTTGTCTTCCATGGAAATACTTATAACTACAACTTCAACTATCTGAGAAAAATCCACCAAGAGATGATACTTCCGAAGTATGTGCTTTTTCTGCTAATGTGACCTTGGCTCTTTTGTGAGAGGCACCACTGTAGAGTGTGGTGTGATCTTTACTGCTAGGCACCATATCTATCTCTTGGATGAAGCTTTGCATCCAAACTTCTTCTTTAGCTACCTCAGAAGCTACGATATACTCAGAATCCACTGTATAATCTACGACCACACTCTGCTTTGAGATCTTACAGCTCACAACACTTCCATTCAAAGTGAAGATGTATCCCATCTATGACTTCATGTCGTTCTAATCAGTTTGGAAAATAGCATCTGCATATCCAATGATGAATAGTTCTTCATCTCCTCCATAAACTAGGAATATATCCTTATTATGCCTCAGATACTTAAGGATATTCTTGACCTCCATCCAATGGCGGTCACCTGGGTCATCTTGATATCTACCTACCACACTCAATGCGTAGGCAACATCTAGACTCTTATATAGAATGACATACATGACTGACCCAATCACTGAATCATATAGAGTCCTTTGCATTATATCTCTTTCTTCATGTGTCTGAGGACACATTTTCTTGGAAATATGAATTCCATGTGACACTGGAAACAATCCCCTCTTGGATTGTTCCATACTGAATCTCTTCAGTATCTTGTCAATGTGTGTACTTTCACTTAGTCCCAACAATCTATTGGATCTATCATGATGGATTTTGATCCCAAGAATATATGCTGCCTTTCCCAAGTCCTTCATAGAGAAGAATTGATTCAACCATTCCTTCACAAATTATAATACCGATATCTCGTTTCCATTAAGTAATATGTCATCAACATATACTATTAAAAAAACAACCACACTCCCACTAAACTATTTGTAGACACAAGTCTCACATTCATTCTTGATAAAACCAAATTCTATTACGGATTCATCAAAATGAATGTTTCATGACTAGGATGCTTGATTTAATCCATAAATGGATTTCTGCAACTTTCATACCTTATTATTATCCTTCAGAGTCACAAACCCTTTAGGTTATGTCATGTAGACACCTTCCTGAAGGTTCCCTTTAAGGAAGGTTGTTTTGAAATCCATTTTACAAATCTCATAGTCATGGTAAGAAGTAATGGAAAATAAAATTATGATGGATTTCAGCATTGCAACTGGTGAAAAGGTTTCATCGTAGTCAATTCCTTGACGCTGTTTAAACCCATTTTCAACCAGTCACGCCTTATAGGTACTGACTTGTCCTTCCATGTCCAGTTTCTTCTTGAATACCAATTTTCAACCAACATGATTTACATCAACTAGAGGATCTACCAAAACCTAGACTTGGTTTTAGTACATGGAATCTATCTCAGAATTCATGGCTTCTTTCCACTTATCAACGTATGTGCCACTTATTGATTCCTTGTTGGTTAGAGGATCATTATTATCAACTAATAATGAGTCACCATCCTAGGTAACTATAAAACTATACCATTTCAGTTCTCTAACCTCTCTTGTACTTCTACGCAATACTTGTATCTCTATAATAGATTCTTCTTCCATGGGGATTTGTGGAATCTGCTCTTGTACCAACTCTTGTGTACCTTGAGAGCCTCAACTTCATCGAAGTCTATCTCGCTCCCACTATCAATTTTGGAGATATTCTCCCTCTCAAGGAATATGGCATGTCTTTCCACTATAACCTTTTTGTTTGAGGGGTTGTATAGGTAATATCCCATTGTTTCTTTAAGATATCCTATAAAGGTACACCTTGTGCCTTGGGATGAAAGTTTGTTACCCGACGAGGCCTTAAAAAATACTTCACTACTCCACACATGTAAATTTGATAACATGGATTTTCTCCCACTCCAAAGCTCGTATGGAATTCCATTTATCAATTTAGTTGTTACTTATTTTAGTATGTGTGCCACTATTTGTAACGCATACCCCCAAAAGGATAATGAATGACTTGCATGACTCATTATTGATCTCACCATATCCAACAGGGTGCGGTTCCTCCTTTCACTCACACCATTCCACTAGGGTGTGTATGGAGGAGTGAGTTGGGATAGGATCCCAAACTCCCATAAGTAATCAATGAAGTCTTGATTAAGATATTATCCACCTCGGTCTGAGAGGAGTTTATTAATCTTCTTACCAAGATGGTTCTCAACTTCATTCCTGTATTCTTTGAACTTAATAAAAGAATCCAACATATACCTCATTAATTAGATATATCCATATCTACTAAAATCATAAGTAAAAGTTTTGAAGTATGAGTACGCTCCCCTTTCTTCAACTGGAAATGGTCTACACACATCGGTATGAACCAATTTAAGAAGTTCTTTAGCCCTTTCACCTTTCCCACTAAATGGGGCTTTGGTCATTTTTCCTTTTAAACATGCATGACATATGCCAAGTAGTTTTAGTTCGAAAGAATCTAAATATCCATCTTGATGTAACTTTGTCAAGCGTTTCTCATTTACAAGACCTAGCCAGTGATTCCAAAGTTGGGTGTGGTATGAGTCATGTGAAGTATCTTTGTTATCGATTTCCATTACTTGGTTTGTGTAATATAACACGTAAAGGCCGTTGTATAAATGTGCCCTACCAAAACAAATGATATCTTTGTAAAAGAAGAAAAATTAATTTCCAAACTTTAAAAAAATCCATCTGTATCTAATTTGGATACAGAAATAATGTTTTTAGTAACAGAAGACACATAATAACAACCCTTTAACTCCAAGATCATCCTAGCTAGAAATGTGAGGTGTTAGTCCCTGGCAGATACAATAGTAAGTCTAGCTCCGTTGGATGCTTGTAGATCTACCTCCCCTTGGTCAATCTTCCTGAATCTACTTGGTTCTTATATTTGGATACTTATGTGAGCACCAAAAGCTGTATCTAATACCCAATTTATATAAACAGATAGATTTCATTTGATAACAAACACACCTGAAGATTTCTCTTGCTTCTTAGGCTGGGTGTTGTTCTTCTTCCAGTGGCCCTTATTACCACATGCAAAACAAACAACCTTTTATTCCTTTGCCTCCCCTTTGATCTTCTTTTTCTTGGAAGGCCATGAAGAAGCTTTGGGCTTAAATCTCTTCGCCTACCCTTTCCTCTTATTCACCATAAGGATAAAAGGATTTTTCACACTTCATATCTTTGTCCACTTGGAGAATGAGGATAAGAATATCATATTAAGACTTATCAATGTTGTTCATATTGAAATTGACAACAAAGTTAGAGAAGCTCTAAGGGAGTGATGCGAGAATGAGATTAGTGCCTAGTTATTCAAGGAGTTTATACCCTAACACATCTAGGCACTCAATGTAGCCAATGATATTGAATATATGAGGCCCAACTAGGTAACCCCCTCCAAGCTTACTATGAAATAGTGCCTTGGAGATCTCAAACCTTTCCTGTATTTCTCTCTCCCAGTAAAGACCATAGAGGTGCATGAGCATGCTATAGGAATCAATATTTTCATGAGACTTCATGAGCTCACTAGACATAGATGATAACATTAAACATTGAATGTCGACCACTTCATTTATATGTTGATCATAGAAAAGGAAATATTGATCACTCATATCTTTGGAAAGTGGATCAAGTAATGCTGACTCCAACACGTAAGACTTCCGTTCATGTCGTAGAATAACTCGAAGGTATCTAAACCATTCCTGGAAGTTACTACCAGTGAGGGTGTTGTCTTTATCCGAAATTTATCTTAGGGATAGTGTAGTTGATGAGCTTGTCATTTTATTCTAAAATTAAAATAGAAGATCATTAGTAATTTCTTGATTAAATTTTATGAGAAATAATAAATTAATTTTATTAAGTCTCCCACTATTTTATCAAGTCCCAATGACCCTCACCATTGAACTCAAAATGTCCAGTTTCTATGAAATTCTAGTGGAAAGGATCCATATTTCACTTCACATAACCCTAACAAGGTTTTTTCAATCTATTTGAAGGTATTTAGGTAGGCAGTTCTTTTCCAACTGCGGGTTTGCAGCTCCTTGATCTGTTGAGTGGACTCCCCAATCCTAAAATCCTAACTTAGATTTCCTTAACTCTTGCCTATGGTATTACACCAAGTCAATCAAGGGATACTCCTCTTGATGAAATATGGTTAAGTCAACCTGAAACCTTTCATAAGGGATTCCTATATAAAAGTAAGTGTCCTAAAAAGGGTTGGTAAAACACATAGTTTTATTGAGTATTTCCCTTAATCAAGTAACAAAAGGCTTGGTCTGACTTAATATTTTATTTGAGATATTTTTATCTCTTATGCGTAAATTGATTATTATATTTATCACATGCTTGTTAATATTAAGTGGAACTTACTTAAGTGATTAACCATGTATTGATAATATCTACACATAAGCCTATTTTATTTTAGTTTCATCTTTTATGCTTGTTTAATTCATTAATTATGTGATAAAGACAACACATCTATAATGATAAACCATGGACTTGACATAAAGAAAATAAAGTAAAGGGCATGATCATGGGCTTTTCTAATGGTTAGTTTATCTAGTGGTTGATAAAATAACCTTGAGATAAGGGAGAAACACCTTGAAACTTTTGGGTTTGTGTTTATAGATTTCCACCTATCCACCTTTTTATCTCCTGGGATTGGTCTCCCCTTGGATCCAGATTGAACCACCTCCACTAGCTTGGGAGCTCCATCCATTACACATACTTTTAACTCACATGCAGGTGAGGGGTAAAAGGGGGTTTACATAAAAGAAACCATGGGAACATATGCCCTATATATTAATGATCATATATGGAGTGAAATCCAAAAATTAATTTAAAATATAAATTAAAAGGGAAACCAATCACATACAAGGTCTGGTCTAGCTCATGATCATCCACATACAACGAGTTACACATTTAATAAAACTATCATTCAATTATTTAATCATTCTTATTAAGATAAATCACACTTGAATCGATTAATTATTATCTTTAATTAATCAATCATTTTATCTTAATACTTTTCTGAATTCCCTTGAAATTCTCATCTTTGTACATAAATTCACCTTGGAGGTAACCTGGTGAATACCCATTCAAATCTACCCAATATATATTATATTCACATACTATTTTACTCTTATGACACATAGAATACAAGATGATTCAATGCATAGAGTAAAAACATGTATAATGTTTTATACATGATATACTGATCAAATATTATGCATAAATTAAAGTTTTAATTCTGTATAATTTGTTAAAGTACATAGTGTGTAGTTCCGACTACACGACATGTACTACCTTCACCATCTTTCCTGAAGTACAAACCTAGGGACTCGGTGTGTGAGGCGTACTTTGGAAACTTCAGAGTATATGGTGTGTATAGTGGGATACACGTCATTTTGTCTCTGTGTTACACGGTTACCGGTCGACTTAATCTATGTATGGGATAGATGGATTTTCCCCTGGCCCGAAGGGACTACACGCCGTGTCCAGCGGGCCACACAACATGTAATCTGGTAAGTGTGTGCCTATCTATCTTTGTTAACACATGGTGTAAAATTAATTACACTGTATGTAATAAATGCACACGGCATGAGTAATTACTGAATTACTCATGATGTATTTTACATAGCTACACAACGTGTAGTCTAGATTACATGACATGTATGGCAGTGAACACGATGTGTAAGTCTAAACACATGGTGTGTACTTCCGTGTTACCTAGAAAGAATCATTGCCCCCCCTGATGAGTTCATCATTTTAATTTTAATCCATTTTTTTTTGTTTATGTGAAATTTGCGAGAAACAAAAAAAAACAAAAAACATATCTTGAAATATCAGATTACAAGAACGATTAAACCTTGAATTGAAAAAATAAATTATTAAATAATAAATAATAAATGATAATTATATAATTATAGATGATGATGAACCTCACTCTAATACCACTTGTAGGTTCTAGGCACAGCGGAAGTACACAGTTGGGCTGGAACCCAACTTTTATTTTTACCATGATCAATGATTATTTTGAGATCAGTACGACGATGAACGTCGGTATCCACAGAATAGAATCAAAGATTTAGATAAAGAAGTAAGAGGAACTAAACCTTTAGATAAAAAGTAATCTTGAAAATCATGTTTATAATTAATTTAATTAATTTCATAAAGAAAAAGATACCTGGTTCTTCAGTACTTTCTTCGTTAATGATGTTGATAGTTCGAAATGACACTTCCAGATTGTCTTGTTGCACTTGAGAGGATCCAAACCATAATCCCTCTATAAGTGATCCACACATGCTTCGATGACCTCTGATCGACACCACTTGTTCTCCAGGTGCTAGCACGATGAAGCGAGTGTCTTGCATCGATCATTCTTGATCGCTTGTTCTTTGGTCTTGAAGAACGTCTCTCATTCTTGAGAGGGAGAAGAAGGGGATTCAAGAGAATTTTTTTTTGGCTAAACAATTCTCAATTCACCAAGTGTTTGGTGTGGTATATCTTGCACAATAGATGTAATTGTCTATTTATATACACGAAACTTCAGTTACAATATTTAATTGAATAACAACAATTAAATACATTCATACACTTAGAGAAAACCCATTCTCATAATAATAATACCACATAATTATTTATGGTGTGACAACTTGCGCAAAACGGAATTATAAATAAAATTCTATGTCACAAAATAATACTAGCATCATTATTATTTTAACTTGTGCAAACTAGTTAAATAATTATTTACCATCTTGCAAATAATTATTTTACTACCATACCAGCCTTGGTCCTCTCGAACTCCACTTCCATTTATTGAACACTTGAATAAATAAATAAATAATTTATTCTCTTAAATAAATATTTTATTTATAAACTAGTAAATAAGTATTTATTAAATGTTCAATAAAATAAATAAATATATTTTATTTAATTTATGTGATCATTTAAAATAGAATAAAATTATTCCACAGTCTTGAGAATAATATTTATTTCATTAATTAAATTCAAATATAATTTAACCGAGACCACCAAAAACACTTAGTGTGTGACCCTCTAGGATTCTTTCTCGTTGGCATTAGGTGGGCTTGCCTAAAGTCTAAGATTACTGTCTAGCAATGGGTCAAGGTACCCAAGAGAAATAATGTAAAATCACAACAATGAGATCCACATACGAACGCTTATTGTGTAATCTAATCACTTTGTCTCAATATCTCATCAAGCAGGTTTCATGATAGTGTCATCATCCTTTATGCTTGATACACCATTTTTTTACTTTCCGAAATAAACTAATCATTACACCACGACCATGTAAATTCTCACGATAGTTCTATTTCAATAAAAGGTCTGAGATATCAACTTCCATAAATAGAAGGGACAAATCCTTCCTCGACTTATCTATTAATAACATGTCACTCATGATGCACCCAACGTATCCTAATTCCTGCTATCATATGGCGTGATGGTTTTTATTAGAAAATCAAAGTGTGAAAGTCCTGACACGTATTAATTATAATATTAAAGTCTAAGGATCATAACACACACTCGTTGATAGGAATATCCGATGACACCAAAACATGAAAAATTCCTACTGGCGGGTCTGATCTCATAATCACCCATCTTAGATATTACCAAGTTCGAACTTCATGAGGGGAAGTCCCATCTTCTTATGAGTACTCACACCTGATGGTCTGTATACTATATATCCCATAATAGTATGTCTTCCAACTGTAGAACTATGTTTAAGAATATTGTTATAGCATTTCAAGGTTCTCATCATAGTAGGGAACTACCATGACCTTATCAATGAAAAAAATACTATATGACATTATTACATAATAGTCATGTATAACAATGAACAATATGTAACAATATGTTTAATATTTAAATACATTAAATATCCATGTAATAAAAGTATAAATAATTGTTTCTAGGAGACCAAATCTTACAACAACCCCTTACATCATGAGAATGAGGCTTTATGATTTTACTGCACCAAAATAGAGGGTGGAGTGAAGGATGGAAAATTATAAGGAAATTTGAACAAGTGTAGAAGGGTATCATCACCCCAATAGAAAATATTTTGATTCACTTTAACTTGAGAGAGATAAATCCAAATGATTGAGGGGAATGAATCATCCATTTTAGAAACTAAAGATATGTTTTTATATCTATCCATGAAACACAACCAGACCTCCCTATTTACTCTACATTAATTAAGTCACCATTAAACACCTATAGAAATGACCCATTTAAAAACCCAAACATTAAGGAATTAAAAAAAAAATAATTATCCTATTTGAATCAAGTTGTAAATTCCCTTTTCATTATTATTATTCCCTTATTTTCATAAAAAAATGCATTTACATCAAACTGGGTATTTAAGATATTTTATAGAAAATAATAATTTCTCTATAGGGAAGAAACTACCACATGAAATGATCAATTTCATGACTAGGGACTAAATGATAGAAGGAACCAAGTGACTGCGTGACCTAATTGAGTGGTGGTGAAGCAAATGATCACAAAAAGGAAGGATCAACTATAAGAGAAACTAATTGACCACACGAACAAACAGGAGACCACATGAACAAAAGGAATTGAACATGAAAGATTAACCACAAGACTACCTGATAAACTAAATGAAGGATAAATTTATTGCACAACCAACTCTATCGACTGTATAATCAAGTCAACCGATTGTAAAAAAACTCAGGTGACCATATGGAAAAAATAGAATTTTAAATGGGAAAAAACCTAGAGAACCCTTATAACACCTTCAAGCCTAAGAAAATACAAAGGGTTTTAGACTCTTGAGACATTAAAAAAAATATTTTAATAAATAATGAGTGTGGAAAATTAATATCACATTCTCTATGATAAAAAATTAAGAATAAATAGAAATAGAGCGGGAAAAAGAATTTATGTGCTTGGTATATATGAAAAGTGGTTTTAGATAGAAGAAGATTTACCTTATTTAATGAAATGATGATTTTATCTAATTAGGATTAGAAAGGGACCTCTTCCATGGGAATTAATTTTTTTTATCAAAATATCCTCCAATGGATTCTACTTTACCCTACAAACCCCCGATCTCCACATATATGATTTGAAGTAGAAACTATGACCCTTTCCCCAACTCTATACTTTACTATCCCTATATAACCACCCATCATATCCTTTGTAGAGATTGGATATGAAAATCTATACAACCTTCCCTTATCCATACCCATCCACTCGGGTTTTATAAACTAGTTAGTTGATGGTGTGCAATGATGTGAAATGATGGAAAGTTTAATATCTATGACTCAAATAACCATACAACACCCAGATCGCATGTGATACTACCCTATAATAACTCCTTGGTCTCTAAGGTTTGGAAAATAATATCATAGTTTGTGAAATAAATATTGAGATATAATTTTCCTACATTATTCTAAAGATAATTCATGGATGAATTCTACTAAAAATCTAACATGACTTGTCTATAAGTAGGATGTGCCAAGATAAACCTGAAAAAAAACACAAATAAAAACATAAAATAAGAGGAAAAACATATATGAAATTGTAGTATGACACTATATATGTTTTATTATAAGACAATTTTCATGAAAAACATCTCAAACAAACCAACTCGAGGTAAACACACAAGACAAACACACCATATAGAAATTACACCACATGAAAAAAGGGAGATGAGACAAACTAGACCTCTAATGTAATCTTAAAAAATCTAACCCCAAGGTGGAAATTGATCCCACACCCATGAACATATATACAAAAACGTTCACATTTCTGTAAGTTCTCTATTATGGGCCGCATCTCGTATTCGAAAGGCGATAAACCATGGCCTGCCATGGATCTCAAGTCGCGGATCTCGCACATCTGGGGATTTAGCAACTGGAAATTGGTCCCTATCGGGCGCGGATATTTTCACATTCTTCTTAGCTCACAGGATGAGTTGGATCGTGTCTGGAAGATCAGAAACATCCATTTGAAGCCAGGGTTCCTTCGATTATCCGAATGGGATTTCACGTTCAACCCGCACACTCACAGAAACACGACAGCGCAGATCTGGGTTAGATTCCATGGGTTGAACTTCTTCTTCTGGCACCCTAAAATCTTAAGCGATATTGCCTCCTGCATCGGCACCCCACTGAAGATTGATCATCGAACACTGAATACAGAGCTCGGACTGTACGCGCGGGTGTTGGTCGAGATCAATTTGGAGAATAAGATGCCAGATGCCGTGATCTTCAACACCAATGAATATAAAACCGAGGTACGATTGGAATATGAATGCAATCCACCTTACTGTGATCTATGAAAAATCGCGGGGAATTCTCTTAGGAATTGCCGCGTCATGAAGAGTCAAGTGCAAAACCAGGAGGACCCGCCGAAGGTTGATGACTGGACTCTGGTATGCAGAAAGAAGAAACCTCTGGTTGCCTCCTCCGATAAGGCTGATGTGCCGCAGAAAAATAATGTGAAATGGGTGAAAAATCAGCCCATTCGGGAGAGTACTCTGGTGTTAAGTGGTCGGATATGGTGGAGGAGGAGGAATCCGAATCCATTGATACCACTTTAAGTAATGAGATCGAAAACATGGTGCTGGCCATCCTCGAGCAGCCGACCATGGAACCTGACCCCCAGTTTTTGAGCCACCCTGTTTATTTGTGCGATGGACAGCAGGAAGAAACTTCTATTCAAGTGGAAGCAGCTGTGGATGCAGGTAAGCAGACACTGGTGGTTGCAGGTATCTACTCATCTCCCACTTGCTGTGAGAATAAAAATATTCCTACTGCAGCGAGTCTACAACTCATTGCCAAGGACGTTGTATGCTCACATGGGCAACATGGCCGACCTGATCAGCCTGGGTCTCTCTTAAAGGATACCCATTTGATTCAAAAATTGGAGACTAACTCTACCAAAAATACTAAAGACTCCCCAAAGCAGGTGTTGTCTTCCAATGAAATTCATACCACCTCCAAGGGATCATTATTAAATGATTAGACAGTGGCAGTGGGCCCTATGGGCACTGTGATTGTCTCCACCAGCACCTCTGATATTCTCATACCTGATTCACCTCCAAAAGATCGCCCAATGACCCTGCATGGGTCCACAATCTCTTTGGAGAAAAATCAGGACAATGCTATTAAAAATGAATCTAATATCTCTACTGCTTCTTCCAAGAATAAACAGGGAAAACAATCCAGCCCAATATCCTCTCATGGAACCAGAAGGTCAACAAGGAAAAAGGGATCGGATGGATAAAAAAAAGGGAGTTCTAACTCCAAATGTAGGTTCAAATGAATTGTTTATTTTGGAATTGTCAGGGTATAGCAAAATCTGACACTTTTGTTTTGCTTAAGAGAATTATCTTGACCCATAAACCAAAATTATTTGCTATTACTGAGCCAAAAACTAAATTTTCTTCTAAATGTTTACACTTGTGCTCTTTTGGTTACAACTTCCTTGGCGCGTGCAAGGAAGGATCGTCCACTAAAACTCTCTGGATTTTCTATCACTCTTCTTTACAGTATGTTAATATTGTTAAAATTTATAACCAACTGTTTACTTGTGATTTTTCCTCTGATGGTATTCACACTTTCTGCACAATGATATATTCTAAGAATAGATATCAAGAGCGAAGATCCCTTTGGAATGACCTTTTTACCCTATCCAGATCTATCCAGGATTCCTGGCTTGTGCTTGGTGATTTCAATTCAATTCTTCTTCCGAGTGAAAATATTGGACCGACACACTCTCCTATCTCAACTAGAGAATTTAAGGCCTCCATCGAGGACTGTG
This sequence comes from Viscum album, assembly GCA_963277665.1. Classification (NCBI taxonomy): domain Eukaryota; kingdom Viridiplantae; phylum Streptophyta; class Magnoliopsida; order Santalales; family Viscaceae; genus Viscum; species Viscum album. Next base: position 1,455,187,370 of record OY728161.1, on the reverse strand, counting down.
ATATTCTTGAAATCAATCTTACTGGTGCTAAGTATACTTGGTATAGAAAATGCCTCAATAGGGTAGTAGCTAGTAAACTCGACAGAGCTTTTACTAATGCTGCTGCCCTTGATAAATGGAACTCCATTTATAGTATCACCTTACCCAGGATCAACTCTGACCATCAACCCATTCTTGTCAACCTCGTTTCCACTGGAATAAAATCTCCTCTCCCTTTTAAATTTAACAATGCTTGGACTGCAAACACAAATTGTTCTGCCACAATAAAGACTTTTTGGGATGGCATGCATCAGCAAAATGATTCTTTTGCGTGCATTGCTAAATTAAAACTTCTGAAACAGCATCTCAAGGGTTGGTTCTTTTCGAAAAAAAAACTTGATGCAGACATCTCCTCTTTGGAGAATGATCTCATTCTCATTCAAAGCTCCAATACTTGCTCTGATTTCTCTCTTGATCCTCAACCTGAAATAACTACTTCTTTGAATCTTAACTCTCTTTTTAATCTCAAAGAAAACATGCGAAAACAAATCTTTAAAACCAAATGGCTCTCGGACGGTGATCGAAACACCTAATTTTACAACTCCCTCCAAAGAATCAGAAAAATCAGTAGGCCTCTTTCTTTTCTTCAAGCTGATGATATTCTCCTTGACACTGAGGATGCCATTGCTATCCATGTGGTGGATTACTTTTATAATTTGTTCAACGGTCTGGAGGCTGGAAAGAATCTTCTCCCTGAGATCATCCCTAATATAGTCACTGCTGAGGACAATGATCACATTTTAAGCACACCTATGAATCATGAAATTAAGGACACCGTGTTTAGTCTCAAACCTGATAGTGCCCCGGGACCTGATGGTTTCAACAACGGCTTCTACCAACATTATTAGGATCTCATTCAGGTGGATGTTTGTAAACTAGTTAAATATTTCTTCTGCAATGGTGTTCTCCCTCATGGGATAAATGCTCAATTTCTGACTCTTATTCCCAAAGTGGACAATGCCGCTGAAATTCACCTTTTTCGGCCTATTTATCTCATCAACACCCTCTATAAAATTATCACTAAACTCCTTGCTAACAGACTCACCTCTATTGCTAATAAAATTGTTTCTTGGAACCAATTTGGCTTTATCAAAGGAAGAACGATTCAAGATTGTATTTTCCTTGCCTCGGAATGCACAAATCAGCTGAATAAGGTTACTAGAGGAGGCAGTGTGGCAATCAAACTAGACATTAGGAAAGCTTTTGACACCATGGATTGGGGTTTTATTTTAAAAGTGCTCGAAGGCTTTGGGTTCAATGATACTTTTATTTCTATGATCCGCACCTTACTTAATTCGTCTTCAATTTCTGTTCTTGTTAATGGGACCCCGAAAGGCTTATTTAAATGCACCAAGGGTGTTAGGCAAGGTGATCCTATTTCTTCCTTCCTTTTTTCTATTGCTGAAGACTATCTAAGTAGACTTCTTACGAGCCTTGCTAATCAAAACAAGATTAATCCCATTCAGGCTTCTAGAAATTTAAATGTTCCTACACATATTTTATATGCTAATGATATTATTTTATTTTTAAAGGGTGATAAAAGGAACATCCAAAACCTCAAAAGTGCTCTGGCTCATTATGAAGACATTTCGGGTCAAGCTATAAGTTGGAACAAATCCTTTGTTTTCTTTGGGAAGAACTTTTCCCCCACTAGAAAAAGTCACATCATTAATTATCTTGGAATTAAAGAAGGCTTTTTTCCTTTCACATACCTGGGTGTTCCCATCTTTTGGGGAAGACCAAAATCCAACTATTTTCACTACATTGTTGATCAAATTACCAATCAACTTTCAACTTGGAAGGGTAAATCTCTTTCTATGGCTGGCAGAATTTGTCTTGTTAAATCTACGGTGGTCTCCAAGATGGTTTACTCAATGATGGTGTACAATTGGCCTACCAGCCTTCTCAAGAAAATCAATGCCTATATTAAAAATTTTGTTTGGTCTGGTAGTACGATTGAAAGAAAACTTTTCACCATTCCTTGGGTCACTTGTTGCAAACCTTTGGAAAAGGGTGGTCTTGGTATCAAGAACCTTAAGCTTTTCAATGATTCTCTTCAAGCGAAGATGACTTGGAATCTGATTCATAACAACACTGATTCTCTAGACTTCCTCAAGAAAAGATTTGTTACCAAGCTTCGAAATGGAAAATTTGGTCACATCAACTCTTCCATATGGCCCTCCATCAGAAACTCTTTTCTTAATATCATGGATAACTCAAGATGGATGGTAAGTGCTAATTCCTCTTTGAATTTCTGGATGGAAAACTGGACTGGTGTCCCCTTAATCTCAATGTTGACGTCCACCAATTCTCTTGGAAACACTAACTACACTATCAGGGATTTTATTAACTCCCAAAACATCTCCCTTCCAAATCACATCAATCACATCATTGACAACCATCCTTTCTCTAACACGGATGATTTCCTCATTTGGTAACCTGCGTTTAATGGAGTCTTGGACTCCAAAAGTTTCTACAAAAATAATTTTAACAATTATGTTTCTAATTTTGTTGGTTGACAACCTTTAATAAACCTTGGACCAAGCCCTCTAGACTTACTCTTATTTGGCGTGTTTCCCATAATAGGGTCCCCACCGATGTGTGCCTTCAAACCTTTGGGATTCCTCTTTGCTCTTGATGTCATATATGCAATCAACATTGTGAGGATGCTAACCATCTTTTTTTCTCTTGTGCTACAGCTGCAGCTCTTTGGAATTTCACTTTTGACATTTTTGGTTGCAGATGGTGTATTCCCACTACTATCAACTCCCATTTGCAGCTCTGTGTTAATTGGGACTCTTTGAAGAAAATCAAGAACCTTTTTCTGACTGCAGTGGTGGAACTTTTGCATGTGATCTGGTATGACAGAAATAACTTCATTCATAATAATTGCGCTTTCAGTTTCAATGCAGGTAAAACGCGTATTCTCATTGCCATCAATGATGCTGCTTCTCTTCAAAAAGATCATTGTGACAACTCTATTGGCGATTTTGAGATTCTTCACCGCCTTCGGATTGCGGGATCTTATAGACAACCTCGACGCACCTTTGAGGTCTTCTGGCAAGCTTCACTTCCAGGATGGATCAAAGTGAATGTCGACGGCACCTCTAGAGGAAACCTGGGTCCGGCAGGTTGTGGTGCCATTTTTAGAGACTCCCTTGGAAGATTCCTTGGATGCTTCTTCGGTGGATGTGGAACGGCCTCAACTTTGGAAGTGGAAATGATGGGTGTTATTCATGTGGTGAACTTTTCCAAACAAAAGGGTTGGCACAAACTTTGGATTGAATGTGACTCAACCACTGTTGTTCAAGCTATTTGGAAAGGGGTGGTGCACCTCGCATGGACACTTACCCCTTAATGGATGAAATGTCTTACTTCGCTCATGGACCTTGATTGCATTTCCACACATGTGTTCCATGAAGCGAACATGGTTGCTTATAGTCCTGCCAACAAAGGGGTCAATCAGGATGTTACTTGGCTTGATGAGTTGCCTGATGTTTCGCTCCCCCTTTATGATAAGGATTGTAATAAGATTCCATCTTTTAGAATTTTTTAATTCCTTTCTTTGAGCAATAAAAAAATGGAATAAAAATAAATTAGTAGTAATGAAACTCAGGAATCCATAATAAAATACTATTACCAACTACATATACCAGAAGGATCTATACCTAGCAAACATACCTCAAAACTCAAATCATAATATAAGATAAACCAAAGAGTGAAGTCATGGTTCAATACCCATCCCATCATAATAAAGTCAAGGTAAAACACCCATCCCATTTGGAGGGAACATAATCATGTACAATAGAGTTGATTCATCCAAGCTAACCTTCCCATTTAGGGGTAAGGGAAGGGGGTATAATATTGCTGGGGTATTGTGAACCCATCCCATTCAATTAACATATCTTGTATTAAGAGGTGCACCTGGTAACCTTTTTATACATTAATAACTTACCATTTTTAAATAAACAATCAGAAAATAAAATGATCATCATGTATAGAGGTGCTTAACAGGCCTATAGCCCATGGGCTTTGCGATCTAGGCTATATTTTTTTTATGGTATTAGATTTTAAAAAATAATCCTACTTCTTAAATCATCTTAAACAAACATATTCTAAAAAACCCATGGTCCATCCCATAGAGTAAATATTTTATTAAAAATAATTTTATTTTATTTTTATAATACTCTCACATATACATACCTTACAATATATGCTATTTTTTATTAATGATTCCTTTGGTTAGTTTTTGTTTGTATTAATAAATGATAAAAATTCTTAAATTAATGATTCATGTATGTGGTCCCTCACCCCTTCACCCAATCCATTGATTTATTACCTATATAAGACCACATTTTTATAACTCACAACTCCCCCTCCTCCTCCTTTCCCTATGCACCAACTGAATCCATGAACCTGCTTCCCATCCCAAGGTACATTTCCTTATGATTCTATACCCACTTACACTGGATGATGATTTGGATTCTCCACCTTTTTTACTATGTATCTGTTGAAATCCCCCCTCCTAGTTCAATACCTTTCCAAATACCCCCCACTTTGTTTGATTCAAGTCAAACCCTATGAAACTTGAAGGAAAATATGAAAATGACTATATTTGTTCCCCCAAATTCTCCTCCCTTCAATCATTATGGTTATACGCAGTCTAAAATCACTATCAAATTCACAACAAAAACATGGTAAAATAACCATAGCTATATTTTTATTTCCACACTCTAGTATTTCATATTTTTTTAATCTTTACAATGATTTCTTTATCGATCTATCATTTAGTTTTGTTTTTGTTATATTAAATTCATGGAATATAACATGTAAATTATAGTGTATTTTGTTTCAAAAATTGAAATTAGTGTTAGTTTAAAAAAATATTATAACACTATTTGAATCTTAAAATGTGGTGGTAGGTGAAATAAATGTGATTTTAATTTTACATGTTAATATTTTTTATTCTTTTATAGTCATAAGTAGTATATAGTTTGAGAGTTTGAAATTATGTTGTTAATCCATGAGTTTGATTATGGTAATAATTTAGGAGTTGATAAAATAATTTTCTAAGATAACATCGACTTTATATTTATGTGAGTATTAATGTTATGGTATGGATGAAAATAGAAATTTTAATTTTTATATTGATTTTATGTATTTGTATTATTTTAATAATGATTTTTTATTTGAAAAAAATATTTTTTATCTTAATTTAAAAAGTGGGATGGTCTATGGACTAGTCCAAATAAAATAAGGATCAAAATAGGTTCAAAATTTTAATCCCAAATTAAATGCAGGCTTAAATAGGCTAGAAAATTTTAATATTAGTCTATTCAAAATTAGCCCACTCTACTTCGGTCCATCCCATTAAACACTCCTAATCATCCTCAATATGATAAATCAATTACATTATTGAAATAATAAGGCAACAACATGATCATACATTGTAATGAAAATATAATTAACATAATTAAGACATATCCATGCTCATGATTACAATGATATATATATATATATCAATATGTTAAACATGAATAATTAACCATGTGTATTTACCCAATAAATAATCAACATGTTGGACACATCATAAAAATATAGCCGAGCTTAATGTACTCAACTTTCACATAACACATGTATGAAGTATACTGACATGGATTACAAGAAAGGCATTAGTATTAGGTTATAATACAACATGAAGAGATACATAAGTGGTCCAATATACTAATATTGGTCTAGAAGAACATCACTGGTGTGACAAATCCATCTTCTAAGACATACTCAAAAGAACCAACTAAGGTAGCGATGGGGTTGTCTTAATGACATCACTCAAGTAAACACAACCTAAACCTATCATTAAACTAGGGAATACTAGTAATAGTAGTTGAGTTAGTGTGGGAAATTAATAACCCATAATTAGGGGCATATATATATTAAAACTACTTACCATAATTATTTTCATTTGATTAGGTTCCACTTTATAACCCAACCCACACCAAGATATTTAAAACTAAAACTTAGACTAATTTAATTTTGTTTAAATGATCATGTTTCAAAATAATAAAGATAAATACCCATGAAGACTAATCCCTTTGAGAAAACATTTTCAAGAAACAAGTGAAATGATGAAATGAGAAATTTTATTATATAAGAACTTCAAAAATGAATTCATTTCCAAAAGAAGGTTTTTCCATAAAAAATTTCCATACTTAAGACCCATTTAAAACCATAGTATCTGACAAGTAACATATTTAGGTAATGGTTAATCCATTAGAATTTTCATGTTAAGTCACCTCCTTCCATCTTGAAACACCACTACCACATCATCACTGAATCACCCTCTTAACCACAGGTTAAGTTTGGTTACATGACTTATAGATCATTCCATTTTAGGTGGAAAATAAGTAATTCTAATTATAAACTTTTTTTGGGACTCAAAGTGACGAATTTTAGTTTTAAGTTAACCAAACAAGAAGGTTTTGGAAATATGGAACTCATATCTTATAAGATGTTCATAAATTAGTTTGGGTATAATAATACCCCAAGGGTCTCTACTTTAGCCTAAGTTTAATATCAAGGAAAAGTTACAACACCTTGTGATAAGAGGGAATTGTTTCAAGCCCTAAGCATGGATACCCAACACACATATCAAGGGAAATTAAATAAAAATACTTAATACTTGTAAGGAATTTCAAACCGATTTAGTAAAAATTTACAACATCATTAAAAGGGAAAGGGTTTTCACCACAAAGTTCTAAGAAAGAAAATTTGAAAAAATTTGATCTCTTTTATAAAAATGTATTTGGAAATCATTCATTAATATCCTTAAAATATAAAAAGGTTTCATTATTAGTTTAGGAAAAACCAAATGTAGATATTTTGTAGGAACAATGTCATGAACTAGCCAGGATACCTTGGTACCCTAACACCTAAGCCGATCTTGACATATCCCTAAGGGAATTCTCAATCCCCATCAGTTTGCAACCAACACCTAGAATTATAAAATATGAAAGTGTGAATGAATTTTCCACAAACACACCAGAAGAAACAAATACATATCAGTATGATCAAATAAAACTATAAAGTGATAATAATACTAGAAGTCAAATAAGTATATCAAACCCAAATAGTACATCATCAAGAACTCAAAATTAAACAAGATAAACAACCCAAGCCCTAATGGGAAAAACACTCCAAGTCCAAAGGATCAACAATAACCACCACCTCCAAGTGGTACTTTCCCCTTACTCGAACCTGGAAGAAGAAAATCTATAAACACCCAAAGGAAAAGGTAGGGTGTGAACTAAAATCATAGTAAGACCTTACCAAGTGTTCCATAATAAGAATCCAAAATAATAAACCAAATCACGATTTCAATTTCAAATAAAATAGGAATGACAGTATAATTTCATATTTAAAACAAAACATGTTTTTCATTTTAATTGATTGAAACATTTAAAGCAATGGATAAGTAAACATTTTTTATTAAACAGTTTATATAAATCAACAAGAATGAATAAAGTAGTTCATAATCAATGGAATATATATATATATATATATATATATATATATATATATATATATATATATCAAAACAATCATACTAAAAAATATGGTACATTTTCCAAGTGGTAAAATAGTTTCTAGTTATGAGATCCTCACACACTCAATCTATGATCATGATAATGTGCACACACATACCTTGATATCAGGCTGAATAGGACCCATCAATATCCCACTGGGGATAAGATCTGATGAACTAGGTTTATGTTAGAGTTTTAAATCTTCAATACATTTCTAGGGAATTACCATCCTAGTGTGTTTGTCCCAAATAACTTACTAACTACCTAGGATCTCTTTCGGTCAATAAATCAATCAATAATGAGAGAATTATTTTAAAACTATTTAAAATACAATTTCCCTGTTTGCAGTTCTAATATTCCAATTTTCATTTAAAAACCAAAGCACATGTTTTTAAATCAATTCATTACTTTTTTAAGATAAAACCAATAACAGGTTCTAATCAAAACAATTTAATCCATTTTTCTAAAATTCATTTTACAAATCAATTTTACAATTCCATCAATTTCAAATCACACCCCAATTTCCAATTCCATTGTAATTGGGGGTTTTCCCCAAATTTCCATACCAATTTGAATCAAATTCCAATTTGCATCGAATCGGCTTTTCAAAATTTAATTGAAAGAAATTTCAACAATCAAGCAATTAAAGGGTTATAAAATTTCATAATCTTAGATGGAACCACCTACCTTTATCACGGATATCACATATCACAACACCCGTAACAGGAATTTTCAATGAAGAATATCAGCAACAGAGATCAAGGAATCAAATCTAGATTTAAGATAAAAAATAAAGAAGTTTAGATACATCAACAAATAGATGATCTAACATACCCTAATGATGAGAGATAGAGAGAGGGAGATAAATAATAAGAGAAGATATATTATTAGAGAGGAATTGAATGAATTTATCCAAGATTTAATCCACCTTAAAATAGGGTTGGAGGCACCAAAATGGGTTCTTGAGAGCTCCCAAGACCTAGGAAATAAAGTAATCTCAAGTTAGGGTTGAGTGGGTGGAGAAATAGGGGTTTAGGTATTTTTTAAACATTTTTTAGAATTCAAAAATACTATGAACACAGTTAGTTGGGTAAGGCCACACAATTTGTCAAACCGTATGACCTAAACATGCGACCCTATGATAGGGTGTATCGTTTATACTAGGTGGGAACATAGTTTTTCAAACCATACACCAATTTGGAATACCAACACTATTTGGGTTTTCATAGTTTACCTTGGGTGGGTGTATGGTTTTCCCAAATCATGTTCCAACCATGCACAACCTAAGAACCCTCAAAAAAATTAAAAATTTCAATCAAATCACCCCTAAAAGAGACCAAACAAAAGAATTATCAAAAATAAGGTTGATGAGTACCTAAAAATAGTAACAAGATATTACAACCTCCCCACCATAGAAAATTTATTTCCCTAGAAATCCTGTTAAGAAGTCTCTATGACAAAAATATGAGGCCACTACCCTCTCATCAGTGCCTCTCTCCCCCAAGTATCATGTGTGTCAGAACCATGATACCATAACACTAAAACAAAAGGTATCATCATACTAATAAGTAAATTGTTTTTAAAATCAACTATTCTAATTGGATTCCCAATCATGGATAAATCAAGCTCAATATCAGGATCACTCTAGCCCAGAACATGAGATGGCTGAGAAAGATACTTTTGTAGCTACGATATATGGAACACATTATGTATCGATGTCAACTATGGAGAAATTTCTAAATGGAAATCCAATTTATCCACCTTATAAATAAACTCAAAAGGTCCCATAAAATAAAGAGAAAGATTCCCTTTCCTCCCAGGCTAGCAGTGACCCAAATAAGGTGAAACTTTCAAGAACACCTGATCACCAACTAAAAATTCTAATGGTCTATGGTGGAGATAAACATAATACTTATACTAGATTAATTTTGTCAACCTTATTTGGTGAATCAACTAAATATTCCCCATTATCTCTTAAAACAAGCTCATTTCAACCAAAGAACTTTCACAAATCTCTGACCAACACAATAGAGATTTGTAAGGTCGATCATAAAAGGCCTCAAAAGGAGCCATCCTGATCATGGAATGGTAACTATTATTATAAGAAAACTCAACCATTACAAAAATGGTATTCCCAAGATCCACTAAAGTTGAGAATTTAGGCACAAATAATATCTTCAAGAATCTATATAGCCCTCTCTCTCTATCCATCTATCCGTAGATGGTATGCTGTACTCAAATGAACATGAAATCCCAATTCCTCCTGAAGGCCTCTCCAAAAATGAGAAGTAAAATGAGGATCCCTATTAGAGACTATATTAGATAGAACTTTATGAAAATGAACAACCACTTTCATACATAGATTTCATATCTCCTAAAATTTGGATGTATCACGAATGGGTATAAAGTGAGTTGATTTGGTCAGCTTACCAATCATAAACTATATTGAATTATTATTTTTCTGGGTACATATAAACCCAACTATAAAATCCATAGAGATATCATCCCACTTCCAAGTTAGTACTGAAATTTTATAAAGCAAACCTGAAGGTCTATGGTGCTCGGTCTTAACCTTTTGGCATATATAACAATGAGAGAAAAAATTAGTAATTCCCCATCTTATACTTGGACACCATAATTATCAACATGTCATAAAAGATCTTTATGGTTCCTAGGTGCACTACCCATTTAGAATTATAAAAATCCCTCATCATATATTTTATTATAGACAATAGTACAACAAAAAAATTCTGAAAAAATAGAATTCCTTATGTAGAGAATGAAAACTCAGTAATGGTATCCCCATCATGAAGAGAGTCTCTATTGCTACAGAACTCATCACCAACATGATATTACTAAAATATTAACTCGAGAAGAGTGGAGCTCAAATGAAAACTGGCCAAGATGACCTTGTCTCTTGATTCCTAAACTCCAATATCTAACCATGAAAAAAGAGCCATCAAGTTCCACTCTTTCAATGATTATTTCATGAATTGGGTCAGAAGCTTCCTGCTCAAAAAATCTACTACAAAATTCCATTTACCTAGGGTATAATAAATATCAAAATCAAAGGATTGTAGGTATTACACCCAACACCTTTGGTATAGATTTAAATATTTTTTGAGAAAATATATAACTCAAGCTCTTATGTTTGGAATACATGGTAAACCTTTCTCAAAAATGGTAATTAAACAAACTCTTAAGTGCATGAATCACAACTTTAAGTTCAAGGTCATGGGTTGGATAACTCTTCTCATGTAGCCTAAGGTTCTGAGAGCCATATGCAATAATGTGATAACCCTGAATAAGGACGAAACCCAAACCCAAACATGATGTGTCATAGAAGACCACATAGACCTACATAACCTATGGAAGAGTCAACACAAGAATAGTAATCAAAATACATTTTATCTCATAAAATAAATCTGAAATTTCTCATCCCAAGAAAACCTTACCCCCCTTCGAGTTAGAGCAATAATCGGAGAATCCAACGTCAAGAAGTCCTTTACAAACTACTGATAATACCCAACCAAACCCAAGAAGCTCCGAATATCAAAAACATTTCATGGTTTATCCCATGTTATAATAACTTTCACCTTCTCAGGATCAAATATGATCCTATGTTCTAACACCACATGTCCCAATAACTTCACTTCCCGAATCTAGAAATTAAATTTTAATAGCTTGTCATAAATTCAGTGATTTATCAAAAATTACAAAACCAATCTCATATGACGCACATGATACTCTTTGATCTTAGAATAAACAAGGATGCAATCCAAAAATACTACCATGAAAGTATCAATATAATCATGGAAAATCCTATTCATCAAATCCATAAATACTTTAGGAGCATTGGTTATACCAAATGTAATGAAAAGGTACTTATAATGGCCTTACCTACCCTGGAAGGTAGTTTTATGAATTTTGGATTATTTTATTATCAATTAGTGATAACTAGATTGAATATAAATCTTTTAGAACCACTTTAAACCTTTCAATTGGTCAAAAAGATCATCAATCCCTGGGAATAGATACTTATTCTTCACAGTAACTTGATTGAGTTTTCAGTAATCAACACAAAGTCAAAGTTACCCATCTAATTTCTTAGAAAAGTGAATAGGAACTGCCCAAGGTGACACACTCAGGCATATAAATCCTTTCTTTAATAGATTATCCAACTGAGTCTTTAACTCTTTTATTTCAAATGGTGAAATATAGTAAGAAGGTAAAAACACTAGTTGAGTATCAGGAAATAAATCAATAGAAAAATATACCTCCACCACTAGTGGAAAACCATAGAATTAAGAAGAAATAACATCATGAAACTCGATAAAAAATGGAGGGAGATCATCACTCAAAGATTACCACTCCAAATCAAAAGCTAACAAAAATATTACTTTCCCCAACTCTCGATAATAAGGCCCGAATCTACTTAACCTCGGGTCCCATTCTCCCTAAAAGATATGGCACACCCCATCAGTGTATTAAAGGAGACCCATTGAATATAATAGTAAATTTATGATTTATTAGAAATGATCCAATATATCCTGAAAATTACATCAATGAGTTTCATGTCGAGAACTAAAAAATCCCAAGTAAGATCAATTTCTAATAAAGATAAAACACAAGTAAGAAAATGAAGACATGACTCTCTTCATTCTAAGGGGTGTCGTAATATCCATCATATAAGATAAAAGCTACATAGAAATATTTCAAAGATTCACAATATGAGTTAAAATGAATGAATGAGATACACCAGTACTAAATAAACCAATCATTAAAGATGAAGAAATAGTTATGGTACCTCTCACAGTTACTGGACCCATATCTTCTTTCTCTAGAGACTCTTCCACTACGTAAAGAAGATTCATTTCAGATTCCTATTTTTGGAACCCCTTAGTTCATGAAGAATATGATTACACCATAGTAATTTTTAGAAATGATGATCCTGTGCAACTAAATGGAGTACAATATACATGAAAAAACTTATTCAAGTGACATAAGAATCCATAGGAATCACATATATTGGATACCTCAGTGAAAACTCATTTAGAACGCCCAATATTTCCACACTGGTAGAAAATCAAAGGTCCTCTTCCTAACATTACAGGAGGTCTAGAAGAACTATGCTATCTAGATCCACCATGAGACTCATTATGATTTCTATTCCCTTTATGGCAACTCACATAACTTACATTGGGAGAAAAAAGAACTGCTATCAACCTTGATTTACCATCTTGGTCAAGATCAACCATTAATGACCTATCCATCACACCAACATAAGAAGAGATCTTCAAAAATAAAATATAATAATGAATATCTTATCAAAGTCCCATCTCTAACTATCAAGTATCCATATTCTCATTAGAAACAATATCAAGTGAAAAATACACAAACTAAGCAAAGCAATTTTAATACTTTGTCACGATCCTATCATCCTTATAGAGTTTGACAAACTTCATATCCTTAGCCAAAACCATATAATTTGGATAGGACTTGTTGGTGAAAAGAACTTTAAATTCCTTCCACTCTAAGACCTCATGCTTCTTTTTTATCACCATTATATATTTTGATAGGTCCCTCTAGCTTGAAGGTGGCACATTTCACCTTGATCACATCAATAATTTCTAAGAACTTGAAAAAAAGATCAATCCCTATCAACTAATACTTAGCTTATTGAGGATCATTTGAGCCTTGTAATACTGGTGGATTCTAGTGAAGGAACTCCCGAGCATGATTTTAAGACTCATCTATCTATGGTTCTACATCTTGAGCCTAAAAAAATGGGTGTAGGTTCTTGTCCTAGAGATTGGATAGTATACACAATAACCATAACCAAATTACGGCACATAAGAGGATTTTCTCGATGTGGTTCATCAGTAGATTCTTACTGGATCCTATTCTCACATCTTCTTAGAGGCACAATGATACACAACATCAATAAGGAATATTGAAGAAATCATAATATTACTCATATAAATACTCAAACAAGAGTATCAAGGAAATTAATCCCATCATATAGATAAAAAAGATTTGGATTCCAATCTATCCAAATCAAAATTAGGGAAAATATTAAAAATAATCCTCAATATGTCCTTCCAAAATCACCCTTGGTGACATAAGGCTCATTATTATGAGATATGTCCAAACACACATTCATAACTACCTTCTAAATCTAGACAATATCACAACTGCATACTGACATCAAGGAAAGATGATTAGCCCTCCTTTGATACCACCAAATCAGCCCAAATACCTTGGTACCCTAAGACCTGAACTGATCCTAACATAAACCAAAGATATTTTCCAATTCCCATGGGTTGGAAACTAGTTCATGGATTCAAATAATATGAAAGTGGAAATGAATTTTCCAAAAACACAGTAGAATAAATAGATACATATCGGTATTCTCAAAGAGAACTCTAAAGGGAGAATAGTATCAGAAGTCAAACAGGTATATCAAACCCAAATAGTACATCATCAAGTACTCAAAATTAGACAAGATAAAAAACCCAAGTACCAAAAAACATAGAAATATAAGTAAAAAGGATCAACAATAACCACAACCTCCAAGTGGAACTTTCCCTTTGCTTGAACTTGGTAGAAGAAAATCTATAAACACCTAAAGGAAAAGGTAGGGTGTGAGATAAAATCCCATTAGGGTATCACCAAGTGTTCTATAATAAGAGTCCAAATTAATAAACAAAATCATGATTTAAATTTCAAATAAACAGACATGACAGTACAATTTCATATTTAAAACTAAACATTCTATTCATTTTAATTGATGAAAAAATTTCAAATAATGTATTAAGTAAATATTTTATATAAAAAAGTTTATATAAATCAACAGGAATGAATAAAATAGTTTATAATCAATGGAATATTATATATATATATATATATATCAAAACAATCAAAATAATAAATATGGTCATATATCAAGAGGTATGATAGTTTTTAGATATGATATCCTCACACACTCAATCTATGATCATGATAATGTTCACACACACACCTCGATATTAGGCCAAATAGAACCCATTAATATCCCACTGGATATAATATCAGATGAACTAGGTTTATGTTAGAGATTTAAATCTTCAATCAATTTTTAGGGAATTACCATCCTAGTGTGTTTATCCCAAATAACTTACTAACTACCTAGAATCGCTTGTGATCAATAAATCAATCAAAAATGGGTGAATAATTTTAAAACTTTTTAAAATAAAATCACCCCATTTCCAGTTCTAATATGCCAATTTTCCTTTAAAAAACAAAACACAAGTTTTTAAATCAATTCATTCATTTTTTAAGATAAAACCAATAATAGGTTCATATCAAAATAATTTAATCCATTTTAATAAAAATCATTTCACAAAACAATTCCACAATTCCATTAATTTCAAATCACCCCCCAATTTACAATTCCATTGGAATTGGGGGGTTTTCCCCAAATTTTGATACAAAGTCAAATAAAATTACAATTTTCATCAAATTGGTTTTTGATAATTTAATTCAAAGAAATTTCAATAATAAAAAAATTCAAGGGTTATAAAATTGGATGATCTTAAATGGAACCACCCACCTTTATCACAGAGATAACTTATCACAATGCCCACAACAAGAATTTCCAATGAAGAATGTCAACAAAAGAGATCAAGAAATCAAATCTAGATTCAAGATCTAAAATAAATGAGTTTAGATCCATCAATAACTAGATGATCTAATAAACCTCGAGGAGAGATAAAGAAAGTGGGAGAGAAATAATGGGAGAAGATCTCTTATCAGAGAGGAATTGAATGAAGTTTTCCCAATTTTTATCCACTTTAGAATTGATTTAGAGGATCCAAAAGGGGTTCTTAAGAGCTCCCAAGACCCAGGAAATCATGTAATCCTGAGTTAGAGTCGATCGAGTATAGAAATGGGGGTTCAAGAATTTTTAAAACAATTTTTGAAACTAAAAAATTCTATATGTATGTTTAGCTATGTGGGGCCCAACAGTTTGTTAAAATTTTCACCCTAACTATGCACTCCTCTGATGGGGTGAAAATTTTATACTAGTTCTATATATGGTTTTTCAGACCATTCACTAACCATTCCAACCCCCACTATTTGGGTTTTCAAGATTTACCTTGGGTGGGAGATTAGTTTGGGAAAGCCATGCATAGCCCAAGATCCTCTATTTTTTTTAAAATTTCACCTGAATCACCCCTAAAAGAGACCAACCATAGCATGAGAAAAAATAAGTTTTAGGATTACCTTAAAATAGTAATAGGATGTTACACATAACCCAAGAATCAATCGATGGGTTGAGATCACTTACCATGAATTTATGTGAGATTTATGATTCTAAAAAACCTCTAAATAACACCTAAAATTCAATAAACCACATTTTTAATAATGAAAGGAACCAAACTAAATAAACACTATAAATACATAATAAAAAAAACTTAAAATAAACTCAACCAATCAACTCCTAAAATAAATCCAAAAAATGAGTGACCCCAATCCCTAAATATCACCAAGAGAACATCCTAAAATATACACCTTAGAAATTGGATAACACTATGTCAAGTCACACCTTAATCACTTTACCTAAAAATGATAATTAATGGAATAAATCTAGCCCATAGAATCTTCTAAGAAATAATAGTGAAGAAATCCACATTATTTCAGATGAATTCCACCATGTGCTGGTGGAACCGATTTTAGAATCCCTTACATGGCTATGAAAATTAAAATAAAATAGAGGGATATGGAAGAGGGGAGATTAAAGGAGATTCATATTTGATGCTAGCATGATGAACCCATTTTAGATCACTTGGAGACAAGGGGTATGGAGGAGGGGGATAAGGAGATCAAGGAAGGTCCATGGGTGGACTCTCCTTTAGTTGAAAGGAAATTAAGTCAAAGGACACCCAAAATGGGGTTAAAATAATGGGGATAAAAAGAAAAAAATTCCCCATTTTTAAATGAAAAATAAGGCAAGACCACTAGGTACCTAGTTGGAACCCCTAGAGTACCTATGCCCAGGATATTGGGTATCCAGGACCACCTACAGTTCTTGGACTATCAGTGGTGCCACACCTTGACCACTTGAACCCTTGATCCCCATTACTAATCTCAAATCATCTCTAAAAGCACCCAATAATATATCCTCAAACACTTGGGATTATATCCGAATCCTAAAATGAAAAATTATCCCTCAATAAGAGAAAAAAATTCAAATAAACCCATGCTTGATCAACCCAAAAGTCATATTAAGGACCTTAAATCACTATAGTTAGGATACAGGTCATTACAAACTCCAAAATACATAAATTTTTATCCCTGAGAAGTCTTAGGAGATGTTTACTCAATTGACTACTACCCCTAATAATCCAATTCATACATTGAGAAATTCCTAAAATCCATGATACACAACTTATGTATCTATCTAAAGCCACCAAAGACAAATGAATTACAAATCATAAATCACTAAACCATGATCACATCACCAATGCACAACTTTAAACACACCTAAAATTTTATCACAAACATCCATCCCATTTCTAATTCATGATTCCCAAATGGGATCCAAATCATTCAAAACCACAAATTTCATATCCATTACTATCTATTTTTTTCAAATTCCAAAATCCAAATGACACCAATAACTAATATCCCAACATAAACTCAAATATGACCCAAAAAAGTAGAAACCAAAAAGTTTCAATATACAAAATGATAAAACCAATGCACAACTGAATCCCACATCATGCTTCTCATGCATGACTTTTAAATCCTAAAAAAGATGCTAACCACTATGAGACATCAATACCAATGGATGTACCGTCATCTTTAAAATACCATAAATATCATTAACCATCAAAAATAAAATCTTGGTACTCCCAACCATAGAATTATATTAAGGCTATCTATGAATAACTTGGAATTATATTTTAGTTTATCAAAGAGATACATTCACCAAATAGTTTTCAGAAGGCCATTCCTGATTTTGAAGTCACATCTTAACTTATTTCTAAAAATGCCACATTTAATATAAAAAATCTATTATAAAGCTTCATTTTTAAGTAAACACATAATCTAGATTTATTTTTAAAAGTAAAACTTGTGACTTTTAAAGGAGATTTTATAAATTAAAAAAATTTGTATTTTCATTTTCTTTTAAAACCAAAACATAATTGAATTTCTAAATCTTCTTTCCCACTCATTATTACAAAATCCGCATTATATCCCAAATCCTTTCCCCCCATTTAAACATAAAAATTTATAAAATGGTTTCCACCATGTAACACACTGATATTTTATGGTATAGTTCTCTATAAATAAATTTTATTTCTTTGATATATTTATTTACATGCAACACCAAGTTTAAATGAATTGTGATATACTATTGAATTATTATTATTTATTGTGAAAATTATTGTCTATCCATTGGATTGGAGGGTATGAATAGGGATAAATAAATTATTGGGAATTTTTTTTACTCATGTGTAAAAAAAATTCATTGGTTATCAGTTAGTTAGAAATGAAAATAAAAGGGTTTGAAAGTAAACAAAGTTGTTTTTTTTTGAAAAATAGTTTTTTATGTAAACTTATTATAAAATGAATTTATGCCAATTTATCAAATTTTATTTGATAAAATTCTTATAATTTTTGAAATCATTCTATAAAAATTATCTTAGGTTGATTTTTTGGAATTTTTCTAAAAATATTGATTTTTTTAATGAATAGTGGAAAAGATCCATTTTTATAAAACTATATTTTATTTTCATTTAAAAATTCCCAATATGATTTGAATTTTATCTCATAGAAACATTATTATTGTTTAATTATATATAATGTAATTAATTACATTTGAATCATCATTATACCTGATTTTGGTAACAATTCATTTTTGTGTTTAAAAAACACATTTTTTCTGAAATATGTTTTTCATTGTGTTTTATGTATTTATATTAAAATTTATTTCTTAATATTCTTTAAATTGAATCCTAATAAATGGATCCTATATTTTGGAATCATTTGGTTCAAATTTTTTAAATAGGTCCCTTTTATTTTTGGTCATTATGAATTGTAACCATAATAGATATTTTTCACCATAGTAAGGGTAGAACGGGTAAAAGAGGACAAAAAATTTGAGATATACCTTTACATTTTCTCTAAAAAATTAATTTATCCTATTTTATGATTTTATTTTGACCATTATCATCCAAGTTAAAAAAATATGTCCATTTGATGTTATTTTTCTTTGATTATGCCCTTTTTATTATTTTAAGAAAAGGATAAATACAAAATGTCACTCTCTTGAACTTAATATCTCTGATATTTTTTCATAAGGATAAAAATATATTATGTTCAATTATAATTTTTTTATTTTAAATATGATCTTTTATAATAATTTTTTTAATTTTTGGTGATATAATAATTACATTAAATGTTTATGTAATGTCGTCACAATATTATTCCAATTGATAGAAAAATAAAATAAACTATTTTAAAAATATTAAAATTAATAAATTTTTGGTGAATTATTGTGTTCCATGAATATTTTTTATAAATATAACATAATGGCGATGTTTTAAAACTTTATATTCCAATTACATTGTTATATTGATAACATTAAAGTCAAATTGAATGAATTGTTACTAAAATGAAATTAATGATGTTTTATAACAAAAACATCTCATTAAATTATTTAAAATTTTTAATATATGGTTTAAAATATCAACCATATTCCATTTATGAGTCAATTTTATTTTTATGTTAACATTCTTGGCCCTTAAAGAGTAAAAAGATTTGAAATTGTTGGGGGTTAAAATAAATAGATAAGGGTGAAAAATTCTCCTAAACATCACCCAATTTTATTATATGAGAGTATTTAGAATCATAATAATTATATATTATAAACTTATCAATTTGGTTCCAATTTTATTTTAATATTAATTTATATTAATTTAATACTTTAAGTAATTTTAAGAGTTCTTCTCCCCTCACTTATAAAGGGAACCTCTTCTCCTCTCTTCCTTACACATTTTGAGCCTTCTAGATTAGACAATAAATACCATAATACCTTCATATATTCCTTCCCCATATTCTAGAGTTTTTTCATTTCAAAAATACAATATTTTAAAGGCTTAAGGTGTAATTCAAAAGAGGTTACTCAACAAAGAGGTATAACTCTTAATCGAGCAATTTCAATTTTATTTATTCTTATACATCATATAAATATATAGTATCTATTATAAAATAATTATTTAAGTATATTAAATATTACCAAATATTATTATGATTATTTAAAAATAATTATCCCCCTAATTTCCATCCTAAATAAAATGAAAAATTCACTCGTGCATACATATGGCCTACCGTCTCCACCTAACGACATAATGCAAATTTCATCACCATTTTACTTGGATTCTTATAAATATAGAAGAAATGTTTATATATGATATTTATGATATGATTATGAATTTTAATTATAAAATTTTATTTATCTTTCTTTCCTTAGTTTCTATAGAAAATGAAAACAATGTTCATGCATATGTACGACCTATTGTCTCTATGAATGATATAAATCAATTTTCTATCTATAAATTTTATGTATGATTATAAATATGTATATAATAAATATATATTATATTTATATAATTATTATCATTCTTTATATTATGTAACCATGATAAAAGTATAAGGAAATAGATTAATTAATTGAAACTTTAATGAAAAACAAAGTAGTTATCACCTGAAACTGTTATTTTAATAAAGAATTGTTAATAAACTGATGATAAAATGTTATAATAAAATCATATATGTTATGATATATATGATAATGGTAATATAATGAATATATAACAAATATATATTTATTATATAGGATGTTTTAACATATACGAAGAAATATGATACTAGAGATACGTGGATTTCTCATTTCAATTTTATTTTTGTGAGACATATGCCAGATTCACCACTTGTTTCTATTGTGTGGTGTAGATAATTCCTATGAATTTATTTTTTAATTATTAAAATGAAAATTATTTTGATTTAAAAATATATCTAAGGATTTCTATTTCATGATTTTTTGTTTTGGAGATTAACAATGTGTCAAGGGATTTATGCCACAATAGCATTTTAATCAGGATTATTTTTTCTTGAATTTCCATTGAGGAAATTATATAATACTTATTTGATAAATTCTTTTAATTTTTATTATACTATGGTTGTTTTTTAATTTTGATATTTTAGTAAAAATCGTCTCTCTTTGGTACCCAAAATGGTTTAGAAAATGTTTTTAAGAAAAGTCAGCCTTATTTCTTCTCTTTTGGTTGGAAAGTATCTTTCTTCAATATTCATGTTTCATAAAATATTTTAAATAATTTTTTTGAACATTAAATAATTATTTTTAAATTTTTTGTACCCATGTTTAAATTTTTATATTTTTTTCAAAGGAATATTCCTATTATTTTCCAAATGAGGCACTTTTGACTTTTTACCAAAAATGCAAATGAAATATTCATTTTAACATACATGGTATGAAAGTAATTTCTTGATATCCTGACCAATATTTTTTTAATCATAATTTACAATAATCCATGTTTATTTTCAAAGAAAATATTTTCCTTAATATTTTATAAATATTTGTATTTTAAATAAGTGATTTCAAAATGAAAAGGGTATTTTCCTCAAAAGTTATCTTTAAAATAAAATTTCATCTAGGATAAAATCCTTTTATGTTAATTATTATTTACTAGGGTTAGGATCCAATGATACCATCCTTATTCTTTCTTGAGATGGTTTATGATTATAATGATGATAATTTTATGAAACCCATTTATTTTCCATGAGTTATGCTATAATAAAATGGTAAAATGTTTTAAAAACCATTTACTTTACATGGGTTATATTATGATAATATAATTAATGTTTTATGATCTTATGGAACACATATTCATGATTTTTAATATGTGAAGGGTGGACCTAGAATTATACATCCCTCCATTGCATTAGGTGTAACATTGTAAGTTTTTATGAACATTTTTTTTGAATAAATTATTATTTTTGATAAATTTTGTTATATGATACACCAAGTTAATATTATGTTATAATCTACACCAAGATAATATTTCACTATATGCAACACCGACTTAGATTGTGTTACACACAACATTGAGTTTCTATAAATTTTATTATTATTATTATAACTATTTTAACAAGATAGTTATAACCTAGCCATGAAACTTAGTAATATGAATATTAATAATTATTTTTTAAATATTTTTTTATAATGGTTTTACATAAAGGAAACATACTGATAATAAAATACATAATTTTTAGTAAAGTCTTTATATTTTTGAAAATACTATTTTCTCAAAAGAACCAGTTTTTATGTCCTTCTATGAAAAATAATAAAATTAATTTTTGACACTTTTAGTAATTTAATTTGATAAAATTAAATTAAATTTTTAATTCATAATGTAAAAATTATCTTTGGTTTAATTTTTGTGATTTTTCCAAAATATTTCATTTTTGGATGAATAGTAAAAAATATTGAATTTTAAGTGAAAACTGATTTTACATTTAATTTATTTATATAGTTAAATCATATTTTAATTTGGTTTTAAAGTATAATTAGTTAAATTATACATAAATTAATCAAATTTAGTTCATCGGAACCAATTTAAAATTGAAATTGGATATAAAAACATTTCAAACTCTTGAACATTTTCACTTTAAAAACTCATCGCCTCATCCTGTATGCAGGATTGATTTTAAATTAATTTCTGACACTTTAGTGATTAGAATTTAGAAAAATAGATTCCATATTTGGAATCATAATAATTTATAATTTCTAATAAGTTCAAATTAATTTTTTACAATAGTAATTAGTAAAATAAATTAAAATTAATTAGAGCAATTAAGGTAAAAACAATATTACTTAGTGGTTAAAATTAAAAATAAGGAGTAAAGATGGAACTAAACTTGTCTAAAATTCATTGTATGTACATATTTATAAAATTTACCTTCTTTTATTAAAAATTTAACATTATTGGAGGCACATGATATAAGGGAGACCCCTTAATAATGTTTACCTTTTTGTATTTATAAGAATGTCACTCCCCCTCTACTATAAAAAGGCATTCACCACCTAGCTTCTTTACACCTATCAATCCATTTGGCTCAGAAAAAACATATCCAAATATACTCCCAAATTCTCTCCCTTCACACAATAATCCTAATTTTTTTCATAAATAAAACAAAAATGGTCCTTTGGTGAGAACTAAAAAGAGTTACCCAAAGAAGAGGCAACATTCTCCAATAAGCACTTTTGTTTTATTTCTTAATAAAACCATTAAATTATTATTATATAAAGATTATATAATATCATAAATATAATAAATATAATGAGGTGTTTTTATGTTAAGGTTATGATATATAACTTCACATACTTCTATAAAATGGAATGCACAATCATCATTCGTGTGTACAGAGGACTATCACCTCGCGAACCGATGTTGTTCGTTCTTCCATTACCCCCTATGAAGGTTGGGAATAATGATAGAATTAATATATTTATATGATATATATAATATATTTATAATTTCATTATGCTTATGGAATTATTATATAACACATACCTTCATGATTTCTATTTTGTGAGAACATGATAACATCGTTTGTAGACGTGTGGACCACCACCTCCTCAAAGCAATATGATTCATTCACACTTTAGATGTAATGTATTAAGTATAGGTTTATTGAAAATATGTGATATTTATGAAAAAATAATTATATTGTAATGATAATATATATATAAACATCATTTATGTTTATTTATTTCAATACAATAAGAAAATGGAAATAATGTTCATGCGTACGTACGACCTACCATCTCCATGAAAAGAATATTTCATTTCCCATTTTTATCTTTTTTATATTATTATAAATACATATATACTGAATATATATGATATTTATATCATGTTTTACATTTTGGAAATAAGTAAATCATGATCTAAGTAATAGGACCAAGAATAACAAGTCAAAACATGTACAGAAAAAAGCGGTTATTACCTGAAGCATAACATTAACATGAAATTGTTAATAAAAGGGTAATAAAAGGTCATAATAAATTCATATATGGTATGATATAAATGAATATGTTTATGTAATATATTTTTAATAAAGTTATATTTATTATACAAGAGGTTTTAATGAGTAAGATGAGAGTCAAGACATAAGGTAAAGGTATTTCTAGTCTCACTTTTATTTATGCAAGACTTATACTATATTCAATACTTATTTATTTTATGTTATGTATATAATAACCATGAATATATTATATTATTATTATCCTTAAATTTATTGGTATTTACATATCCATTTTATAATCTCTCTTTTATGGGGTTCATGGTTCAAAATTTACCAAATCAGTAAGGTATTTTTTTTCTTAATTTTCCTTCCGTAAGACTCATGTTATGTTATTCACCTAAATTATTTTATGAGGAGTATATATCGCCTTTTTAAATTTAATATAATGAATATAGTTATTTTAGTGATATTTTATGCTTCATGTAATTTTACTCTTTCATGGGGATTTTGATTCAAATTTACCAAAGTGGTAAAAGTTCATTACTACTATATAATCATTTATCAGGATTGTTTATGATCATTCTTATATTGATAAAATATTTTGATCCATATCTCAATAAATCTCATGAATTTTATTATCCTCTAGTTATTAATGATATATTTATATATTGGTACTATTTTTCCACTCTTTGGTATTTAATATGATTAATAAAATGTTTTTATTAAAATTTGAACTTATTTCCCTCTTTGGTCAGAAATCTGTTTTCTCACAAAACCATGTTTTCTAATTTTTTTTGAAAATTTTATACCATAATTTTTTTAAAATACATTTTTACCCATGTTTTACTTTTAAAAAAAATGGTTTTAAAAGGAATATTCTTGTAATCTTCTCATCAAGTCTCTTTTGACTTATATTTACAATATAAAAGGAATCTTTGTTTTTACATATATGTCATGAATAAAATTATCCACCATCATGAACAATCCATTTTTTGAAGCTTAACTTATATTTTTTCAAGGATATTTTCAAAGAAAAATGTTTTCAAAATGTTTTCAAAGATTCCTTTATATTTTTTCAAATTTATTTTTAAAGAAAAGTATTTTCAAAATGTTTTATGTTTTAAAAAATAAATTTTCAATGAAAGGAGGATATTTTCTTCAAGATATATTTTTAAAATATTTCCCAAAATTATTTTTCATCTAAGATTACATTTGTTGATGTTACCTATGTCTTACTAGGGTTATGAACCAAGGATACCATTTGTATTCTTTCTCCAAATTGTTATGTTTTTGATGACGTGTTGTTTATGAAACTAGTTTCTCTTCCATGGGTTATACCATGATAAATTATTATGAACCACATTTCTTTTCATGGTTTATTCAATTATTAAATGATTATGAAATATATATCCTTTATATAGGTTAAGATATGATGAAATGAAAATGATACCCATTTTTTTTCATTTTACAGGTTATGATATGATAATTGTTTTTGATCTTGTGAAACACATATATATGATTTAATTATAATATGGGTGGGACCTATATCTCCCTAAAATTCATTGGGTAAAGATTTATATTTCATGAGATAGATATGGATATAATGGGGAGTGAAATTAGTTCTGTAAAGGACTTTTTCCACTAATATGGTATTGGGAGTGATCCTTGACCACTAAGATGGTTTGGGTAGTGAAAACTTTCCAATAATATGTCCTTAGAAGTAAGACTTGAATACTATGGAAATCATTTTATATGTTTATGTGTCTTCCAAAATTCTATATCTTATTACTATATTATTCCTTCATGGATTATACTCTTTATTACCTTATGATTCATGTCTTATGAACTTCCAATATTTATTCCATGACTCTTGATTATGATATTTGAAATAGAGGGTATGCTCTTATAATGTTATAATCATGTTCTCATACCCTTATTCTCATGATTATGCTTAAATATCTCATTTTTTACTCTTATTGATCATCTGAGCTCACCCTTTCTTATGTTTCTTTTCCCCATATTATGAAGATATTTATTATGTATGATGTGTCTAAAAAGGATTATAGTTATGGAGAACCTAATGGGAGATAATGTTGCTCACTATAGTAGTGTTTATGTTTCCATGTTTCTAAAGTCATTAAAATAATACTGTCTTTGAGTGTGTGTTTTTTTAATGTATTAAATATTTCACAAAAAATATGCAATGTCTATATATAAGAATCCTTGGTTGCTATAGTTGGTATCAGAGTAAAGTTTTAGTTAACATTTGGAAACTAGGATGAGAAAACCTTAATGATAACCCTAAGGACATATCTAAGGATAAGTCTAAGGATAAGTCAAAGTATAGGAAAATGTCCTAGAATTTTGGTAAATTCTAGAGGGATTGGTTTCCTAGAAATGCATCCTTTTCTTGATATTAAAAGTGGATGTGTCTCTAGAACACACACACACACAGATATATAAGGGTTACAACCTCAAAAACACTATATTAAGCTAGAATCAATCGAGAAATGGTGCACAACAATGACCCTTATTCCAAACCTAGTTTTTGACACTCCCAAGGGACATGCTTTAGAAATTTACAAACTCATTATGAACCATCAGGAAGTATTTAAAGAGAAATTAGCTATGAATTACCTAAGATAAACCTAAGGTATCATATTTTTAATAAGTTATCATAATTTAGAATATATATAAGTAATTACATGATTATGTGGTTTCCCACTATGATTGTTGTTTATTAAAATATGTTTTTTAGTTTTAGTGAATGGATGGAACTTGAAGGAACCACATTAATATTGAGTGTGATGGAAAATTTAATGATTTTACTACTACGCCTCCAAATTTTATAGGAGTTGAAATGAAAAACCTAATTGTTATTCTCACACATCTTTCTCAAGATACGAATCATGATTAACTTACAAGTAAGAAAAGGAGGGAACATTATTCTATTGAGTACTTCATGAGGTAATTTCCACCTTATTTTAGTGGGTCTTCTAATACACTAGTATAACAACCCTGATTTTTATTACACACTTAAACATGATTTATTACATAAACTATTAACTTGATACAACATGTAAGATCGATAGTTTTAGTGTATTTGGGGCTTAGGAACATTACATAAATACATAAAACATTAAACACAACATATTTATTGAAAACATCCTTTATATGACCAATACATTCCCTCGTACGTAGCATTGCATGGGATAACTTGATGACATGCATAAGAAAAGGGTGAGTTATAAATCCCAGTAAGGGAGTAAAAAAGGCATAACATGAAGAATACAATACATGTTAGGAAATAGGCATATCAACGGAGAATAAAAGAAACATGAACATAAAGGAATGATAAAGCATGATTATCACAACATGGAAATGTGGTAAAAACACTTAACATGGTATTAGCATGAGCCAAGGCTCATTGAACGTCGAGCATGAGTAAACCCTCATTGCACTTGATGTATCATGATACTAATATTTACCCAATGCATTGGAGCGCTATCAGGGTGCACCCTTTTTAAACATTTCATTTCATGCATAAGTGTGCCACAAGATCATACAACATAGATTCATTAAACATAATAATTTATTCCATGGTAATGTAATGTGTAATTAATACATGAAAGTATTACATTAATAATTAAATTTTCATAAAGGTGAATACCCTAGATAGAGAAATGGGCATGGTATTCACTACATAATGATTTTGGCTTGGAAAATGGCAGTGCAATTTCGGTAGCATAACGGTGTGACATAAGACTTCATAAAAAAGTTTTATGAGAGAGAAAACAGTGTCTCATCATATGTACATGAAATGGAAATTAAGGGGGTCATATAGATACATGTACCAACATAGGTAATGTAATTTGGATTCATAATACAAAAGAATTGTTTGAATGTAAACGAGGAGAGAGAAATTCTGTACGGAATTTTGGCATGGTAACAGGTGTACATGGGAGGCATTAATGAGAGAGAAAAAGGGTATCTAATCATTAAAACATAAATAGGGAAGTATGGGGGAGGTTATATATAATACCCCAACATTTATAATTGAAAATAAAAGGGTATAACAATATTAAGAAACCTAGATAAAATGAGAAAGGAAGGAATCCCTTACTTGGAAGTGTGATCCCAAAGGCTTGGGAGGGACTTGAGAGAGACTTCTTGGGAGATTGGGGCACCTTGTAAGGATTATAGAGATAGTAAGGAAGAGGTTGGAATGACTCCAAATTATTTGAGTGAAGAGGAAGTGGGAGCTTGGGTAGGTTTATATAGGAAAGGAGAGGGAATTCTTTATTATTTAGGTTTTGGCACCACACATTAAACTAAGAAAAACTATAAACCAAACCATGGTTTTTGCCCATGTTTTTTTCCAAAGGGGAGTGTAAAAAATTATTTTATAAGGAAAATGACTGAAATTTTTAAAATATTAGGCTTTCTTATGTGGAGGTGAGTCACACTCTCAAGGAAATCAATTTAAAAAGTTAAAATGTTTTATAAGTCTTGAAGGGTCCACTAAAGCATTGTAAAATAAATCAAACAAACCTAAAATCACATTATTTTAATGTTAAAACATATATTTCCAGAATATAATGTTTATAGTATTTTATTACATCACTATTGGGTCATTATGTTGTCATAAAACAAATTATATATTTAAACAGTATTTAATTTTTACCCAAAAATTCAACTCTCTTAAAAAATTATGAAAAATTAAATGTTAGATAATTTAGACATCCAAATTCCAAAAATAATATTCATTTTATATAAATAATTTTTTAAATATTTAAATTTTTACTTTTAAAATAAAAACCAACATTTATCAAAAATTCATGGGTTTTGAAAAAATAGATTTCAAACCTTAATAAAAAGCACAATTGAATTCATAATAATTATACGATCATTTATATTTAATAAAACGTAATTCAGCGATAATATTTTATTAAAATATTTTTTAATTTAAAAATCTATTAATTCATCAAAATAGATTTCTTAGTTAACTAAAAAAGCTATTTTTTATTTCAAAACCATTTACAAAGTAACAATAATAAAATGAATGTATATTCTCTATACAAAAATAGTGTACATAATCATAGTACTAGGGTCTTGTTACATAACCCCTTATAGCATTCGCATACGACCGAAGGGTAAGGTGTGCGATGGTGATAGACTCTTGGGGTGGCTCAGATAACATCACTCGGGTGGTAATCTCTATCAACTTCCAATTTTCCTGTAGGCAGTTTCGTCCGAGCTTAACATGTTGAAACTCATCTTGGACTTGGTCAAGAGCAAATCCCAATGACGCCACCTCCTTTATAAGCTCCAAAAAATGGGATTCATATCGATCAATTCTACTAGATGAGGCCATTACTTCCTTTATCTGAGTAAATTGGATTTGCTAAAGCTCTATATTTATACTAATCATGTGATCACTATTCAATGACTATATTAGCAATGGTCACAATCCTTAACAGCATTTTAAAATACCAAAACATAAAACCAAATAAGTTCATATGTTATATAACCATTTTACATAATAATACATTTAATTAGATCAAGAGTAATTTTCATTGATAAAAGTTTAGTTCGTTATAATCTTCCCCCCTTAAGAAATTTTGCCCTTGAAATTTTCTTTTCCCACACTAAAATAGATGTGGGTAACTCTGCTTCATCACTTCCCCCGACTCCCACATTGCTTCTTAAAACTTGTGGTTTCTCCACAGCACATTCACGAGGGGCATTGTCTTATTTCATAAAACTTTTTCCCTTTGATCTAATATCTTCACCAACTTCTCTTCATAGGAGAGGTCATTCTCTAATGGTACCACCATAGATTGAGTACATGTGATAAGTCAGGTATGTACTTCCTCAAGAATGATACATGGAATACACCATGTACTTGAGATAGGTTTGATGAGAGCACTAGTCGATAGGCCACTGCTCCAATGTGATCAAGGATCTCAAAAGGGCCGATTTACCTTGGACTAAGCTTTCCCTTCTTCAAAAATCTCATAAATCTCTTCCATGGTGATATGTGGAGGAAAAACATGTCTCTAACATCAAACTCTAGGTCTTGTTAATGATTATTATCATAGCTATTTTTTTTGACTCTGAGCAGCTTTAATATGCTGCTGGATGGTCTTAACCTTCTCCACCATTTCTTCAACCATTTTCATACATAGGAGTTTTCTCTCCCAAACTTCATACCAATATGCTGGTGTTCTGAACCTCTTCCCATACAGGGCTTCATAAGGAGCCATTTGGATGCTTGAGTGGAAACTGTTGTTGTATGAGAACTCAAAAAGAGGGAGATGTTGATCCCATACTTCTTTGAATTCCATTGAGCACGCTCTCAACATGTTCTCAAGTGTTTGGATAGTCTGCTCAGATTGGCCATTAGTTTAAGGATGATAAGCTGTACTGAATTTTATCTCAGTATCTAGAGTATGTTGAACACTCTTCCAAAACTTATAGGTGAATCTTATATCTCGACCGGATACAATATTTTGTGCTACTCTATACAGCCTTACCACGTCTCTGATGTATATCCATGCTAGTTGATCTAGTGAGAAATGCTCCAAAATAGAAATGAAGTGTGCAGTATTTGTAAGAAAATCCATAACAACCTAGATAGAATTGTTTCATTTGGATTTCTTCAGAAGTATGGTGATAAATTCCATAGTGATGTTATTCCATTTCTATGCTGGTATGGGTAATGGTTGCTTCATTCCCTTAGACTTCTACCTCTCAACCTTCACTTTCTGACACACCAGATACTTTGATGTATACTCAGGGATCTCTTTCTTCATGTTATCCCACCAATAATGCTATCGAATATCTCTATACATCTTCGTGTTTCCTGGGTAAATGGATAAATTCAAACTATGTGAATCATCCAAAAGTTCATTCTTTAACTCCAGATTCGATGGAACACATAGTCTTGACCCAAATCTCACAATTCCTTCTTCATTGACATTGAACTCCAAGGGTTTCCCTTTACTGATAGTTTCCAACTTCTTCTGAATTCCCACATCATCCTTTTGAACATCCTTTAACCTTTCCAAAAGATATGGTTGAGCAATAATTTGTGAAAGAATTTATGATGTTCCCTTCTTTATGATTACCATTCCCATATTCATCAAGTCTAAGAATATTGGATCCTTTTCAATTCTCATCAATGATAGAATCGCTATGTCCTTTCTACTTAGAGCATCCTCCACCTTGTTCATTTTCCTAGGGTGGTAATGGATTGAGTAGTCATAGTATTTGATCAGATCTAACCATATTCATTGGAGCATGTTCAACTCTTTCTGTGTGAATATATACTTGAGGCTTTTGTGGTCTGTATATATTTCACACTTCTCCCCAAAGAGGTAATGTTGCAAAATTTTTAAAGCGAAGGTCACTGTATCCAACTCTAGATCATGTGTTGGATAGTTTTTCTCATGAACTTTCAATTTCCTTGAAGTATAGGCAATGAATTTTTCATTATGCATCAACACACAACCCAAAACCTTCTTCGAAGCATCACTAAATACCAAAAAAAAGTTCTCCACTTATGGGTAATGTGATCATGAGTTCTGTGATAAGCATCATTTTCAACTCCTTGAAGCTCTCTTCACATCATCACTCCAAGAAAACTTTACTCCCTTTCAAGTTAACTTGGTAAGAGGGTTGGACAATCATGAGAAATTTCTTACAAATCAGTGATAATATCCATCTAACCCCAGGAAGCTACAAATATCCATTACCGATGTTGGCCTAGGCCATCCCTTAATTGCATCTGTCTTAGGGGGATCCATATATATCCCATTTCTTGTGATGATATGTCCCAAGAATGAGACTTACTTCAACCAGAACTCACACTTTTTGTACTTTTCATAGAGATTCTACTTCTGCAAGGTCTCTAGTACAGTTCTTAGATGCTCCTCATGCTCCTCCTTAGTTTTGGAGTATATTAGAATATCATCTATAAAGACTACCAAAAATTTGTTGAGGTAATATCTAAATATTCTATTCATCAAGTACATGAATATTGCTGGAGCATTAGTGATTATGAAAGGAATTACTATGAATTTATAGTGCCCATACCTTATATGAAAAGAAGTCTTAGAAATATCCTCCTTCTTCACCCTTACTTGGTAATATCCCAATCACAAATCTACCTTGGAGAAGTATTGTTCTTCATAGAGCTTATAAAAAATTCATCAATTCATGGTAGAGGACACTTGTTCTTTATTGTGATTTTGTTGAGCTCACGA
This sequence comes from Viscum album, assembly GCA_963277665.1. Lineage (NCBI taxonomy): Eukaryota > Viridiplantae > Streptophyta > Magnoliopsida > Santalales > Viscaceae > Viscum > Viscum album. Next base: position 1,455,155,383 of record OY728161.1, on the reverse strand, counting down.
TAATCAATGAAAAGGCTCATTCACCCATCCTTCTTCTTGATGAAGAGGACTGGTGCACCCCATGGTGAATCACTTGGGTATATAAACCCTTTATCTAGATTCTCCTATAGTTATTTCTTTAGATCCTCAAGCTACAGAACATATATTATATATAGAGTCTTGGATATTGGTAACGTCCTAGGTATAAGGTCAATTGAGAATTCAATATCTCTTTTAGGAGGAAGACCAGCAAATTCCCCGGAAAACACTTCAGTGAATTACCTCACAATTGGCATGTCTTTAAGGATGTTTGATTTCTTGGACTCAATAATATATGCCAGATATGCGTGCTCATAGGTTATTAATATCCACTCTTGAGATGATAGTACTAAAGAATATTCATCATCCTCCTTGCACTTGTACAAAATCGGGGGTCGATTTTCCATATGGAGAGTGATTTTACTCTTGCAGTAATTTATGTTGGCTCTATATAAGGAAATCCAATCCATTCCAATAATTACATCAAATTCTACCAGAGGGAATATGATGAGGTTATTTGGAAAGTTCAATAAATATATTATGAACGAAGAGGGGTTATATTCATGGGATGTAATGATTTCCCTATTTTCCATACTCACCAACATCTTTACTTCCATGATTTGTGGTGGTGTTGGGATTGTTCTAATAAACATTCAGGATATAAAAGAATGCATAGAAATAGAATCAAAAAGTAAATTCACTATTATTGAATGAATAACTAGCGTACCTATCACCAATTCATTGTCGAGATTCACTTTGGCGGTTGTGACGGAAAAAGCTTGCCCTTGCTTCCTTGGAGGTTATTGGTTGCCTCTAAAATCCATTGGCTTAGGGCACTGGTTTTGAATGTGCCCTAGTTCTTTGTAGTTTAAGCAATAAAAAATTCATTGAGAGTCAAACGGATCATTCCTCTCCTCTATAGCAGCTGCGGGTTTTTCTTGTCGATATTTAATGGCTAAGTGCCCTTCTCTTCCACACCTAAAGAATTTCCTCGCCCTCTTCAGGAAATTTCTGGGGTGCTTCTTTCTGCATCTTTGGCAAGTGGGGTGATGGATTTTCTTAGAACTGTTGGATTTATCCATCCGACCACCAAAATTGAAGTCCACATTACACTTCCTATCCCCATGATACCCTTGAGATTCACTGATCTCTATTTCAACTTTGAGGGCACATCATACAATTTCCTCATAGCTATCAAAGTCACAGATCACCAGGGATTTCCGTAAGCTAGGTTTCAACCCACAAAATAAGTGTTCAACCTTACATTTAGGGGTAATGAAAAATCCAGAGGCATATCATGAAAGCTTTGAGAAGTTTTCCTCATACGCTTTGATGGATTCTTCATCTTTTTTTCTTGAGGGCAAGGAAGTCCCTTTCCATCTTAAGTCGGAGGGTGTGCGGAAAATATTTATCGAAAAATGTCTTCTGGAAATCCTTCCATTCCAACACCTCGATCTCCTCCTTAGGATTCTTATTTTTGATCAATGTCCACCATTGATCAAATTCACCCTCTCTATGATAAGCATCCAGAAGAACTTTCTCTTGTTAGGAACATTAAAGGATGGAGAATATATTTTCAATGGATTTGATCCATTGTTTGGAAATTGAGGGACTTTATTATCCATTAAAAGTAGGAGGACTTTGTCTTGTGAAGCTCATGATTGAGAATTGTTCTTTCTTGGGGGTGGGGGTTGAACATTCCTCTTGACCCATGTTTCTATTAAAAGCTTGAGTTAATTGAGAGATTATCATGACAAAGTTTGCGATTGCTGCTCCCATTGGATTGAGAATCTCATTAAAACAGTAATCACAATGATCTTTGCATCGGTTGTTATCCTGATTCCTCCTATTACCATCTATTAGATGGAATAATGGAAATTTATGGGTAACACATAAAGGGTAATCCAAATAAAAAAATGGATGAATTATAAATAACTTTTATTTTCTTAACTTATGAATCTATAGGCTTCAATCTATGTTATCCATGATCTACTTCCCAAAATTTATTCTTAGGGGAATTTTTTTATTCCCTTAATAATGGTTCTTAATAATATTGTGAATTTACTAAAGAATATCCCCTGGTAGTGTCGTAACCAAGAGTACATAAAGGCCTATTGTTGTGTACCAGGATACCCCGGGTCAAGCCTGAAACTCCTTGTCGGAGTTTTGACTCCTAGGTACATCTGTGCCAGAGCCGCCTCTACCTGCTCATATCCAGACATGGATTTATTTTCTTGATAAACCACTTAATCAATACTCACAAAAATTTAGGTATGTTTTTATTATACTTAGTCTTATCCCTAAGGCTTTCACTAGGGTTTTATAATCCTAATCCCAAAAATAACTAAACCTATACTCTGATACCAACTACAACAACCCTATTTTTTATTACACACTTAAACATGATTTATTACATAAACCCTTCACTTGATACAACATGGAAGATCGAGAGGTATAGAGTATTTGGGGCTTAGGAACATTACAAAATGACTTAAAACATGAAACACAACATCTTTATTGAAAACTTCTTTTACATGACCACTACATTACCTTGTACTTAGCATTACATGGGATAACCTGATGACATGCATAAGAAAAAGGTGAGCTATAAAGCCTAGTAAAGGAGTAAATAAGACATAACATGAGGAATAAAATACATGTTAGTAAATATGCATATCAATGGAGAATAAAATAAACATGAACATAAAGGCATGATAAATCATGATTATCACAACATGTAAATGTGGAAACAACACTTAACATGGTATTAGCATGATCCAGGGCTCATTGCACATAGAGAATGAGTAAACCCTCATTGCACTTGAATTATCATGAGTAAACCCTTATTGAAATTGAATTAGCATGAGTAAAATCTCATTGAACTTGAATTATCATGATACTAATCTTTACCCAATGCATTAGAGCGCTATCAGGGCGCACCCTTCTTAAACATTTCATTTCATGCATAAGTGTGCCACAAGATCATACAACATAGATTCATTAAACATAAAAATTTATTCCATGGTAAAGTAATGTGGAATTAATACATGAAACTATTCCATAAATAAGTAAATTTGTATAAAGGTGAATACCCTTGATAGATAAATTGACATGATATTCAATACATAATGATTTTGGCTTGGAAAATGGCGGTGCACTTTCAGCAGCATAACGGTGTGACATAAGACATCATAAAAAGGTTGATAATAGAGAAAAGGGTGTCTCATCATATTTACATGAAATGGAAAGTAATAGGGTCATATAGATACATGTACCAACATAGTTAATGGAATTTTGATTCATAATACAAAATAATTGCTTGGATGTAAATGAGGAGAGAGAAATTCCTTATAGAATTTTGGCATGCTAATAGGTGTACATGGGAGGCATTAATGAGAGAGAAAAGGGGTCTTGTGTCATTCAAACATAAATAGGGAAGTATGGGGGAGGTGATAAATCATACCCCAACATTTATATTTGAAAATAAAAGGGCATAACAATATTAAGAAACTTGGATAAAATGAGAAAGGAAGAAATCCCTTACTTGGAAGTGTGATCCCAAAGGATTGGGAGGGGCTTGAGAGAGGCTTATTGGGAGGTTGATTCACCTTGGGAGGATTATAGATAGATAAGGTCATAGGTTGGACTAAATATGAAGTATTTTAGTGAAGAGGAAGTTGGATCTTGTATGGGTTTATATAGGAAAGGAGATGGAATTCTTTATTATATAGGTTTTGGGCACCACACATTAAACTAATAAAAACCACAAAACAACCCATGGTTTTTGACCATTTTTTTCCAAAGGGGATTGGAAAAAAATATTTTATAAGGACAATTTCCGAACTTCTTAAAATATTAGGCTTGCTTATGTGGAGGTGATTCACACTCTCAAGGAAATCAATTTAAAAAGTTGAAATGTTTTATAAGTCTTGAAGGGTCCAATAAAGCATTGTAAATTAAATAAAACAAACCTAAAATCACATTATTTTAATGGTAAAACATATATTGGCCGAAAATAATGTTTATAGTATTTTATTACATCACTATTAGGTCATTATGATGTTATAAAACAGATTATATATTTAAAAAATATTTAATTTTTACCCAAAAATTCGGCTGTCTCAGAAAATAATGAAAAATTGAATGTTGGATAATTTCGATATACTCATTCCAAAAATAATATTCATTTTATATAAATAATTTTCTAAATATGTGATTTTTTAATTTTAAAATAAAAGCCGATATTTATAAAAAATTCATGGGTTTTGACAAAAATAGCTTTCAAACCTTAATAAAAATCACAATTGAATTCATAATAATTATATAGTTATTTATATTTAATAAAAAGAAATTTAGTGATAATATTTTATTAAAATATTATTTAATTCAAAAATATATTAATTTATCAAAATATATGTCTTGATTAACTAAATATGATATTTTTTCTTTAAAAACCATTTACAAAGTAACAATAATAAAATGAATGTATATTATCTATAAAAAAAATAGTGTACATAATCATAGTACTAAGGTCTCATTACATAACCCATTATAACACCTACATACGACCGAAGGGTAAGGTTTACAATGGTGATAGACTCTTTGGGTGGCTCCGATAACATCACTCGGTTGGTAATCTCTATTAACTTCCACTTCTCCCATAGGCGGTTCTGTTCGAGCTTAACATGTTGAAGTTCGGCTTGGGCTTGGTCAAGAGAGAAGTCTAATGAAGCCAAATCATTTCCGAGCTCTGAAAAATGGGCTTCGTATGGAGCAATTCTACTAGATGAGGCCATTTCTTCATTTGTATCAGTAAATTGGATTTGTTAAATCCCAATATTTATACTAATCATGTGATCACTATTCAATGACTATATTAGCAATGGTCACAATCCTTAATGGTATTTTAAAATCAAAAAAAATATAAACAAATAAGTTCATATGTTATATAACCATTTTACATAATAATACATTTAATTAGATCAAGAAGAATTTTCATTGATAAAAGTTTGGTTTGTTACAACTAGTTTTCGAAAAATGGACTGGTACCACTTAAAAATATTTTACATTATCCAATGTTCAAAACATGATAAGGTCATTATGGTTGTTTATTTCTTATAAGGTGAAGCATAACAGTTGTAGACTCTAATAAATAATATAAGGAAACAAGATTAAATTGAATCCATAGATTGGGATGAGTTCAAGAACTTATTTTTCAATAAGTAATTTCCTCATATTCTTAATATAAAGGTATAGAAAGAGTTTCTTGAGTTAAATAAAAGGGATGATGAATCTATTGGTACCTATAAAACCAATTTTAAAAGACTTGTGAAGTAAAATTTTGGAATTATCATCTAACATTAATGTAAGGTTGAATTATTATTTTGTGGATTAAAGCCAAGTCTCATAAGGTTATTATCCATACGAGACTTTAGTAGCTATGAAGAGATTGTGCATTTTGAAATCAAGGTTGAAATTGAGTTTGGAGTTATACATTAATCTCATGGTTTAGAAAAGAAAAGGAATATGAAGTTTAAAGAAAAATCTAAAAACCATAGAGAGAAGAATATGAGATTCCTTTATGCTCTAAGTGTGGGAAGAAGTATGGAATAAATTGTCTTAATGGTATAATAAATGTTTTAAGTGAATAAGGAAAGGTCATCAAGCATTTGATTTCTGAATTCATGGGAAGAAGTTAGATAATAATGTGAATGGAGAGAATGCAGGATAGAATGCACCTCCACTAATTCAGTGCTTCAAGTGAAAGAAGAATGAGTATTATGCTAACCAGTTCCCAAACCCGAAGGCTAATTATGATGATCAATATTATAAACCTACTAAGGTGAGGGAAAAGTGGATATCTCATGCGATAAATTTTTTTTGATGAGGGTGCGATAATGATGTGGTGAAAGGTGCACTTTCCATCCACTATAGAACAGATAATGTCTTATTTGATTTTGAATATACCGAATCTTTCATATCTAAATAATTTTATAAGGTTATTAATATTCCACCCAAATTATTAGATATAGAATTAACAATGAAAACCCCTAATGGTATGATTATCTCATCTCAAGTCTATGATTCCTCTTTGGTTGACATTGGTGGGAATATGCTTCCTTAAAATATTTTCCTTCTTCCTCTAGTTTAATTTGATTTCATATTAGGCATGAATTGGATTTATATGCATAAATTCCACATAAATTGTTGAGTAAGGGAAGTTACATTTGATATTTCAAACCAACCTATGATCATATATCAATTTGATGATAAGTATGAACTTCCTATAGAGATTACATCCAGTATATGGGTCTTAATTACCATTCAGAAGTCATGTTTATCTAAAATGGTTGGGCATAAACTCAAAATCAATGATATTCCTATTGTTTGAATTTTTTTATGTCTTTCCAGAAGAATTACCTAACCTTACACCAAAAAATGAAGTTGAGTTATCAATAGAACTCATACCTGGTTCCACACCAATTTTAAAGACTCCCTATAGAATAGACCCAATTGAGTTGCAAGAATTGAATAAGTAACTCAAAGAAAGCCTTAATAAAGGATTAATTCATCCAAATGTGTCACCTTGTGGTGAAACTATTCTTCTTGTGAAAAATAAATACTAATCAACATGAATCTGCATTGATTATTGGGATTTTAAGAATATCATGATCAAGAACAAGTATCATATTCCCCATATTGATGAATTGTTTGATCAACTGTGTGAAGATCAATAATTTTCCAAGATTGAACTTTATTTTGGATTTCATCAATTGAGGGTTAAGAGGGAGGATATACCCAAGACGACATTCCATACAGGGTATAGACACAATGAATATATAGTGATGCCTTTTGATCTTATTAATGACCATTCTATCTTCATGGATTTAATGAATATAGTATTTAGAGATTACCTTTATCGGTTTGTGGTAGTTTTTATAGATGTTATTTATATATATTCAAAGATCAAAGAATATTATAAAGACCACTTGATAATTATACTAAAGATCCCAAGGAAGGAGAAACTATATGCAAAATTTACAAAGTGTGAATTTTGGTTGTAAAAGGTTTCATTTTTGGATTATATAATATCAAGAGAGGGTATAAAACTAGATCCATTAAAGATGGAGGCTATTAAATATTGGTCTAGACCAACCAAGGTGAATGATATCTATTGTTTTCTTGGTTTATCTGGATATTATCAAAGGTTTGTGAAGAATTTATCTTGGCTATCTAATCCTTTGACCAAGTTAACTCATAAGGGTTCCAATTTCCTCTGGAAAAATTAATGTGAGTAAAATGTCAAGGAATTGAAGAGAAGGTTAGTCAGAACACCTATGCTTAAATTACCTTGTAGTGGAGAAGGGTTTCTACTCTATAGTGATACATACAATAAGGGATTATGATTTTTTTATATATAATAACATGGTTATAGCCTATTCCTCATGAAAATTGAATATTCACAAGAAAAATGACCAAAACCATGATTTGAAGTTAGTTGAGGTAATTTTTTCATTAAAGACATGGATATATTATTTTTATGTGGAAAAGTGTGAAATATATACTGATCATAAAAGTTTGAAATATACATTCACATAGAAGGAGTTGAACATGTGCTAGAGAAGATGGTTAGTGCTGATAAAGGATTATGATGGCTCAATAAATTACCACCCTAGGAAAGAGAACAAGGTGGTTGATTCTTTGAGTCGAAAGGATCATGATATCTTATCCATTATGAGGATAAAAAAATATCCAATATTTTTGGAATTTCAAAGGATGGATCAAGAAATCCAGAAGAAAGGGGAAAAATATTATCTTGCTAAATTTAATGTTCAACCCTCTATCAAAGTGAATATTAAGGAGGTGCAGAAGGAATATGTAGAACTTGAGAAGAAGGTTAGAAATTTTATAGGGTTTAACCTTGATCATGATGGAATGACAAGGTTCAAGAACTATGTATGGGTTCCGTCCATACCGGTTTTGAAGGAGCTGTTATGGTAAGCTCATAGATATTCATTCTCTATTCACCCTGTAAGTATGAATATGTATAGATATTTTAAAGAATACTTTTGGTGGGATGAAATGAAGAGAGATATCATGGAGTTTATATCTTCTTTCTTGGTATGTTAGCAAGTTGAGGCTGAAAGAAAAAATTCTAAGGGTATTTTTCATCCTTTACCCATACCAAAATGGAAATGGAAGAAAACCACTATGGATTTTGTCTTTGGACTTCCCAAAACCTATAAAGGTCATAATTCTATATGGGTGGTAGTCGATCACCTTACTAAGTCAGCAAACTTCATTGTTATCAGAGAAGACTTATCTCTGGATTAGCTTGTAGGATATATATTAAAGGAGTTGTATAGTTTCTTGGAGTACCACATTCCACCATATGTAATTGGGATCCGAGGTTTACCTAAAAGTTTTGGTGAAGCATTTATCAATCCATTGATATGGAATTGAGTTTCATCACTATTTATTATCCCTAGATGGATGATCAGTCTGAAAGAATAATTAAAAAACTAGAGGATATGTTGAAATCATGTTTGTGGGATTTAAAAGGTGGTTCAGATCAACACCTTACTCTAGTTTAGTTTTCTTAAAACAATAACTTTCACTCAATCATTTTGATGGATCCTTATAAAGCTATATATAGAAATAAATATAGAGATCCAATGTGCTAGAATGAAGTTGAAGAAATAAATCTATTGGGACCTGAGTTAGCTAAAAAATGGATGAGAGGGTTATAAACATTCAGAAACATATCAAGGTAGTTCAAAGTTGAAAAAAATTATACTGATAACCATTTACATGATCTAGAATTTAAAGTCGGTGATAAGGTGTTTCTAAAAATATCTCCCTAGAAGAAGGTTATGAGATTCAAGAAGAAAGGGAAACTAGGCCCTAGGTATATTGGTCCATTTGAAATTATTGATCATATTAGGATAGTATCCTATTGCTTTCCATTTCCACCAAACCTATCTCAAGTCCATGATGTGTTCCGTGTATCCATATTGAGGAAGTACACACCCGACCCTTCACATGTACTGATCCCAGAGGTTATAACGTCAGAGTGAGATATTTATTATAATGAAACACCAATTGGAATTATGGATAATATATAGAAAGTTCTACAAAAAATAACACTAACATGGTAAAAGTTTTGTGAATAAACCACCAGTTAGAGGAAGATACGTGGGAACTTGAGGATATGAAGAGGTAGAATTATCCTCATTTGTTTGTATTAAAATGATAAATTTTGATGAAAAAATTCATTTTAAGGGGGGAATAATTTAACACCCTGAATTTTTATGATTTTTTAAATAAATTAAATTTATTTTATGGATTTACTTATATGATACACCAAGATAACCTTATGTTATAATCTACACCAAGTTAAGATTATGCTACATGCACCACTGACTTAGCATATGTTATACTTAAAAGTGATTTTCTACGAAACAACATTTTATTATTATAACTATTTAAACAAGGTAGTTATAACCTATCCATTAAACTTAGTAATATGAATAGTAATAACTACTTTTTAAATATTATAGGTCTTGAGATCAAATCCAGACATGCACAAGTATTTGGGGGAGCCTTCTAGCACCGAGGAAGGGGGGGGGGGGTGATGGTAGTTATGGAGTGGAAAGCACTAAGAAAGGGGTGATGAGAAGGGGGGTGTAGGGGGTGTGTGAAGACAATATTTTTTTTTCATTTTTTAACAGCACTAAAAAAGAACTGATAAATGGTGGATTTATCATCACTTTTTTTAGCATTGTTAAATGAAGTCCTTATCAATACTAAAAAAGTGCTGTTAAAGGCACCCTTTATCTATTCTAAAAATTGAATATAAGGCCACCCTTTATAAAAAATAAAAAAAGTTCTGATAAAGGGTGCCTTTAAGATCATTTTTTACTATTGATAAAGGTTAAATTTTAGCATCAGTCACAGTATTAGTGCTTTTTAAGTGGTGATAAAACCCTTTTACTAGTGCTGTTTAAATCCCAATTTTGAATAGTGTTTTCCTAGTTCCAAAAAAAATTTCCCTTAAAATTGAATCCAAATTCACCCATAAATAATCTAAATATAGTAATTTTAGAATGAGTGAATCCTCAAAACTATCATGTAATCTTCCACCAGGTAAGAAAACTTTGAAATTCAAGTTTCCTAGCCTAAAAACACACTAAAAATCTAACATAGAAAATAAAAAATGTATAATTTATTTACAAATCTTAAAAAATATTGCTATAAATCTTTTAAACTAATCCTAAACATGTGACTTACTATTCTTAAACAGATTTGAAACCTCACCCACACTTATTTTACATTTTTTTAATTTAAGTTCAATAAAAATTCCCAAAGATTGTAGTGAATAAATATTTGTAAAAGTATAGAAACAACATTGTATTTATTGATCTAATAGGTTTGAGTTATCCTATACCATGGTGTTTTGTAAAAAATTTTAAAATGGAATCTTAGGCATTTTACACTTTGGGAAACTTACAAAAAATAGATTTAAAAATTATAATTTTATTGGATCAAAATAAAAATGAAAAAAATGTGAGTAAGAAAAGAGTTTTAAGTTTACCTCCCAAGAGGGTTATATTTTAGCTATCAGCAACTCTAAAATACAATTATTATCCCTAATCCACTGAAGGATGTGGTTTGTGTGATTCAAACCACCTAATACTCTTCCTCTCACAACTTCTTAACTTTATTTCCATTTATATATACCCTTTGACAATATGGCGTGTGTCTATACCATTAGCATCATGATGTAGGTTGTAGAGTGGGGATGGAAACATGATATTTGAGGCCTCTTTATCCAAAAAACTTATGGATTCTTTTTATAGTCGTTTCTCTTATGATTCTATTTTGATATAATCAACCAAGGGGGATTTGGTGAGTAATTTAAACTGAATAAAATTAAAATATGTTGAGTTTAGATTAATGTTATTCACCTCATATATAATATCTTGTAATTATATTTCTTCATGAGTGATCACCAAAGAATCCTTATCAACTAATCCCCTCCATATATTCTTCTTGTCATTATTATAGGATCTCTTTATAGGGAAACTCCATAAGTGATTCTTTTTCTGCTACTTATTCTACTTTATCCACCTCTATTGTGGAATCTTCCATAAATTATTCCATAGAAACGTTCAACTTATTATTAAAATACTTTGCATCCAGCTTCTCATATATTAAAACACTTGGGAATCCTACTGAGTGTATTTCACTTGCACCTAGTAATAACTTGTCATTTTTTTGAACTTAAATAAGATATTCATCATGAAAGTACTACTTTGTTCCATCTACTACTTCAATCTTATTAGGAAATCATAGTGGTTCATCATTTCCTTCTTTTACAACCACTTCAAATTTTGTAAGGGAAAGAAAAAATGGTGCCAAATCAGTAGTGTTATAATCAGAAAAATTATAATAAAGTTTATAATCAATAAAATCTAAATGAAATTTAGTCAAAGTAAAGAAGTTACCCTAATTAATTTTATCTTTTTTTTTATTTTCTTAATGAAATGTATCTTGGAAGTATTTTAGTGCAAATGTGGATAATATCAAGCATTCCAAATTTTCTTTAAATTAAAGCCCATATATTTTATGTTTATCTTCAAAATATAGGTCCTATAGTATAACATGCTAAAATTTTAATTTTAAAACAATTCTATATTCAATTACATGTACCACACACAATAACGAGCTTAAAACAAACTACGATATACTATTAAAATATTACTATTAAAATATAACTATTATAACCTACCCATTGAATTAGTGGGTATGAAAAAGAGTGATCACATTATGATATATATATATATATATAAGATTTTTACTCAATAAAAATGTACTTATTAATTATTAGGAAAGAAGAAATCAATTTTAAATAAGATCACATATGATAAAAGAAATTTATTTTTTCAAAAACCTGATTTATATACACAAAGTATTTTTATAAAAAAATTAGACAAATCACTATAAATGCATGATTTTAATCAAATTTATTGTTCATTATTTTAATAAAATAAATTAACATTCATCTAATGGTGGTTAATATATTAGGAATATGTATAAATTCATTTTATACTTAAAAAATACATTTTCTTCAAAAATGATTTTTATTGCATTTTCTGCATGGATATTATGATTAATTTATACCAATTTTAGAAATTATATTTGATAAAATTGAAATAATTTTTAAAATAAAAATTTAAAAATAATCTTAATATGAATTATTGGTATTTTTTTTGAAAATATAGATTTTTGGGTTAATATTGAAAAATTCTGATTTTGCAAAAGATGTCATTTATTTTATTTAAATAAAGTAAATTAAAAGTACCATTACATTTTGGATTTGTTTTAAAGTCATATAAGTTTTATTTTTTTAAAAACAATTCATTTAATTCCATTTTAATCAACATTATATATTACTTTGGTATAAAATCATCTTCTAAAAACTGTTTTTTCATTGCATTTCGTGCACTTATATTAAAATAAATTTTAACCAATTAATTATATTATTTTAAATAAATATATTCAAATTATGTAATAAATTCAATTTCATTTTTAGTTATAATGAATAGTAACCATGGTAGAAGTCTATCACCTCGGTAAAGGGTAAAGTGTGGTAAACAAGGTTAACATAATGGTATAAGGTCTAAAAATCAATCAAAAACATGAATTTATTTTAATTTTATGAGTTTATTTCATATATAATCATCTTAACTTAGAAAATATGGTAATCGTGTGCCACTTTCCTTTGATTAAAACTGTTATAACATTTTAAGAAAGGAATAATTACAAAATGTCACACTCTATCACTTATTATTTTTTCACAATAATGATTATTGGTAAAAATGATATATGAATGGATATAAATGATAAAATATATGAATAATAAACTATATAAATTATATTTTTTTAATTTTTATTAAATGTATAATTACTTATGAAGTTTACGCAACACCGATGCAATGCTTGTGAAAATAGTAGAAAAATCAAGTAAACGATTTAAAAAAAATTAAAATTAATAATGAAGGAGGGGGGGGGGGGGGTGGATTATGATATACCATGAATTTTATGAATAATTATAAAACATAATTTTTTTTAAAGTGTTTATATTCAAATTATATTATTAGATTTATGTATTTCAAGATATTTTTTTGAATATTCCTGAAAACGACTTTAAATGGTATTTAATGTTTAAAAATTATTCTTAAATCATTATAAAATATTAAAAATCATATCATAATTCAATTTTATGGTAAATTATAGTTTATATCATGGATTTTATATGTATGTTACACTTTAAAATTTTAAAATTACTTTTATAACCCTTAGAGATTGAAAATTTCTTACCATAGTTATGATTAAAAGGCTTAACAAGGGGGGTTAAACTAAGAGATAAGGTTCAAAGTGGTACTTAAACTTGTATAAATTTTATTATTTGAATTTATTTCAAAATTATACTCCTTATAATGTAATTTATTTTTAATTTATATCTATTTTACATGATTTATACACATATTATATATTAATATTTCATGTATTTACAAGATTCCCACCCACCTTAGTTATAAAAGGGAACATCATTTCCTCTTTTAATCACACCTATTGATCCATTTAGATCAATTTAAACCTATATAAATTTATTCCCAAAATTACTTACCATTTCATAGATATTTTTTTCTCACTAAAAAAATCATAATAGAAGGCGTAAGGTGTAATCCAAAAGTGGTTTTCCAAAGAAGAGGTATAATAATTAACCAAGTGTTTTCATGTTTATTTCTTCTTACACTCCTTTAAAATATTCAATAAACATGATAATATGATAAAATAAACATCCTAAATATAATTAAATGTTATTATGTTTATGTAACAACCCTTTATTATCTCTCTTTCCACCCCATGGGAAATGATAACATCAATTGTGCGTACCTGTGGACTACCATATCCATGAAGCGATGTGTATCATTTTTCATTACCGCCTCCTAAGACTTGTTATTATGATTCATTTAGTGAACATATATGATATTTATGAAATAATTATGACTATTAAAATATAATATATTACTTAACTTCTTATCCTTCCATCCATTGAAAAATAATAACGTTGCTCATGCATACATGTAGACTACCACCTCCACGAAGAGATATGATTCATTTTTCATTACCACTATTCATGGTAGTTATAAAATTATATTTAATGTATAAAAATTATAATTATTTAATTATTAATATTTTTTATATGATGGAACCATAAAAACTTTGACCATAGTCAACCTACTAAAGTTGTTTTGGGAATATGAATCGAATGTCCTCAAAACATCCAACATAAACTTAATTGATTTAGTAACTAAATAATTCATGGTAATAAAGGAAGTAAAATAGATTAATATAAGTTAATATACATAAAAAATGTTTTAATTAAGTATAAAAATAATAAAATTTTATTATTTTGGAGTTAGAGAATTTATGAAATGAGTCAAGACTCGAGGTATGAGATTTCTTATCTCAATTTCCTTTATTTGATAATTATATCATTTTCACTAATTTTTTTCATTTTTGTGGTGTATAAAATACCATATGAATATATTTTATCATTAATTTACTAATTTTTTTTTTCAAATCCAATTCAAGTTCTCAATGTTCTTTTGATCCAAAAGTTATTAAATTCTTAAGGTATTTTTATTTTAATACTTATTTTAAAGTTATCCTTTTAATATATTTTTATTACATATTTATGTTGTTTAAAATATTTCAAGATTTTTATTAAAAGATTTTAAAATTAAAATTTTAATCCTCATTTTATTTTTTTCAAAGGTTTTAGAAGTGTATCTTTTAATTTTTTTTGAAAAGGGCCACTTTTGACTCTTTACCGAAGTGAAAAAGAATGTTTCTTAATGTATATGACATAAAATAAATTTCACACCATCATATACTTTATTAATTATATATATTCATTCACAAGATTCCATAGTTTTTTAAATAATATAATTTTCCCATTGTGGTGGAATTTTTTAGTTTTTAAATGTTTTCAAAAGAAAAGGACATTGCTTCTCATTTTTACGAGATAACTAAAAGTGGTTTTAATTATGGGTTGAAATGAAATTTTTGTGTTTTTATGATGAAAAGTGTATGTTATCAATTGTTTTGATATTTTTATATGATGAAATGTTCAAGTTATTTAATGTTTTTATTTTAAAAAATAAACTTTGTGCATTGTTGATGAAGGTGGGAATAGAGAGTGAACCCTAACCCTTATGGGAATATGTCCATTATGTGATAGGTGGGTTCGTTATATCCCTCCAATGAACTGGGTAATGTTATGGAGTTAACTGATGTAAGATACTTGTAACAGAATGTGGATATAGTTAATTACTCTTATGAATTGATAGAGTTACCTTATTTAAGTTACTCTTAATAGAATATAAATAAGGTTAACTTGTAATAAGTTACTCTTATGAAGTGACAATGTTAAATGATATTAGTTACTCCTAAGAGAATGTTAGAATTATATTGTTAGGTAATTTCATGCTGAAATCATGATACCCCAAGTTTCTACCTGTATTTTATATGCTTGGAAATGGGTTTTCATGTAAATATTTTGATTTAAAAGGTGAAAAAATGAGTTTACGATTTAAAGTAAAGTTTAGGATCTTCTAAATGCGAAAGGTTGGTTCTCATGGTAAAGTTTCATGATTATGATTTTACTTTTATTCTTTCTTACAAATTTTTTATGAAAACTTTGTGATTTGAAGTTGGTTTCCTGAGTAAGTAATGGTTATTTTGAGCATAGAGTTTATTATGAAAAAAAGAAAATTTCCTTATAGGTTAAGATGAATTTTAAAAAGTAATAATGAGTTTCCTTTCCTTTTTATATCCCTTACTAAGATTCTTTGTGCTCTTAATAAGTTTTTAAATGTTTTTCATAGGGATTAAGGATGGTTATGAACTATTATGAAGTCTCACTCTAAATAAGAGAAATTGGTCCTGAACAAAGAAAGTGTGTCATGAATGAAACATGACTATGAAGTTAAGAATCTAGTTTTTATGGATAAAATGGAAATTGAGTGGGAGTGTCCAATTTGTATTATAAGGTTTTTATATGTAAGGTTTTTTTTCTAATTCTCTAAATCTCTAAACCAAAAAGATCCTTGAAATGTAAGAAAGTGAAACCCTTATTATAAAGCATTTAATTATGGGTTTTTTATATTATAGGAAATTATTTGAAGGGAGAGTATTGGATCTGAATTCACAATATGGGGAAAATAATTATTCAAATGAGATTCAATAAAATTAAAGATAATGAGTTAAAGGAAATAATACCCCCTAATTTGAATCAAAATTTAACTCTTATTCACAATGAAATAACACATGAAAAATGTCTCCAAGAGTAAATAATGTCAGGGTTTCCTCTTCTAGTTATTCCTCTACCTTCATTGTTGGGAATATGCAATATATAGTTTTGGTTCATCCTCTTATACCACCTTCTGGTCTTATTATTATTTTTATTCCCCTAGGTTTTGAAAAGTGTATGTGAATTTATTAAAAAGGCTGTGTATTTCATTCATTCTGAGTGGTTGTTTATATTTTTCTTCCTACAATTGTGGACATAATTATTGGTTTATAATATTATCAAGTGATTTATTGGACAAGGAAATAAGATCATTATCCCTTATAACTAGGTGTAATAATGGTAATACATTATGAGATAAAAGTATTATTCCTGGTTATCAACCCAATAATAGAAATAAAATAGAAAATAAAAGTTAATGAAAAACACAGAGAAAAGTAATGCACAAGATGTGAAAAATATGAAACGAGGTTCTAGTCCTCACCAATAATTATGCCAACGATGTGAAGGTATTTCCTATACTTGTGACCAACAATGAAATTTTTAGAGACCCTAAAATATAGCTAGGTAAGCTGACCAGGGGTTGTTATCCTAAGGAATGGAATACTCAATAATATTCTTCATATCAAAAACAACATATCACTATTTACTTTTAAAATAAAAGGGATAAAAAATGGTTGAGTGGGAGAAATATAATAGAATAAATGTGGATGAAAACAAGTCATGGTCCGGACTCAGATAATTTTCCCATACACTATCATAATCTATCATAAATAAATCCACTCCCCTACTTAATCTCAATAAATAACTCAAGACCTTTAGATACACACTCTCTCTTTAGTGTGTCCAGCTAGGAAATGAAATAAATGATCACTAAAACACTAATTTCACCTACCCACATTGACCAAGGGCCCTCAATAACTCCTCAACTAGTCCTCAATCCCCCATAATAATATGATAAAAAATATATATATTGAGGTGAGATTAAATGAAAACCAAATTAAGAGAAGAGTTTAAGATGATGTACATAGTTATAGTGTTTATCATTTACTATTATTATGAAAAATTTCATGTATCGTGAAAATTAACACATGATAAATTAAAATAGAAATTCATTGAAATTAAAGAGTGGGGATCTGGTAATTTCTCCTCGGCTAGGCCATAATGACCTACAGTGCCATCACTGGAGCATAAAAAATAAAAGTAAGCAAAAACCAATGTGATCTATCTTAATTTTAAATGAGAGATCAAAATACAATCATGATGATATTCTTATTATTTTAAAACCTTTATATAAAATCACAAACCAAATGATCTCTCTATAATTAGATTCTAATTTTATCTATGTCACGAGTTTCTAGGGGGTTCTGGCTTTGACTGTTTTTATTCTCCCATTTATTTAGTAGCTCACATTATGCTTGGTCCCATTCTTGAATAGATGTGAACCAATTGAAAATCACCAAATATTCTTAACCTATTTACCCATGAAACATTAATGTTTATATCCTTTTCTGTATTAAGGTTTCATGTATGGATTCTATGTGAGAATAAATGGGATCAATGGATCTGGTGCTGTACAATTAAATTTCACAAGGGAATACCCTTAAACAACACATTTTCTATGAGGATAACCTTTACATATCTTCCTTGTATGATGATGGCCATGATATACCAGTAGTTCAACATGGAAGGACCTTTATATAGTGCCTTGAATCTCAACCATATACATGGATTTCACCTCAACCACGACGTAACCCCATACCCTTGATCATTTCACTGACCGTTTCTATCACCATCATATATCTCTACTTTCAAGATCTGTACATGACATCCACTACACCGAAGCATTTATTCTTTCATCCTTAAAACTTATCTATACAAAATTACAACATATGTTATTTTAGTGATCATGATATTTCCTTGGGACTAGTATGTCTAGTGCTTGACCATAGAAAAAATGGATAGAGAGATATACGATTGAACAACAGAAGTCATACGAAATCCAAGGAAAGTTATAAAAATGGTTGAAGTCATACAAAATGATTGGGAAGTTATACTAAATGGCATAATTAATACAAAGTGACTGGGAATTCATACAAAATCCTCTTCCCATTTTCATTTTCATCCTTAAACCTACAATCATGAAAACCAACTTTCTATACAAGATTTATTAAAATAAAAATAAAAACGATTTAAACCAATAAAAACCAGATTAAAGAGCCTTTAGTAATTTTATTTTAGAATTTAAATATCAATGTTTTACTTCCTTAATTAATTACAATAATTAATAAATCACTAAAACTCAATATTAAATCCATTTAATAATTTAATTATAGATTTAAAAAAGTAACTAAAATGAATTAATTAACCAAGTTTTATATTAGTTAGGGGGTTAGATTATAATGAAAACTAGTAAAAAAATTGGTAAATATTGGCTCTCATGACAGGATATATAAGAAAAATAATATAAATCCAAATAGGGCACATGAGGAAAACCATAGATGAAATTAAGGTATGACACTCTATACAGATGTGTACAAGAAAACTCACATGAAAAAAATCTCAAACAAACCAAAACAAGGTAAATGTATAAGAAAAAAATTACATAGGATAATTCCCCCACATGGGAAAATGATAATGAGCCAAACTTGACCTCCAACGATCACCAACATGTCTAACTCTAAGGTAGAAATTGACCACCAACCTATGAACACATGTGAAACCAACCAATATGATCTAAAAACTACCAATGCATCCGTGAGTACATAAAATGAAGAAAATGAATATGTGTAACACTGAGTTTTTATGAATTATTTTTTTTTTCATTAATTTAATCATTTTGATATTTTTCA
This sequence comes from Viscum album, assembly GCA_963277665.1. Lineage (NCBI taxonomy): Eukaryota > Viridiplantae > Streptophyta > Magnoliopsida > Santalales > Viscaceae > Viscum > Viscum album. Next base: position 1,455,136,132 of record OY728161.1, on the reverse strand, counting down.
TTTCATGCAACACTAAATATAGCTTGTGTTATATGAAAGTACCAAATTATTCTTAATTTTTACACAATACCAAGTCGATATTGTGCTACATGAAACACTTAGATTAGATTTTGGTATATGAAACACTATGTTTTTCTTGTGTTATATAAAATACTGACTTCCTTTGAAAACTTGCGTGACATGAAAGACCTAGTTTTAATAAACTACAATGTACTATTAATAATATTATTAAAATATTATTATAGTTGTTACCCAGTCATTGGAATGTAGGTTATGAAAACTATTAATTAAATTATTAAAATATGGTTTACACATTTATATAATAATAATTATTTAGTGACTAATTAACTAGAAATGAAAATAAAACCCTTTTGAAAATATAGGAAATATTTTGTTGGAAAATTATATTTATGAAATCAAAAACATTTTACCTCAATATATTAATTAAACCACTTTTGATAAATTATTTTAATGATATATACATATATTATATTAATTCAACTATTTAACATCCATATTATATGTTTTATATATAATATATAAGAATAAATCTGATTTTATGCATAAAGATATATGTTTTTTAAAAGGTAATTTTACCACAATTTAATGGTGGACATATTTTAAATATAATTTTTAAAAACTTTATAAATTTTATTGGAAAAAATAAACTTTATTTTTGAAATCATAATATCAAAATTTACTTTGGTGGAATTTTTGGTATTTTTCCGAGAAGTTTCATTTTTTGAGGAATAGTGAAAAACACTAAATTTTAATTAAAAAATACATTTTAATTTAATTTTTTATATATAGTTAAATTATAATTTAAATTGGTTTTTAAAGAATATTCAGATAAATTATACATCAATTAATAAAATTTAGGTTATTAGAATCAATTTTATTTTAAAATTGGATATAAAAACATTTCAAACTTTTGAACATTTTCACTTTAAAAAACTTGTTGTTTCGTCTCGTCTGTGGAATTATTTTAAATTAATTTGTTCCACTTATATAATTTAAATTTAGAAAAATGGATTCCATATTTTAAATAATTATAATTTATAATTTATATTAAGTTCAAATTAGTTTTTGACGAAAAAACTAGTGAATGTAACTAAAATTAATTATAGTGATTAAGGTAAAAACGAGTTTACTTAATAGTTAAACTTTAACTAAAGGGAAAAAATAACATAAAAACATGTAAAAAATCCATTTTATTAACTTATTTCATCTATATAGACAATTTTATAGAAAATAGACCATTATTGGTGGAACATGATATAAGGGAGACCTCCCAATAGTGTTTACATTTTTATATTTTCAAGAATGACACTCCTCCTCCACTATAAAAGGGAACTCACCTCCTACTTCTCCACACATCTCAATCCCTTTGGATCATCCAAAACCTACCCAAATAATCTCCAAAATTCCCTCCCTTAATTCTATAATCCTAAATATTTTCATAAATCCAACCAAGGAATCCATTTTATGCAAACCAAAAGAAGTTACCCAAAGAAGTGGTAACATCCTTCAAAAAGCACTTTTGTTTTATTTACTTTTCTACCCACTCAATTATTCTTATTCCATGATTATATAATAACATTAGTATCATAAATATAATTATATTTTTTTATGTTAAGGGTAATAACTACACTCTCACAAACTTCCATCAAATGGGATATGCAATCATCGTTCATATGTAAAGCATACTACCACCTCACAAAATAATGTCGTTCGTTCTTCCATTACCACCTCTCAAGGTTGGGAATAATTATTTAATTACTATTTTTATAGTATATATGAGATATTTATGATTTTTTATGATTATTTAATTATTATATAATACATAAATTCATGCTTTCCATTTCGTGAGAATATCATAACATCGTTTGTGGATGTGTGGACTATCGCCTCCTCAAAGCAATGTGACTCATTTACACTTTACATGGAATATATTAAGGACAAGTTTAATAAAAAATATGTGATATATATGAAATATTAAATATAATATAATGATAATATATATATAAATATATTTAATTTAATTTATTTCTTTTAATATGATAAGAAAACAAAAACAACGTTCATGCGTATGTACGACCTACGCTCTCCATGAACAATGTATCTAATTTTATATTTCTATATTTCATTGATTATTATAAATACATATAAAATTAATATATATTATATTTATATCATGTTTTACATTATGGAGATATGGAAATAATTATCAAAGGAAAAGGAAAAAAATAACAAATCAAAACATATATGAAAAACAAAACGGATATTACCTAAAACATAACTTAAACATGGAATTGTTAATAAATGGGTAATATAAAGTCATAATTAAATAATATATGGTATTATATATAATAATATGGTTATATATTAGATTTATAATAAATATATATTTATTATATATAAGGTTTGAATGTGTATGAATAAAGTCAATACTTAAGGTAAGGGTTTTCTCGTATCACTTTTATTTCTGTAAGATATATGCCATAATAACCACTTATTCTTTATAACACCCCGACCCCTCTAGACAGGAGCTGATGCATTACTTGTGATATTATAATGGTTAGAAGGAATTAAAATCCTGAAGGAATTATCAGTTTAGTAGTCTTGAAGAAACTAGATACATATATTTAAAACAAATTACATTGGATAAGGTTACAAGATACAATACATAATGAAAAACAAAAACTGCATCCACAAGCACTCAATAAATGAACTCCTCTTCATGACCTGTTGAAGGTAAACAATGAAAGGGGTGAGTTCAAATGCTCAGTAAGGGTTAAAAATAGTGGAATTATGAGTACAATAATAAATGAATCATAATCAATCTGACATAATCAAAATATCATAGTGAATAAATGAACTACTAATGCCATTAATAAAATGAGAATGAAACTGTATCCATAGATTTCATCATAGTGAAAACCTCATGGATACTAATAATAAATTATAATGAATAAAGAGAATTCTTATTAATTGGACGTCATGTATCTGGCACATGAAAACATAATACCATTGAAACGGTTTAGTTCTGTGGGTAGAAACCCGTTTGTTTTTTGGAAACAAACTCGAAGGGTCTGTCGCCAAAATGTTTTGTCTCATGAGACCTAACGATGCATCGAGGGGCTGTAGTGGGCCCCACCCACCTCTAAATCCAAATAATTCTTTATAAATAGATTCAATACAAGATTAATATGTATTTACATTATCCGTATAGAATAGAGGATACAGATTCATCAACATTTCCACAGTCAAAACAACATTCAAAATAAATACCGTATGTAAAATGGTATACGGATTAGAAAATAATAATATCCATGATATGAGAATATGGATATTTAAATGGAATATAATTTCAATTTAAAAGTGATCTCAAATGGGAAGTAGGTACACCACATAATAAAGAGTAGGTGAGCAATTACTAAGCAAGTCACAACGAAGTGAAAATTGAAACAAAGCTCGTTACCATGTTGTATTCAATTGAGTCATATGAAAAAAGTTAATAACTACCAAAAGAGTCAAAAAATAAAATGAATATAATGGGAACCATGATAACATATGAAAAATGGTAGTACACCTATACCACATATAAGAAATAAGAGGCGAACAATGAAAATCCCACATAATTGAAGGTGAGATGAGAAAACCTCTTACAAACATGTTGGTATGGTAATGAGTGTTATTTCAAGGTCTTAATGAGATGTAAATGGGTATCCCATTATTTATATTTAAAAAGGGAAGTATGGGGGAGTTGAGAAAACATACCCCATCATTATAAATTAAAAACAAAAGCACACAAGATAGGGTGGATTCTTGAATAAAAGTGAGAGAGAGGATCCCTTACCTTATGCTTGAAAGTGTTCTTGACTTGTTATTAAAGACCTGAATAAAAAAATTAGGATTATTAATTAATAATTACAGATCCTATTTTATATTTAAATGATTTATTATAATCCTTTTTAGTTCATTATAATCTTTTTTGATTGGTTATAAGGTTCAATTTTATTGTTTGGGCTCATTTGTTTACTTGGTTTTAAATGATTGGTTCACTTATATTCAAGTTTGGATAAATATATAAGATGGATGTGGTTGTACAGAAATGAAATTATAAAATATTAGTAAACATACAGAATATTACATTTATATTACTGGATTTACCATACTATTTCGGTGAAGGGAGGTGAGAAAAGAAACAAAAATAAAAGAACTTGAAAGAAAAGAAGGAATTTGAAAGAGGAATTTACCACTTGAGACTTCCTCCTTTGAGAACCTCTTAAGGGTAGAGGTTTTGGTATTTTTATGAGACCAAAGCTTTCTGGACGTGGGGGAGGAGGCTGGGAAGGTATTTGGACAGAATTTGGAGAAGGCACAAGGCTTCAGAGGAGTGAAAGGAAGGGGGGGGGGGTGAGAGGGGGTTTTTATAGTGGAGGAGAGAGGGGATTTCTTAATATAAAACTCATTAATTTATTATTTCTCCTCAAGACAAGGAATATTGAGTTTTCCATGACCAAGAATAGTATTTTTATCATGTGATCCCGAACCAAGTGGTCTACAACAGCAGAACATCACACATGACTCTATAATTAGTGTATTGATCTTAATTTTGCAATTTATGGTATGTCACTATTCATAAAAAATTCAAGTATTTCAGAAAAATCCCAAAAATTTACCCTAACCATTTTTCAACGTGTAGAATCCAAAAATAAAGTCTATTTTTCAAAAATAATTTTCTAAATATTATTAATTAAGTATTTAACTAAATCATTATTTAATTAAAATATATAAACACTTAGAATATTCATCTTCATCTTTAGGGTGTCTAAATTAATTTATACACTCAAGGGTATGGATACCATTCATAAGAGTCATATTACTATTCATAAGGGTAAGTTACTATTTCTAAGGGTAGGTTACTATTCATAAGGGTAGGTTACTATTCACCGAAAATTAAGTTAATTCTATCAGACTCTAAATATCATCTTGAACACAACCGTGTATATTAGATTTTTAAAATTCAAATCACAGAGCTGGTAAATTTAAGTTTAGTGGCTAAGTTATGGATATCTCCTATAAGTAACCATGTTTTGTTCCATAGGGTCTCAGTGATTCATGAAATATAGGCTACTTAATGAATACAATGTATTTAATAGAAACATACCATAAGATATTTGGGGTGCAACATTATTCCCTCCTTCAGAAATTTTGTCCTTGAAATTTTATGTATAAAGACCACAAAAAAGATGTGGGTGATTCTTTTTCATAACATCCTCAGGTTCCCACGTTGCTTCCTCCATATTCTGGTTTCTCCAAAGAACCTTCACTAGGCGAGTTGTCCGATTTCTCAATATCTTCTCCCTTGTGTCATGAATCCCAATAGGCTTTTCACAATATGAAAAATCAGGTTCCAATTCAATTTCATCATATGTGAGAACATGCGTTGGGTCTGGCATGTATTTCTTTAACAATGACACGTGGAACACATCATGAACTCTAGATAGATTTGGTGGCATCGTTAGATGGTAAGATACAGCTCTGATTCTTTCTAGAATTTCAAATGGCCCGATGTACCTCGGGATCAGTTTCCCTTTCTTACTGAACCTTAGGACACCCTTCCATGGAGATAATTTCACAAAGACATGATCTCCCACCTAGAATTCCAAATCCTTTCTCCGATTGTCAGCTTAAGTCTTCTGCCTACTTTGAGCTGCCTTAATATGGGCTTGAATTTTCTTCACCTTTGCCATGGTCTCTTCAATAAGTTCTGGGCCTATAAGTTTCCACTCACCAACTTCATCCCAACAAGTTAGAGTTCAACACCTCTTTCCATATAATGCTTCATACAGAGCCATTTGAATACTAGAATGGAAAATATTTTTGTAGGAAAATTTCACTAAAGGTAAGTATTGATCCCACATACCCTGGAAGTGAAGACAACATGACCTCATCATGTCTTCTAAAGTTTGAATAGTCCTTTCAGACTATCCATCAGTTTGAGGGTGATAAGCAGTACTCATACAAAGCTCAGTATTCAAAGATTTCTGGAGACTTTTCCAGAACTTTGATGTAAACCTGGGATCTCGATCGGATACAATTGATAGAGGTGCACCATGAAGTCTTAAAAATTCATTAATATACAGTCTTTCCAGGAACTCGAGTGGAAAATCCTCTCGTAATGAAGGAAATGTGCTGATTTTGTGAAACGATCAACAATTACCCATATTTCATCATTCCATCTAGGTTTCCTCAGTTGTCTGGTGATAAAATCCATCATAATGTTATCCCACTTCCACATGGGAATAGGTAGAGGTTTCATCACTCATTTGGGATGTAATCTCTCTGCCTTCACTTGTTGACAAACTCGACACCTTGACACATAGTCAGCAATTTCCTGCTTCATATTATCCCACCAGAATATTCCTTCAGATATCTATACATCTTGGTGCTACCCGGGTGAATAGAGAAATTTGAGCTATGGGCATCGTCTAATAGTTCCCTTTTTAGCTCAAGTACCAATTGAACACATAACCTCTTCCCAAATTTCAGAACTCCTTCTTCATACATGAAGTCATCCAGTCTTCCATCCCTGACAGCTTTAATTTTCTTGTGCAGATTATCATCATCAGATTGAGAGATTTTTTATTTTATATAATAAAGTTGGTTTATCAATCATCTAAAAGAGAAAAGATATTTCCCCATCCTTAAAAATTCCCATATCCATCTTCAGTATATCCATGAATATAGGATCTCTTTCAATCCTCATTTGAGTTAGAAGGCCATGATCTTTCCTGGTTAATGTATCTGCCACCTTATTCACCTTTCCTGGGTGGTAGTGTATTTAAAAATCATAATCTTTTAGTAACTCAAGCCATCTTCTTTTCCTCATGTTGAGTTCTTTTTGTGTGAAAATGTATTTCAAACTCTTGTGGTCTGTATAGATCTCACATCTCTCTCCATAGAGATAATGCCTCCATATTTTCAGAGCAAAGATTACGACTACTAACTCAAGATCATGAGTTGGATAATTTTTCTCATGAGTCTTCAAATGTATTGATACATAATCAATAACTTTATCATTTTTCATAAGGATGCAACCCAACCCATTGTTTGATGCATCACTGTATATCACAAATTAATCACTTCCATATGGAAGAGTCAAAATTGGATCATTGACCAATATTCTTTTCAATTCTTAAAAGCATTTTGTACACTCTTTTGTCCACCCAAACTTAACTTATTTACGTGTGAGCTTGGTTAGAGGGTTAGCCAGTCGGGCAAAATTCTGAACGAAACACCGATAGTAACCTGCTAATCCAATAAAACTGCACACCTAAGTTATGTTTGTTGGCGTGGGCCAATCTTGGATTGCCTTTGTCTTCACAGGATCAACTAGGATTCCATCCTTAGAGACAATATGGCCTAGAAAAGAAACTGATTGAATCCATAATTCACACTTGCTAAACTTACCATATAATTCATTTCTTCTGAGAGTTTCCAGAATAATCCGCAAGTGATTCTCATGGTCTTCATAGATTTTTGAGTATACCAAGATATCATCTATTAACACCACAACAAACTTATCAAAATATTCCTTAAAAACTCTATTCATTAAATCCATTAAAACAAAGGGTGCATTAGTCAGTCCAAAAGACATCACCGTAAACTCATAATGCCCATAACTAGTTCGAAATGCTATCTTAGGGATATCTTCTTTCCTCACACACAACTGATGATATCCAGACTGAAGGTCAATATTCTAAAAGTATTGGGCTCCATGGAGTTGATAAAATAAATCATAAATCCAAGGAAGAGGATACTTATTATTTATTTTAATATCATTGATTTCCCTATAATCAATTCATAGCCTCATGGATCCATCTTTCTTCTTGGCAAACAGGACCGGGGCTCCCCATGGAGAAACACTAGGTCGAATAAATCCTTTGTCACTCAAATCCTTTAGTTGTTTTTAGCTCCACTAACTCCATAGTGGCCATTCTATAGGGGGTCTTTGATATAGGTCTTTCACCAGGAATTAAATCAATAGAGAACTCAACTTCCCTCTCTGGAGGATGTCCAGTTAAATCCTCTAGAAATACATCAATGTACTCTTGCACTATGTGCACGTCATCAATTTGATGATTTCTTTCCTCTCACATAGATGTTGGTTTATCTTCCTCTCCAAGTATTGCATTCAGTAGATCTATAGGAGGTGGTTCTTGATAAGAATTGGGTGGTGATGTTTCTGCCTAAAGACAAGGGATTCTACACCATTTTCAAAAATTATAACTTCATTCTTCTTACAATAAATCTTCACATCATAATTTGACAGCCAATCCATGTCGAGAATTATATTAAATTCAGTCATTGGTATGATGAGAAGGTTAGAAACTAAAGCACGTTTTGGTGACTAGAGGAGGACTAGTCGACATTCCTTTGTTGCAATGATACATCCCCCAGGAGTTTTGACTGACAACTCCTTTATTAAATCAAATCAGACATATCAAATTTTCTTAGAAAAATGAGAAGATATAAATGAATGGGATGATCTATAATCAAATAAGGTGTTAGCTAAGTTTGAGGAAACAATTAAAGTACCTGCCACCACATCATTAGGAACATCGACCTCTACAGTTGTAATTACATAAGATCTACCTTGCTCTCTTGGCCTTTTCTGAGTCATGTTTCCTTGGCATTTAGGACACTCATTTGCATAGTGTCTCATATCTCTACAATTGTAACATTGAATATCATTGAATTGTTTCTTCCCCTTTCATTCATCGGATCAATGACCCTTTTCTCCACAGTTATAGCAGACTCCCATTCCTTTCAAGCATTTCCCGAGATGATTCTTTCCATAGTTCTCACATAATAGGGAAACTATTCGTTCCCTTTCTATTCTTTGGTGCTTCTCTTTTTTCCTTTGTTATCTGAGTACTGCTTCTTATCTTGGTTTCCTTTGAATATATTTGATCTAGCAAATCCCCTCTCTGTTTTGATGGAACTTGATACAATTCCATCATATGATGAAAATGTTTGAGAAGCCAGTGCCCTCCAAAGACTTGTCTTAAGACCTTCAAAGAAATGATCAATCTTGTCTACCGAGTTATGTACATAATCTACAGCATACCTGTCCATCCTTGTAAAAGTATCTTCATACTCTTCAACACTGTCTTCTTCCCTTTGTTTTAAGCTAAGGAATTTCCTTTTCATTTCAGTTCATTGTTCACGAGGGAAACATTTTTTGAAGAATATTACCTTAAAAGTCCTCCACTCCATATCTTCTATTTATTCTTCCTCCATGGTATTTTGTATCAGGGACCACCATTGGTCAACTTCACCCTTGAGACAATATACTGCCAGCACCAACTTCTCATTTTCATTGCATCTTAATGCCATGAATATTTTTTCCAGTGACTTGATGCACTTCTTGGCTACCACTGGATTAGTAGTCCCACTGAAAGTTGGGGGCTTCTGCTGCATGAAACGATCCAACGTAGGTTTGGAATGGTTATTCGTTACAACTTGAGTAAGTTGTCCCAATATAGTCATGATCTGATCTGCTCCAACATTGACTGTGTTGACTTACCCAGTAGGGAGATCCCTACCTTGACCACGAGTATTGATTCCCCTTCTTCAATTAGATGCCATTTCTAAATAATGGGATAAACTAGATTAGTTTATGAATCTTAAATAGAAAAGCACTCAACATATATTTAAATTCTATGCATAGCTAATCTTATAAACATGGTTTCTATGAGGTAAAATTTACATTAAACTCCTTCATAATGGCTTGTAAAGAAAATATGAATTATCCTAAGAATATCCCCCAGGAGTATCGTAACCAAGAGTGCAATAAGGCCTATTTTTGTGTACCATTTCCTGTTCGAGTCTAGCTCAAAGCGGTGTTTTTGGGTTTTACCCCTATATACATCTGTGCCAGAGCCGCCTCTACCTGCTCGTATAGTGACATAGATGTATTTCTTGAAAGATCTACATAATATATTACTTACCAAAATACCAGGATGTTCTTGTAAGTTTATCCTCAAATTCTATCTTAGGGATTTGTTCCCTAATATATATTTCCTACTCTAGTTTCCAAGTTTCCTACTAAACTTCCTCTAATACCAACTGTAACACCCCAACCCCTCTAGACAAGATCCAGTTCGTTACTTGTGATATTTTCATGGTTAGAAGGAATGAAAATCCTGAAGGAACAATCATTTTAGTAGTCTTGAAGAAACTAGATACATAGATTTAAAACAAATTACATTGGATAAGGTTACAAGATAAAATACATTATGAAAAACAAAAACTACATCCACAAGCACTCAATAAATGACCTCCTCTTCATGACCTGTTGAAAGTAAACAATGAAAGGGGTGATCTCAAATACTCAGTAAGGGTTAAAAATAGAGGAAGCATGGGTACAATAATAAATTAATCATAATCAATCTGACATAATCAAAATGGAATAGTGAATAAATGAACTACCAATGCCATTAATAAACTGAGAACGAAACTTCATCCATAGATTTCGTCATAGTGAAAAACTCATGGATACTAATAATAACTGATAATGAATAAAGAGAATGATTATTTATTGGATGTCATGTATCTATCACATGAAACCATAATACCGTTGAAACAGTTTAGTTCTGTGGGTAGTAACCCATCTGATTTTTGGAAGCAAACTCGAAGGGTCTGTCACCAAACTGTTTTGTCTCATGAGACCTACTGATGCATCGAGGGGATGTAGTGGGCCCCACCCACCTCTACATCCAAAAAATTCTTTATAAATAGATTCAATACAAGATTAATATGTATTTACATTATCCTTATAGAATAGAGGATACTGATTCATCAACATTTCCACAGTCAAAACAACATTCAAAATAAATACCGTATGTAAAATGGTATACGGATTAGAAAATAATAATATCCATGATATAAGAATATGGATATTTAAATGGAATATAATTTCAATTTAAAATTGATCTCAAATGGGTAATAGGTACACCACATAAGAAAGAGTAGGTACACAATTACTAATCAAGTCACAACGAAGTGAAAATTGAGACAAAGCTCGTTACCGTGTTGTATTCAATTGAGTCATATGACAAAAGTTAATAACTACCAAAAGAGTCATATAATACAATGAATATAATGGGAACCATGATAAAATATGTCAAATGTAATTACAACTATACCACATATAAGAAATAATAGGTGAACAATGAAAATCCCACATAATTGAAGGTGAGATGAGAAAACCTCTTACAAACATTTTGGCATGGTAACGAGTGTTATTGAAAGGTATTAATGAGAGGTAAAGGGGTATCCCATTATTTATATGTAAAAAGAGAAGTATGGGGGATTTGATAAAACATACCCCATCATTAGAAATTAAAAACAAAATCACACAAGATAGGGTGGATTCTTGAATAAAAGTGAGAAAGAGGATCCCTTACCTAATGCTTGAAGGTGTTCTTGACTTGTTATTAAAGACCTTAATAAACAAATTAGGATTATTAATTCATAAATCCATAACCTATTTTATATTTAAATGATTTATTATAATCCTTTTTAGTTCATTCTATGCCTTTTTGATTGGTTATAAGGTTCAATTTCATTGTTCGGGCTCGTTTGTTTACTTGGTTTTAAATGATTGGTTCACTTATATTCAAGTTCAGATAAATATATAAGATGGATGTGGTTGTCCAGAAATGAAATTATACACTATTAGTGAAAATCTAGGATATTAAATGGTTTTAAATTTAATTCGGGTTACTTAGATTTAAGTCTAATTTTTATATATATATAACCTTAGTGATAACCGTTTTGGTTAATCGGTGGGTTTGATTACAATGGACATGTTTTGATTTATAACTTAATACCATTTGTAAAAAATTATTAAAGAACTAAAAATAGTATATATTACATAATAATCTAGTTTAACCATAACACAAATGGTTTCCTGACCATAATTAAATATTATAATAGAAATTGATAAACCGTTGTCCTTAAATGTGCTAAATTAGCACATCTCAAATGGTGCTTTCATTTCTTTCAAATAAAAGTGGGTAAAGAAGAGAAGATAATGGAATATATACCAATAGCATGAAACAATTCCAGTACATGTATGTTATTGTATTTATCATACTATTTTGGTGAAGGGAGGTGAGAAAAGAAACAAAAATAAAAGAACTTAAAAGAAAAGGAGGGATTTGAAAGAGGAATTTACCTCTTGAGACTTCCTCCTATGAGAACCTCTTAATGGGAGAGGTTTTGGTCTTTTTATGAGACCAAAGATTGATGGATGTGGGGGCGGAGGTTTGAAAGTTATTTGGACAGAATTTGGAGAAGGCACAAGGCTTGAGAGGAGTGAAAGGAAGGGGGGGTGAGAGGGGGTTTTTATAGTGGAGGAGAGAGGGGATTTCTTAATATAAAACTCATTAATTTATTATTTCTCCTCAAGACAAGGAATATTGAGTATTCCATGACCAAGAATATTATTTTTATCATGTGATCCCGAACCAAGTGAGATTACATCAACATAACATCACACATGACTCTATAATTAGTGTATTTATCTTAATTTTTCAATTTATGGTATGTCACTATTCATAAAAAATTCAAGTATTTCAGAAAAATCCCAAAAATTTACCCTAACAATTTTTCGACGTGTAGAATCCAAAAATGAGTTCCATTTTTTAAAAATAATTTTCTACATATGATTAATTAAATATTTAATTAAATCATTATTTAATTGAAATATATAAACACTTAAAATATTCATCTTCATCTTTAGGGTGTCTAAATTCATTTATACACTCAAGGGTATAAATACCATTTATAATAGTCATATTACTATTCATAATGATAAGTTAATATTCCTAAGGGTATGTTACTATTCATAATGGTAGGTTAATATTCATCAAAAATTAAGTTAATTCTACCAGACTCTAAATATCATCTTGAACACAATCGTGTATATCAGATTTTTAAAATTCAAATCACAGAGCTGGTAAATTTAAGTTTAGTGGATTAGTTATGGTTATCTCCTATAAGTAACCATGTTTTGTTCCATAGGGGCTTAGTGATTCATGAAATATATGTAAAGACCTAGAAATTTCAATGAATTTTTTTTCTTAAATACCTTGGAATTTTACGAGACTGTGGCTTCTAATGGCACTTGATTCTGAGGCCCGATGTGCCCGAAATCAATTTCCGAAGTTTATCTTGGGTACGTTTAGTAAACGAACGTGTGGGTTTTTCTATATTTTGAACTGGTGCTCGGAATTGAAATCCAAGGGCACCAATGAACTCACAGTGCCGATAATTTCTTAAGGGGACCTTTACCGTAGTTGCGTTTTATGCGGGTTTGAATTTATGAATTGTTGTTTAATTAAAAAGAGAAATAAAATTGTTAGAACAATTTTATGTATTTTTGGAAGTTAATCCCTCCCATGGGAAGTTGATGGTGGGTCCCACAACTATTCAACTTCCCATGTGTGGATATTTGAAAGGTGGGGCCCACATGAGCCCAAAACTTTCACCTTCCCCTAAACTCCTTAAACCCCCTTCTTTATGTTTGTTAACTCCCCCTCCATAAATGAGACCTCTCACCTCCCTCTCTCCCTAATCAATTATGCAAACACATTTCAATCAATTAATTGGAAGAGTTTGAATTAATTTGAATTGCACCGCACTTATTAAAAATGAGAGAGCCTTTTTATTAATTTGGGTTGGAAATATTGGTGGGATAGATCTTGGGAGAATTTAGAAGGAAGTGTTCTTCTCCGATGAATAACACTATCCTTCCACAAAGAACGACGCCTCTTCGACAAAGAATGCCTCCGACGAAGAACACGAAGTCACCAACGACATGCCTTCTTTTCTTCTTCCTCCGCGTCAAGGGAGGAGACACCACCGCGGGGAACATCGCCATTGATGACGCCTCTTTCTCTGATGTCAATGAAATCAACACCATTCTTCCACGACATCCGACCACCGTGACGTTCGTCTTCTGTGGATTGAAGACGTGCGACATCATTGCGAGGAAGGGGGTTGTTTTTATATAATTACCATGTATGTGAATTATATCCTCGATCTGGGGTGTTATTTTATAGAGAAATATTGGTTTGAGCCTCTAACGCGGAGGGCACGGGCTAACAAACAAGCCCGAACCCTCCACTGGTTGTTCATTTGTGCGCAGAATGACTAACGACGATGAAACGGGGCCGAAACGGAAATTTGGAGCCTTCGTAGTAAAGTTCGGGACCCGGGAAGGCCGTGGGAGCAATCAAGAGCAATAACGGACCACCTGAGCGACTCCGATGGCCCGCAGAATCTCATGGCGGCGCGGGTCACCAGCGTGGCGGCGCCGGTGACTGGAGGCGGCAGCCGGCGGCCTGGAGGCAGCGGCACCCCAGCGCGCCGCTGGAGAAAATCCGCCCCGGCAATAGCCGCGACAGTGAGGCGGCGGATCCTGAGGTCGCGTGGGATTTGGGATGAATGAGGGCAGTGCCACCAGTTCCAATTAGAGGGGGGCCTCACCCCCCTACTCCATGAAACACGCTCGGCCACTGGCTGAGCCATCGCCCCTCGGCTGGGCTGGGGTGGGCCACGCGGGCCGGGCCGCTCCAGCCGGGCCGGGCCGTGGCCTACCGGGCCAGACCCGGATCAATGTACTATCAGTTGCGTAGGATTCCTTGGATCAAGATGGTCATTTCTGTATATTACACTTAAGGTTTCGGCGAAGTTTGGGTATGGCTGGGTTGGTTCGAACCCGAAACCAACCGGGCCCTCGGAGCGGAAACACTTATAACTTAAGGACTGGACGTCCGATTGACGTGCCGTCGACTATGTTGGATTTATCTTGATGAGATGGTTCTTTTGGAATACTATAAATAGGATTCAGATGTGGTTTGAGCATGTCCGTGTTGGATTTTACCCGAAATACAACTGGGCCCCTGGAACAGAAATGCTAACAACTCACAGACCGGTCGTCCGATTGATGCGTCGTTTGTTGCGTTGAGACCCCTATGATGATGCGATACCTTGAGATACTTATAAATGAGGTTATGTGACACTTGTAAGTACCAACCAGTAGGTCATGAAGTGGACCCTCCCGGAGACGAGCATACAGAGTGCAGAGACCTAGTAGCTGGATGAGACTTGATGACTACTGATCGATCAACTCGGAGTGATTCAGATGGCCCTGTGGGGTGCACTTGGTTGTAGTGGCAGAACCACGGCGGAGATCACTTGGTTTTAGTGACAAACCCACGGTACTCGACAGAAGGAGTACCTCTATAGGCTATGAGGGGGTGCGCTTTGTTGTAGTGGCAAACCCATAGTGGGAAGCGCTTGGTTGTAGCAGCAGGCCCACAGTACTCGACAGGTGGAGTACTTCAGCAGTCCAAGGTTTGTGGGAAGCGCTTAGTTGTAGCAGCAGTCCCACTGTACTGGACAGAGGAGGATTTCTCCAACAACCATGGTTTCAACATCATGAATAAAATCTTGGTTTGAGTTGAGTCAATGACCTTTGTGTTTTTCCTCATGATTGAGATGGGTTACTTGATAACTTAGGTATATGTATGGGCATATACCTAAGTAAAGGTTATCTGTTTAGATCTTATTTGTTGTTTATCCTTGTTGGATTTTAGTGAGACCTTGAGGGTCTCAGGGTCCCTACTGTGTATCATTATACTCACCCCTGCACGGGCTATGCCCACACCTCATTGTGTTGGATGCAGACGACATACAACGCTGACCGAGGTAGAGTGTACGAGGACTGTACGGTACCCAGAGGTGGACACTCAGTGTGACGGAACACAGAGTGGATGAATATACGCGGATTTCTGATGAGGACATCTGTACCTACCCTTCAGGTAGGAACCCGGAGGACGATCGAGGAGCTGCTTCACCTTTCAGCTGTTTTCTTTTCAGTTGTACTTTTATTTCAGTTGTAGCTGTACCTTTCTGTTGGGCATGTATTTCTGGCCCATTTATACTTTTAGAACTTTTGTTATACTTCTTTACTTAGTGTTTTCTTCCGCTTGTACTCTGGTTGTGTGTGTTTACATTTTATAAAGGTAATGCCTTCCCAGTTTTTAGGGAGTTACGCCTTTGGTTCTAGTCGCAAGCCCCTGGCCTATGGAAGGCGGGATTGGGGTAGTCACGATACGGGCCCCGGGGGATGGGTTGTGACAAATTGGTATCAGAGGAGTTGGTTCTACCGCATAACTTAGGACTCTGATATTTTCTTTCTGTGAAGCAATAGTGTTAAGGGTACTAAGTGTGGTTTTCAGTTCAGGGAGTCCAGTATTGGTGCGGGCGACCGATGTATCCATACACCAGGACCCTAACTTCTGATTTCTGACTCAGTGCACAAAAACACTAATTACGTGTGTGTTTTAAAAAGTTTCTTTTAAACCAGATCAAACCAGCTCATCTCACCAGGTATATTCTTTATACCGTGTCACATTTGTTTCTTTCAGGATGTATTCACCCAGTCAGTCAGCGTGGGTACCGAGTGGAGAGAATAATGATAGCCAACCGAGTAGCGAGGCCTTAGCACATGGCCCTCTTCCAGTTGAGACACCAGTAGAGAGTGCACACCGCTTGAGCGTGTTGCATGATTTCCAGAGATAGAGGCCTCCGAGGTTTCGAGGTGAGTCAGATATTCAGACGGTTGGGTACTGGTTGGAGTTTGTAGCACGATCTTTCCACACCGCTGGGACACCCGCTGACTTGATGGTGTACCTAGCTGTTAGTCTCTTTCTTGGAGCAGCTGAGAGGTGGTGGAAGAAGATGCTCCAGTTTTGCGATGTGATGACCTTCACCTGGGGAAACTTCGAGAGTTTTTTCAGGGTGGAGTTTATACCAGCGACTCTACACTCTGAGCATGCTCAGAAGATGCTTCCCTTGACACAAGGTTTTCTGACTGTAGTGGAGTCTTCTACAGCTGACAGTAGGCAGATGTCACAGAAGTCCAAGTGGACTAGGCCAACAGGTGGGCGAGCTCAAGATACAGGTTCGGTTGTGCGAGGCACACAAAACAAATCCAGCCATACGAGGAGCAGAAAGTGATATGCATGCAGCAAGCATGGTCACTTGGATCGAGATTTCCTGACCTATCCAGAAAATGAGCAGAAGGCCGTGGAAGAACCTACCAGACCAGGGTAGAGGAGATGGCCGTACAGCCGGTGGTGTACGACGCTTCGAGGTGTCGCCGCCACCACCACCAGGAGGTCCACCCCGACCACAGGGAACAGGTGGATATGGGAGAGCACATCTTCTGGAAGATAAATCATATGACTATGGAGCTCTGGAAGCAATTGGACAGGATCGAGAATAGTTACAGGCATGTAGGCCTTTGTTCTTGGTGCTTCTAGTTTCCACGTTGTTGATGTTGTGTTTGCTTTGTGTCTTTTTACTTTGAGCAGTAGTAATAAAAGAAACTTATCTTTGTGAAATTTACTTTCCTGTCCTTTTTGTATGGTTGATACTAAGAGGTTTCAGTTAAAACTATTGACTTGACCCTCACTTGTGAGATTACTTCTGGATGAGACCCAGTAACCACGCACTGATGCCGACTGTGTGACTCAACCCTTGGAGGGGAGAGTAACGGTTGGATCTCTTAGTAGTAGCGTCGAGTCCTTACGACATCATTCAAGACATGAATTGTACCATTCATGTTAGGATTGACTGTATTAGGTGAAGAATGTAATTTATCCAGGGGATGAGACCAGATTTCTCTTTTCGGCAGAGGAGAAATCTCAGAAGCTCTTATAGAATGTAGACAAAGAAGGGTGGAGATGAGTTCTTATAATTGGCTAGTCTCACCCATTGTTCATTGAGTGAATCGTTTATGGTTCACTCCAACTCAATAGTCTCAGGTATATATTCTATCATAAGGACATGAACCTAAGACAGTGGTGATGGCTTGAATTCCTCAAAGACCATGACTTCGAGATAATTTATAATCCTAGGGAGGGGAACATTATAGCAGATGCTCTTAGTAGGAGATCAGGCAACCAATAGTTAGGAGTGGCGAGACAGAAGCTGACCGCGTTTCAGATATCCTTTGTAAATAGTGATGGAGTCAGCACGTGTAGAACCAGAGATGGTTTAGGCTACGATGGAGAAGGTGTAGATCATCCAAGAGAAGATAAAGACTGCATAGAGCAGACAGAAGTCCTATGATGATAGGAGACGAGACCACTGGAGTTCGACGATGATGACCACGTTTTCTTACAGGTCTCACCTAGAAGAGGTCTACAGAGTTTTGGGCAGGGCGACACGTTATCTCCATGATTCTTCGAACCTTTCCAGGTCCTCATTAGAGTAGGCAAGGTGGCTTACTGCCTGGCTCTTCCACCTTAATTGCACCAGGTGTACGACGTCATCCACGTATCTCATCTGAGGAGATACGTGCACGAACCCTCACACATCATCGACCACAGGGAGCAGAACATCGATGACGGGGAGACTTTCACATGGTTTTAGTAGAGGTTGATGATCTAAAGGAGCAAGTCCTACGAGGACATTCGATTCCTCTTGTGCGCTTTCACTGGCAGCACGAGAACCTCTAGTAGAGCACTTGGAAGCGGGAGGCTCAGTTGCGTTCTCAGTACCACTTTTGTTTTCCCTAGTGTGTGATGAAGCTTTATGGGGAAATAAATCACTGAGGTGGGAGTAATGTAAAGGCCCAGAAATTTCAAGGAAATTTTTTTCTTAAATACCTTGGAATTTTATGAGACTATGGCTTCTAACGACACTTGATTCTGAGGCCCGGTGTGCTCGGAATCAATTTCCGAATTTTAGCTCGGGTACGTTCAGTAAACGAACGAGCGAGTTTTTATATCTTTTGAACCGGTGCTCGGAATTGAAATCTGAGGGCACTGATGAATTTGCAGCACTGGTAATTGCTTAAGGGTACCTTTACCACATTTGCATTTTATGCGGGTTTGAAGTTATAGATTGTGGTTTAATTAAAAAGATAAATAAAATTGTTAGAACAATTTTATGTATATTTGGAAGTTAATACCTCCCATGGGAAGTTGATGGTGGGGCCCACAACCATCCAACTTCCCATGTGTGGATATTTAAAAGGTGGGGCCCACACGAGCCCCAACCTTTCACCTTCCCCTAAACTCCTTAAACCCCCTTCTTTAAGTTTGTTAACTCCCCCTCCATAAATGAGGCCTCTCACCTCCCTCTCTCCCTAATCAATTATGCCAACACATTTCAATCAATTAATTTGAAGAGTTTGAATTAATTTGAATTGTAGAGCACTTATTAAAAATGGGAGAGCCTTTTTATTAATTTGGGTTGGCAATATTGGTGGGAGAGAACTTGGGAGAATTTAGAAGGAACTGTTCTTCACTGACGAAGAACACCATCCTTCCATGAAGAACGACGCCTCTTCGACAAATAACACCTCCGATGAAGAATGAGAAGTCACCGACGACGTGGATTCTTTTCTTCTTCCTCCGCATCAAGGGAGGAGACACCACCATGGGGAACGTTTCCATCGACAAAAACTCTTTCTCCAACGTCAACAGAATCAACACCGTTCTTCCATGACGTCTGAACACCGCGGCGTTCATCTTCCACGGATTGACGACGTGAGACATCATTGCAAGGTAGGGGTTGTTTTTATATAATTAACATGTATGTGAATTATATCCTCGATCTGGGGCGTTCTTTTATGGAGAAATATTGGTTTGAGCCTCTAACGTGGAGGGAACGGGCTAACGAACAAGCCCAGACCCTCTGATGGTTGTTCGTTTGTGCGCGGAATGATGGGCTGTGATGAAACAGGGACGCAACAGCAATTTGGAGCCTTAGAAGTAAAGTTCGGGACCCGAGAAGGCTGTGGGCGCAGTAAGGAGCAAAAACGGACCACCATAGCAACTCCAGTGGCCCGCAGAATCTCGCAGCGGTGCAGGTCGTCGGCGCGGCAGTGGCGCCCCAACACGCCGCCGGAGAAAATACACTGCGGAAACAGTAGCGACGATGACGCGGAAGATCCCGCGGCCGCACGGGATCCAGTATGACTGGGGGCGGCACCAGCTGGCGCCACCGGTTCCAATTAGTGGGGGGCCGCCCCCCCCCCCCCTCCCCCCCCCACTCTGCGCAACGCGCTTGGCAGCTGGCCGAGCCAGCGCCCTCCGGCCGGGACACGCGGGCCGGACCGCGCTAGCCGGGCCAGGCCAGACCCAGACCCAGTTCGGGTCGACCCAGGGTGGGTTGGGCCGGGTCGGACCGGGCACATACCCCCCTTTTTTCAGACCAGATTCGTTTAAACGCTCATAACGTGAGCTAAGGACCACCAATATATGAACCATTAGTTGCGTAGGATTCCTTAGATGGAGACGGTCATTTCGGTATATTAAACTCAAGGTTCTGACAAAGTTTGGGTACGACCGGGTTGGTTCGAACCCAAAACCAACCGGGCCCTCGGAGTGGAAACGCTTATAACTTAAGGATCGGACATCCGATTGACATGCCGACAACTATGTTAGATTCATCTTGATGAGATGGTTCTTTTGGCATACTCTATATAGGATTCGTATGTGGTTTTAGCATGGCCGGGTTGGATTGTACCTGAAATACAACCGGGCCCCTGGAACAGAAATGATAATAACTCACACACCGGGCGTCTGATTGACGCGCCGTCTATTGCGTTGAGACCCATATGATGAGTCTGTCCCTTGAGATACTTCCATGTGAGGTTATGTGACACTTGGAAGTACTGGCCAATAGCTCGTGGAGCGGACCCTTATGGAGACCAGCGTACGGAGTGCAGAGACCAAGTAGCTGGTTGAGACTTGACGACTGCTGATTGATCAACTTGTAGTGATTCAGATGGACCTGTGGGGTGTGCTTGGTTGTAGCTGCAGACCCACGGCAGATGAGCGCTTGGTTGTAGCTTCAGACCCGCAGTACTTGACAGAAGGAGTACCTCTGTAGGATATGAGGGGGTGTGCTCGGTTGTAGCGGTAGACCCATGGTGGAAAGTGCTTGGTTGTAGCAGCAGGCCCACGGTACTCAATAGGTGGAGTACTTCAGCAGTCCAAGGTTAGTGGGAAGCGCTTGGTTGTAGCGGAAGACCCACTATACTCGATAGAGGAGGAGTTCTCCAGCAGCCGTGGTTTTGACATCATGAATAAAATCCTGGTTTGAGCTGAGTCAATGACCTTTGTGTTTTTCCTCATGATTGATATGGGTTACTTGATAACTTAGGTATATGTATTGGCATATACCTAAGTAAATGTTATCTGTTGAGATCTTCTTTGTTGTTTATCCTTGTTGGATTTTAGTGAGACCTTGAGGGTCTCGGGGTCCCTACTGAGTATTGTTATACTCACCCCTGCATGGGCTATGCTCGCACCTCATTGTGTTGGATGCAGACGACGGACAACGCTAACCGAGGTAGAGTGCACGAGGACTAGATGATACCCGGAGGTGGACACTCGGTGTGACGGTACACGGAGCGGACCGATAAACGCAGAGTACTGGCGAGGACATCTGTACCTATCCTTTATGTAGGAACCTGGAGGATGATCCAGGAGCTGCTTCACCTTTCAACTGTTGTCTTTTCAGTTGTACTTTTCTTTCAGTTGTAGTGGTACCTTTCTGTTGGTCTTGTATTTCTGTCCCCTTTGTACTTTCAGCACTTTTGTTATACTGCTTTACTTAGTGTTTTCTTCCGCTTGTAATATGGTTGTGTGTGTTTATGTTTTATAAAGGAAATGCCTTCCTAGTTTTTAGGGAGTTACGCCTTTGGTTCTAGTCTCCAGCCCCTGGCCTATGGAAGCCGGGTTTGGGGTAGTCACGATACGGGCCCCGGTGGATGGGTCATGACAATATAGGCTACCTAATGAATGTAGTGTATTTAAGAGAAACATACCATAAGATGTTTGGGGTGATATATTCTTATTGTTTGGTATATAAACTGAACCATTACATGTTATAAAATTAATGTAATTTATTTAATAATATTAAAAGTTTCAATTGATGTTATTATTTCATGGATCTCACGATTCAAATGTCACTCAAGTAGTAAGAGGATTTCTAGTCTCACTTTTATTTCTATGAGACTTATGCCTTATTCACCACTTGTTTATTTTTTATGGTGTATATACTTCCTATGAATGTATTTTATGATTATTATAATTAAATATATGGTTATTTACAAATTTATTTTATTATCTCTATTTTATGGGGTTTATGGTTCAAAAGTTACCAAATCTGTAAAGTAATTTTGTCTCAATTTGCCTTCTTTGAGACACAAGTTATGTTATGCACCTATATTATTTTATGAGGAGAATATACTACTATTTTACATGTTGTATCATGAATATAATTATTTTCATGATATTTTAAGTTTCATTTAATGCTGTTATCTCATGGTTATTTTGTTTCAAAGCTACCAAAGTGGTAAGAGTTTATTACTATACTCTCATTGTTTATCAGTATTATTTATGATTATGTTTCCATTAATGAAATATTATCATCCATATATCAAGAATTATCATGAATTTTATTCTTATATGGTTATTCATGATTCCTTCAAGTAATGGTACCATTTTCTGACTCATTGGTACTTAAGATAATTAAGAAAATGTTTTTAAGAAAATATGACTTTATTTATCTTTTCGGTCGAAAATATGTGTTCTTATAAAACTATATTTTATAAAAATGTTTTAAAAATGTTTCTACTATTATCCCACGAAAATTAAAATAAATTTTTACTCGTGTTTTAACTTTTTAACATAATGGTTTTTAAGAAGGAACATTCTTGTCATTTTACGACTGAGGCACTTTTCTAAACTTTTTACGGTGAAAAAGGAACGTTCAACATGTAAAGATTTATCCTACATCATGACTGTCATTTATTTGATGATTCATTTTCATGTTTATAGAAATATTTTTTAAGAAATAATTTTTCCCTAATATTCTTTACATTTATTTTTTTAAAGTGGTTTTCAAATAAAATTTTTTCAAAAAGGTTTTATGTTTAAGAAGTGTTTTAAATGATTTTCAAATATTTCTTTATATGTTTTCAAAGATATTTTAAAAGAAAAAGGTTTTAAAAAAGGTTTTGTATTTAAAAGTTGTTTTAAATTATTTTCAAACCTTCATTTATACTTTTCAAAAGGTTATTTTAAAATAAAATAATTTAAATGATTTAAAAGATTCTTTTATAAGTTTTAAGAGATATTTTCAAAGATAAAGGTTTTAAAAATGTTTTATGTTATATTTGTTCAAATAAAAAAGGAAATTTTAATCAAGAAATGTTTTAAATTATTTTTAAATCTTAATTCAAAATTTTTCAATGTGGATTTCAAGGAAAAAATATTTTGAAAATGATTTATGTTTTAAAAATTTATTTTAAGAAATGCTCTAAGTGACCTTTCAAAATTATTCTTTATCTAAGATGATATCTTTTGATATAGATTATGATTTATTTGGGATATGATCCAAGGAAACCATTTTTATTATTTGTTCTAATGGTTTATGATTATGATGTCAAGTTGTTTATGAAACCTGTTTCCATTCCATGGGTTATACCATGATAAAAAGGTTATGAAACATACTTAATTTCATGGGTTATTCTATGATTACGAAACTTATCTCTTTTCCATAAGTTATGATATGATGAATTTTTCATGACACCCATTTCATTTCATGAGTTATGTTATGATAAATGTTTTATTATCTTGTGGCACACATATTTATAATTTATTTATGAGATGAGTGGGACTTATACATCCCCTTAATGAATTGAGTAAATATTTATACATCATGAGATAAACATGGATAGAATATAGAGAAAAATATATTCAATAAAAGACTTTGTCTGCTAAGATAGTTTTGGTAGTGAACCTTGACTACTAAGATTGTCTTGCGAGTGAACCTTGACAACTAATATGGTTTGGGGAGTCAACCCATTCCACTATAAGGAAAGGGTTGTGACTGGAGATGGTGGTGTGTCCCTCATAGTAGGTGTTTCCCCTATCAAGTGACCTAATATGTTTTGATAATGACACTTGAATTATGGGGAATGATTTTATATGCTTATGTGTCTTCCATAATTCCATGTATTTTTCCTATGTTATGATTTCATGGATTATATTCTTGATTACCTTATGATTTATGTCTTATGAAATACCAATATTTATGTCGTGACTCATGTATATGATCTTTGATATTCAAGTATGATCTTAAAATGTTATTCTCATGTTCTCATACCCTTATGCTCATGTTATACTTACGTATCTCCCTTATTTACCCTTAATGAGAATCTGATATCAACATTTATGTTGTTTACTTTCCCTAGTTTATAAAGAAAGGTTTTATATAAGAGTGATAAAGGGGAAGATCTTTATGGGAGATATTTAATATCTTTCACCAAATTAGAAGAATGTGTTGAAAGTTTCCAAAAACAATAAACAATTACATTACTAAAGAATGTAATTTTGTAATATACTAAATATTCATCTAAAATGATGTAATATCCATTTATATTAATCTTGAGTAACTATAGTTAGTATCAAAGAAAAGGTTTAGTCAACATTTGGTAATTAGGATGAGAAAACTTTTGTGAGATCCCTGGGGATATTTCAAAGGATATGTCTAGGGATGTCTCTAAGTATAATCCTAAGGTGTCATAGATTTTAAAGAAAAAGTAATAATTTAGACATAATATAAGTTATTTTTCAGGATTACATGGTTTTACGATATGATAAGTACTATTCACACTATGATATCTAGTTTTAGTCAATAGAGGAAACTTTAAGAAATTGGGTTAACATAGAATATGATGATCAATTTTCTGATGAAATGTCCAATGGGATTATTATTGGAGTAAAGGACGTTGTGATCATCACTAATCATTTTTTAGAGAACACGATTAAAAACATGTACCTTAATCAGCACTCATAATCACTAAAGAATAGAAGGAAAGAGATTACTGAGATTGTGGTTAAAGGAGATCATAGAGGAAAGAAGATTCGATTTCCTTTGTGTTGAGAATGTGGAAAGAAGCTCCCAAGTGAATATCTTATTAGAATGAGAAGATGTTTTGAATGTGGAAAACAAGGAAAAAAAGAAACTACAAAGGGAAAATGAAAATTTTAGTTAACGTAATTAATGATAATAATGGCCTCCCTAAGACATCATCTGTGGTTAAATTCTTTAAATTTGTAATGAATGAGAATTAAGAAAATAGATGTACTAAGTGGAAATATCCTGAAGAGAATTAGAAATGTGGTATGAGTAATGGTTATATTGCTGTTGATAATGATACTATAGGTGAAATGTGAAAAGAAAGAGTTATTAAGTAATAGAATGAGGCATCCTTGTTAATTTCGAAAGGATGAAGTGGAATAATCTAAGTGTTTATGTATTTGGATTTAAGAATTATATTATATGAATTGTGAAATATATAAGTATTGTTCAGTTTATGTTTTCCATTAAGGATTTATAGGACTATGTTGAATATTTTTGATGGAATAAAACTTGATTTAATGAAAATGTGATATTCATGGGAAACACATGATTAAGTGAAATATAACCCTTAATATGTTATTAATCTTTAGATAATTTTTTTGGATAAAGTTATATTGGATAAGAATAAAGTAAATTGGACAGTACTGATTACCTTGGAACTGATTAAGTACTGGTTAAGAAAGTGATTTATACTATCAAAGATAGAGTTTAAGACATTTTTAGATTTAAGGAATATATCCAATAATCTTTGGAATAAGAAATCATGGATTTTTTTAATAATTATTTATGGTAATTTAGGTTATTACTATGTTTTAAGATAATACATGATTAAGATATTCACTTGTTTGGTATGTGAGAATCAAGAGCTACTCTATGATATATTGGGGATTAATGTTAAGATGATTTTGAGAAATTTATTAACCTTCATTCTAAATTTTTTTATTTTCATATTTAGAAATGGTTATAAGGATAACCATTTATGGAATGGTTTAAGTTAAACTTCAGATGAGGTTTCTAAGATTAAAGTATCATCTCACCATATGAGGATTTATTCATATTGGATAAGTAGTACTAACCATTTTTTTGTGATGTTAACTAAAGATAGATGGAATGAACTATAATTATATTTTTTTATCTCATTATCTACTAATTCTTGAGGAATAATAAATTCACATTCATTTCATAGAATAAGAGATGAAGTGGAAATTAATAAAGGCACAACCTAAGGGTGAGATTGTTCTTATAAAATAGAATGAAATCAAGTAAGTAAATTTTATTTTGAAAATTCATTAATTTTAAGAAAATGATCTTGAAAGAAAATTTTGTCCTGTTATCATCATTTTTTATGATATTAATGACCTCTTTTACACTTCTTTGTTTTTTGATTTTTTGACTTTTAACTTTATTTAGATCACCCAATTTCTTGTGATCAGGTATATTTATCAGTATCTATAATTATTTATGCTTTTATTCCATGTAAAAATATTTTCCAATGTTCTCTAATGTAGAAACCTAGTTATGAGTTACTTTGGGTAATTGTTATATTTCTAACTTTCCCTTTTTAAAGTTAGTTTTAGTATTTATTTTTACGATGTGGGTTTCTATGAAAGAAACTTTAAAGTATTAAAACTTTGGTAACCCAAATGATTTTTTAGGGTGAAATTAATTTCAAGGGGGGTATAACGTAACAACTAGAGTTTTTATGAATAATTATTTTTCAATTAATTTAATATTTTTTATATTTTTCATTTCACACAACACTAAATATAGCTTGTGTAATATGAAAGAACCAAATAATTTTTTCTTTATATGAAAAACCAAGTACATATTTCACTACATGAAATAATTATATTATATTTTGGTATACACAACACTATTTTTGGCTTGTGTTACACACAATTCCAAGTTCTATTGATAACTTAAATGAAATGCAAGCCCTAGTTTTACTAAACTATAATTTACTATTAATATTACTATTAAAATATTATTATAGTTTTCACCAAGCCATTGAAATGGTGGTTGGGAATAAGATTAGTTAAATTATGAAAATATGGATTACACATGTGTATAATAAGAACTATTTTTTTTGACCAATTAACTAGAAATGAAAATAAAACCCTTTTGAAAATATAGGAAATCTTTTGCTGGAAAATTATATTTATGCAATCAAACACGTTTTAACTCAATACATTAATTAATTAAATTTTGATAAATTATTTTAATATATATATATATACATATATATTATATTCATTAAACAATTTAACATTCATATTATGTGTTTTATAGACAAGAGATAAGAATAAATCTAATTTTATGTATAAAGATATAGGTTTTTTTCTTAAAGGCAATTTTACTACCTTTTAATGGCATAACTATTTTAAATATAATTTTGATACTTTTATAAATTTTATTTGAAAAAATAAAATTCATTTTTGAAAGTGTAATATTAATATTTTCTTTGGGTGAATTTTTGGTATTTTTCTGGGAAGTTTCATTTTATGATGAATAATGAAAAACATTGAATTGTAATTGAAAATTGTATTTTTGTCTAATTTATTTATATAGTTAAATTATATTAAAAATTATTTTTAAAGTATATTTATATCAATTATATATATATATTAATAAAATTTAGGTCATTGGAATCTATTTCACTTTGAAATTAGATATAAAAAAATTTCAAACTTTTGAAGATTTTCACTTTAAGAAAACCATTATTTCATCTCGTCTGCTGAATTATTTTAAATTAATTTATTCCACTTATATAATTGAAATTTAGAAAAATGGATTACATATTTTAAATAATAATAATTTATAATTTATATTAAGTTCAAATTAGTTTTTTACCAAAAAAATTAGTGAATGTAATTAAAATTAAATAAAGTGATCAAAGTAAAAATGAGTTTACTTGGTGGTTAAATATTAACTTAAGGGTCTAAATAACATAAAAACATGTAAAAAAGAAATTATATTTTAATATTTCTTCCATATACCCCATTTTATAGAAAATGGACCATTATTGGTATCACATGATGTAAGGGAGACCTCCCAACAATGTTTCCCTTTTTATATTTACAAGAATTACACTCCTCCTCCACTATAAAAGGGCACCCACCCCCACTTGTTCACACCTCTCAATCCATTTGTATCATCCAAAAAATTCCCAAATATGATCCTAAATTCACTCCCTTAATTATAGAATCCTAAATTTTGGCATAAATCCTACCAAGGAATCCATTGGATGTAAACCAAAAGAAGTTACCTAAAGAAGTGGCAACATCCTTCAATAATCACTTTTGTTTTACTTATTTTTCCACCCACTAAATTATTATTATTACATGATTATATAATAAACTTAGTATCCTAAATATAATTAAATTTTGTTATGTTAAGTGTAATACATACAATCTGACATATTTCAATCAAATGGGATACACAATCATCATTCACATGTACAAATGACTACCACCTCACGAACCGATGTCATTCGTTCTTCCATTAACACCTCTTAAGGTTGAGAATAATTATGTAATTAATATTTTTATATGATATATGTGATATTTATGATTATTTATGATACTATAATTATTATATAATACAAAATTTCATGCTTTCCATTTTATGAGAATATGATTACATCGTTTGTGGATGTGTGTACTATCGCCTCCTCAAAGCGATGTGACTCATTCACACTTTAAATGAAATATATTAAGTATGAGTTTAATAAAAATATATGATATATATAACATATTAATTATACTGGAATGATAATATATATATACATATATTTAATTTAATTTCTTTCTTTCAATATGACCAGAAAACAAAAATATCGTTCATGCATACGTACGACCTACAGTCTCCATGAATAATGTATCTCATTTTCTATTTCTATATTTCATATATTATTATAAATACATATATAATGAATATATATTATATTTATATCATGTTTTAAATTATGGATATATTTAAATAATGATCAAATAAAAAGGAAAAAAATAACAAATCAAAACATATATAAAAAACAAAGCAAATATTACCCAAAAAATAACTTTAACATGGAATTGTTAACAAACGGGTAATATAAAATAATAATTAAATCATATATGGTATTATATATAATAATATGGTTCTATTTTAGTTTTATAATAAACATATATTTATTATACACGAGGTTTGAATGTGTATGTAGAAAGTCAAGACTTAAGGTAAGGGTTTTCTTGTCTCACCTTTATTTCTGTAAGATATATGCCATATTCACCACTTATTATTGTTGTGTAGTGTATATACTGAACTATTACATGTTATAAAATGAATTTAATTTATTTAATAATATTAAAATTTTCAATTGATTTAATTGTTTCATGGATCTCACGATTCAAATGTCACTCAAGTAGTAAGGGGATTTCTAGTCTCACTTTTATTTCTCTGAGACTTATGCCTTATTCACCACATGTTTATTTTTTATGGTGTATATAATTACTATGAATGTATTTTATGATTATTATCCTTAAATATATGTTTATTTACATATTCATTTTATTATATCTCTTTAATGGGGTTTACAGTTCAAAATTTACCAAATCGGTAAAGTAATTTTGTCTCAATTTTTCTTCTTTGAGACACATGTTATGTTATGGACCTATATTCTTTTATGAGGAGTATATAATAACATTTTACATGTTTTTATCATGAATATAATTATTTTCATGATATTTTAAGCTTCATTTAATGCTATTATATCATAGTTATTTTTATTTAAAGCTACCGAACCGGTAAGAGTTTATTACTACTATCTCATCATTTATCAGGGTTATTTATGAATATTTTTACATTGATAAAATATTATGATACATCTCTCAAGAATTATCATGAAGTTTTTTCTTATATATTTATTCATGATTCCTTCAACTAATGGTACCATTTTACCACTCTTTGGTACTTAATATAATTAAGAAAATGTTTTTAAGAAAATATGACTTTATTTCTCTTTTCGGTCAGAAATATGTGTTCTTACAAAACCATGTTTTCTAAAAATGTTTTAAAAAAGTTTTACTATTATCTCATGATATTTAAAATAAATTTTTACCCATGTTTTAAAATTTTAACATAACAGTTTTTAAGAAGGAATCTTCTTATTGTTTTCTACCAGACTCTAAATATCATCTTGAACACAATCGTGTATATCAGATTTTTAAAATTCAAATAACAGAGCTGGTAAATTTAAGTTTAGTGGATTAGTTATGGTTATCTCCTATAAGTAACCATGTTTTGTTCCATAGGGGCTCAGTGATTCATGAAATATATGTAAAGACCTGGAAATTTCAATGAATTTTTTTTCTTAAATACCTTGGAATTTTACGAGACTGTGGCTTCTAATGGCACTTGATTCTGAGGCCCGATGTGCCCGAAATCAATTTCCGAAGTTTAGCTTGGGTACGTTTAGTAAACGAACGTGTGGGTTTTTCTATATTTTGAACTGGTGCTCGGAATTGAAATCCAAGGGCACTAATGAACTCACAGTGCCGATAATTTCTTAAGGGGACCTTTACCGTAGTTGCGTTTTCTACGGGTTTGAATTTATGGATTTTTGTTTAATTAAAAAGAGAAATAAAATTGTTAGAACAATTTTATGTATTTTTGGAAGTTAATCCCTCCCATGGGAAGTTGATGGTGGGTCCCACAACTATTCAACTTCCCATGTGTGGATATTTGAAAGGTGGGGCCCACATGAGCCCAAAACTTTCACCTTCCCCTAAACTCCTTAAACCCCCTTCTTTATGTTTGTTAACTCCCCCTCCATAAATGAGACCTCTCACCTCCCTCTCTCCCTAATCAATTATGCAAACACATTTCAATCAATTAATTGGAAGAGTTTGAATTAATTTGAATTGCACCGCACTTATTAAAAATGAGAGAGCCTTTTTATTAATTTGGGTTGGAAATATTGGTGGGATAGATCTTGGGAGAATTTAGAAGGAAGTGTTCTTCTCCGATGAATAACACCATCCTTCCACAAAGAACGACGCCTCTTCGACAAAGAACGCCTCCGACGAAGAACACGAAGTCACCGACGACATGCCTTCTTTTCTTCTTCCTCCGCGTCAAGGGAGGAGACACCACCGCGGGGAACATCGCCATTGATGACGCCTCTTTCTCTAATGTCAATGAAATCAACACCATTCTTCCACGACATCCGACCACCGTGACGTTCGTCTTCTGGGGATTGAAGACGTGCGACATCATTGCGAGGAAGGGGGTTGTTTTTATATAATTACCATGTATGTGAATTATATCCTTGATCTGGGGTGTTATTTTATGGAGAAATATTGGTTTGAGCCTCTAACGCGGAGGGAACGGGCTAACAAACAATCCCGAACCCTCCACTGGTTGTTCATTTGTGCGCGGAATGACTAGCGACGATGAAACGGGGCCGAAACGGAAATTTGGAGCCTTCGTAGTAAAGTTAGGGACCCGGGAAGGCCGTGGGCGCAATCAAGAGAAATAACGGATCACCTGAGCGACTCCGATGGCCCGCAGAATCTCATGGCGGCGCGGGTCACCAGCGTGGCAGCGCCGGTGACTGGAGGCGGCAGCCGGCGGCCTGGAGGCAGCGGCACCCCAGCGCGCCGCTGGAGAAAATCCGCCCCGGCAATAGCCGCGACAGCGAGGCGGCAGATCCCGAGGTCGCGTGGGATTTGTGATGAACGAGGGAAGTGACACTAGTTCCAATTAGAGGGGGGCCTCACCCCCTACTCCACGAAATGCGCTCGGCCGCTGGCTGAGCCATCGCCCCTCGGCTGGGCTGGGGTGGGCCACGCGGGCCGGGCCGCTCCAGCCGGGCCGGGCCGTGCCCTACCGGGCCAGACCCGGATCAATGTACTATCAGTTGCGTAGGATTCCTTGGATCAATATGGTCATTTCTGTATATTACACTTAAGGTTTCGGCGAAGTTTGGGTATGGCTGGGTTGGTTCGAACCCGAAACCAACCGGGCCCTCGGAGCGGAAACACTTATAACTTAAGGACTGGACGTCCGATTGACGTACCATCGACTATGTTGGATTTATCTTGATGAGATGGTTCTTTTGGAATAATATAAACAGGATTCAGATGTGGTTTGAGCATGTCCGTGTTGGATTGTACCCGAAATACAACTGGGCCCCTGGAACGAAAATGCTAACAACTCACAGACCGGTCGTCCGATTGATGCGTCGTTTGTTGCGTTGAGACCCCTATGATGAGGCGATACCTTGAGATACTTCTAAATGAGGTTATGTGACACTTGTAAGTACCAACCAGTAGGTCGTGAAGTGGACCCTCCCGGAGACGAGCATACGGAGTGCAGAGACCTAGTAGCTGGATGAGACTTGATGACTACTGATCGATCAACTCGGAGTGATTCAGATGGCCCTGTGGGGTGCACTTGGTTGTAGTGGCAGAACCACGACGAAGATCACTTGGTTGTAGTGACAAACCCACGGTACTCGACAGAAGGAGTACCTCTATAGGCTATGAGGGGGTGCGCTTGGTTGTAGTGGCAAACCCATAGTGGGAAGCGCTTGGTTGTAGCAGCAGGCCCACAGTACTCGACAGGTGGAGTACATCAGCAGTCCAAGGTTTGTGGGAAGCTCTTAGTTGTAGCAGCAGTCCCACTGTACTGGAGAGAGGAGGAGTTCTCCAACAACCATGGTTTCAACATCATGAATAAAATCTTGGTTTGAGTTGAGTCAATGACCTTTGTGTTTTTCCTCATGATTGAGATGGGTTACTTGATAACTTAGGTATATGTATGGGCATATACCTAAGTAAAGGTTATCTGTTGAGATCTTATTTGTTGTTTATACTTGTTGGATTTTAGTGAGACCTTGAGGGTCTCAGGGTCCCTACTGTGTATCGTTATACTCACCCCTGCACGGGCTATGCTCGCACCTCATTGTGTTGGATGCAGACGACAAACAACGCTGACCGAGGTAGAGTGTACGAGGACTGTACGGTACCCAGAGGTGGACACTCAGTGTGACGGCACACAGAGTGGATGAATATACGCGGAGTTCTGATGAGGACATCTGTACCTACCCTTCAGGTAGGAACCCAGAGGACGATCGAGGAGCTGCTTCACCTTTCAGCTGTTTTCTTTTCAGTTGTACTTTTATTTCAGTTGTAGCTGTACCTTTCTGTTGGGCATGTATTTCTGGCCCATTTATACTTTTATCACTTTTGTTATACTTCTTTACTTAGTGTTTTATTCCGCTTGTACTCTGGTTGTGTGTGTTTACGTTTTATAAAGGTAATGCCTTCCCAGTTTTTAGGGAGTTACG
Source organism: Viscum album (assembly GCA_963277665.1). NCBI lineage: Eukaryota > Viridiplantae > Streptophyta > Magnoliopsida > Santalales > Viscaceae > Viscum > Viscum album. The sequence continues at coordinate 1,455,102,768 of OY728161.1, read as the reverse complement.
CCTTTGGTTCTAGTCGCCAGCCCCTGGCCTATGGAAGGCGGGCTTGGGGTAGTCACGATACGGGCCCCGGGGGATGGGTTGTGACAAATTGGTATTAGAGGAGTTGGTTCTACCGCATAACTTAGGACTCTGATATTTTCTTTCTGTGAAGCAATAGTGTTAAGGGTACTAAGTGTGGTTTTCAGTTCAGGGAGTCCAGTATTGGTGCGGGCGGCCGATGTATCCATACACCAGGACCCTAACTTCTGATTTCTGACTCAGTGCACAAAAACACTAATTACGTGTGTGTTTTCAAAAGTTTATTTTAAACCAGATCAAACCAGCTCATCTCACCAGGTATATTCTTTTTACCGTGTCACATTTGTTTCTTTCAGGATGTCTTCACCCAGTCAGTCAGCGTGGGTACCGAGTGGAGAGCATAATGATAGCCAACCGAGTAGAGAGGCCTTAGCACATGGCCCTCTTCCAGTTGAGACACCAGTAGAGAGTGCACAACGCTTGAGCGTGTTGCATGATTTCCAGAGATAGAGGCCTCCGAGGTTTCGAGGTGAGTCAGATATTCAGACGGTTGGGTACTGGCTGGAGTTTGTAGCATGATCTTTCCACACCGCTGGGACACCCGCTGACTTGATGGTGTACCTAGCTGTTAGTCTCTTTCTGGGAGCAGCTGAGAGGTGGTGGAAGCAGATGCTCCAGTTTTGCGATGAGATGACCTTCACCTGGGGAAACTTCGAGAGTTTTTTCAGGGTGGAGTTTATACCAGCGACTCTACACTCTGAGCATGCTCAGAAGATGCTTCCCTTGACACAAGGTTTTCTGACTGTAGTGGAGTCTTCTACAGCTGACAGTAGGCAGATGTCACAGAAGTCCAAGTGGACTAGGCCAATAGGTGGGCGAGCTCAAGATACAAGTTCGGTTGTGCGAGGCACACAAAACAAATCCAGCCATACGAGGAGCAGAAAGTGATATGCATGCAGAAAGCATGGTCACTTGGCTCGAGATTGCCCGACCTATCCAGAAAATGAGTAGAAGGCCGTGGAAGAACCTACCGGACCAGGGTAGAGGAGCTGGCCGTATAGCCGGTGGTGTACGACGCTTCGAGGTGTCGCTGCCACCACCACCAGGAGGTCCACCCCGACCACAGGGAACAGGTGGATATGGGAGAGCACATCTTCTGGAAGATAAATCATATGACTATGGAGCTCTGGAAGCAATTGGACAGGATCGAGAATAGTTACAGGCATGTAGGCCTTTGTTCTTGGTGCTTCTAGTTTCCACGTTGTTGATGTTGTGTTTGCTTTGTGTCTTTTTTACTTTGAGCAGTAGTAATAAAAGACACTTATCTTTGTGACATTTACTTGCCTGTCCTTTTTGTATGGTTGATACTAAGAGGTTCCGGTTAAAACTATTGACTTGACCCTCACTTGTGAGATTACTTCTGGATGAGACCCAGTAACCACGCACTGATGCCGACTGTGTGACTCAACCCTTGGAGGGGAGAGTAACGTTTGGATCTCTTAGTAGTAGCGTCGAGTCCTTACGACATCATTCAAGACATGAATTGTACCATTCATGTTAGGATTGACTGTATTAGGTGAAGAATGTAATTTATCCAGGGGATGAGACCAGATTTCTATTTTCAGAAGAGGAGAAATCTCAGAAGCTCTTATAGAATGTAGACGAAGAAGGGTGGAGATGAGTTCTTATAATTGGTTAGTCTCACCCATTGTTCATTGAGTGAATCGTTTATGGTTCACTCCAACTCAATAGTCTCAGGTATATCTTCTATCATAAGGACATGAACCTAAGACAATGGTGATGGATTGAATTCCTCAAAGACCATGACTTCGAGATAATTTATAATCCTAGGGAGGGGAACGTTATAGCAGATTCTCTTAGTAGGAGATCAGGCATCCAATAGTTAGGAGTGGCGAGACAGAAGCTGACCGCGTTTCAGATATCCTTTGTAAATAGTGATGGAGTCAGCACCTGTAGAACCAGAGATGGTTTAGGCTACGATGGAGAATGTGTAGATCATCCAAGAGAAGATAAAGACTGCATAGAGAAGAAAGAAGTCCTATGATGATAGGAGACGAGACCACTGGAGTTCGACGATGATGACCACGTTTTCTTACAGGTCTCACCTAGAAGAGGTCTACAGAGTTTTGGGCAGGGCGACAAGTTATCTCCATGATTCTTCGAACCTTTCCAGGTCCTCAGTAGAGTAGGCGAGGTGGCTTACTGCCTGGCTCTTCCACCTTAATTGCACCAGGTGTACGACGTCATCCACGTATCTCAGCTGAGGAGATACGTGCACGAACCCTCACACATCATCGACCACAGGGAGAAGAACATCGATGACGGGGAGACTTTTACATGGTTTTAGTAGAGGTTGATGATCGAAAGGAGAAAGTCCTACGAGGACAGTCGATTCCTCTTGTGCTCTTTCGCTGGCAGCACGGGAACCTCTAGTAGAGCACTTGGAAGCGGGAGGCTCAGTTGCGTGCTCAGTACCACTTTTGTTTTCCCTAGTGTGTGATGAAGATTTATGGGGAAATAAATCACTGAGGTGGGAGTAATGTAAATGCCCGGAAAATTCAAGGAAATTTTTTTCTTAAATACCTTGGAATTTTATGAGACTCTAGCTTCTAACGACACTTGATTCTGAGGCCCGGTGTGCTCGGAATCAATTTCCGAATTTTAGCTCGGGTACGTTCAGTAAACGAATGAGCGAGTTTTTATATCTTTTGAACCGGTGCTCGGAATTGAAATCTGAGGGCACTGATGAATTCGCAGAACTGGTAATTTCTTAAGGGGACCTTTACCACATTTGCATTTTATGCGGGTTTGAAGTTATAGATTGTGGTTTAATTAAAAAGATAAATAAAATTGTTAGAACAATTTTATGTATATTTGGAAGTTAATACCTCCCATGGGAAGTTGATGGTGGGGCCCACAACCATCCAACTTCCCATGTGTGGATATTTAAAAGGTGGGGCCCACACGAGCCCCAAACTTTCACCTTCCCCTAAACTCCTTAAACCCCCTTCTTTATGTTTTTTAACTCCCCCTCCATAAATGAGGCCTCTCACCTCCCTCTCTCCCTAATCAATTATGCCAACACATTTCAATCAATTAATTTGAAGAGTTTGAATTAATTTGAATTGTAGAGCACTTATTAAAAATGGGAGAGCCTTTTTATTAATTTGGGTTGGCAATATTGGTGGGAGAGATCTTGGGAGAATTTAGAAGGAACTGTTCTTCTCTGACGAAGAACACCATCCTTCCATGAAGAACGACGCCTCTTCGACAAATAACACCTCCGATGAAGAATGAGAAGTCACCGACGACGTGGATTCTTTTCTTCTTCCTCCGCATCAAGGGAGGAGACACCACCATGGGGAACGTTTCCATCGACGAAAACTCTTTCTCCAACGTCAACAGAATCGACACCGTTCTTCCACGACGTCTGACCACCGCGGCGTTCATATTCCACGGATTGACGACGTGAGACATCATTGCAAGGTAGGGGTTGTTTTTATATAATTAACATGTATGTGAATTATATCCTCGATCTGGGGCGTTCTTTTATGGAGAAATATTGGTTTGAGCCTCTAACGCGGAGGGAATGGGCTAACGAACAAGCCCAGACCCTCTGATGGTTGTTCGTTTGTGCGCGGAATGATGGGCTGTGATGAAACAGGGCCGCAACAGCAATTTGGAGCCTTAGAAGTAAAGTTCGGGACCCGAGAAGGCTGTGGGCGCAGTAAGGAGCAAAAACGGACCACCATAGCAACTCCAGTGGCCCGCAGAATCTCGCAGCGGCGCAGGTCGTCGGCGCGGTAGTGGCGCCCCAACGCGCCGCCGGAGAAAATACACTGCAGAAACAGTAGCGACGATGACGCGGAAGATCCCGCGGCCGCACGGGATCCAGTATGACTGGGGGCGGCACCAGCTGGCGCCACCGGTTCCAATTAGTGGGCCCCCCCGCTCTGCGCAACGCGCTTGGCAGCTGGCCGAGCCAGCGCCCTCCGGCCGGGACACGCGGTCCGGACCGCGCTAGCCGGGCCAGGCCAGACCC